>JARQOD010000009.1:117797259-117897268 GCA_033576555.1 Oophaga sylvatica | reverse complement strand
CCTAACTAATCCCTCACCTTGGAGGTACTGATAATGGTTCAGAGGTCCAAGTCTCCAGCCTAACCCTGTCTCCTATCAGTCCCTGAACCCTGTAATCAGTCCTAAGAAGGATTCTGATTACCACCAAAGGGATATGGGCTGATCTCTGCTAAATACACAGATTAGACATATAAGACAGACTGGAGAAAACACAGACTTGCATACACACTCAAACACAGAAGGAACATAAATGATCTGGGATATTAAACTCTAAGCAAGGTGAGCTTAAAACAACTAAGGAGCTCTTTAACTTAAGTCTATACAGATACAATCCTATCTGTGGTCTGCATGAAGAATTTCACTGGCAACTCCCAAAACAGAAAACCAGAGATTTAAAGGAAACCAATCAACAAATAATTAATTGCAGCCGGGAGAAACTGCACCCAGTCCCAGAACTGAGCACAGACAGAATTAACTCCCTAACTGCCAAACACAAAGAAACAGCAACTCAGCTGTGAGAAGTCAGAATGTGCAACCGCGACGATCTTCGTGGCGATGCACACATGACAATTACTGGGTATTCTAAGTCTGACGATCTCTTACCCAGTCCATACAGCAGTAGGTACCGGATCACGGGGAGGGGTCTTTTTCCGGCTGAGGAACTCTTGCGACTGGACTGATTACTTGACCGACCGCCCCCGGCCATTGAAGAGGAGCGCTCTGTCTGCTGCTGCTGCTGGCTCTCCTGCTGCACTGAGGGAGCTTCTGCAGTGTCCATTGCAAGAAATGGGGCAGAAGCGCTTTCCCAGATTCATAGGCTCCTTATATGTCCCCTTCCCCGGATGTCCGGGTCAGCAGGTGCGGCCAGGGGTCCACCCCCTCCTGCTCCCCGCCCCACAGCCCCCCTGCACCTCCCCGCCGACCCCACTGCAGGCGCCGCCCAGTATATGATGCAGCCGCGCCAAATGTTTCAAAAAGGCCGGCCGGTGTCCCACTTCCGGTTCCGACGGTGTAGACCCCGCCCCCTTTTACCGCCGTCTGGATCGGTGCTCCAGGGGGGAACGCTATCGCAATTCAAAAACCCCGCCGCGCCGCCCATAGCAGTGACGCGCGGTGGGAAATTCAAAAAACCCCGCCGCGCCGCCCATAGCAGCGATGCGCGGCGGGAAATTCAAAACTCCAAAAAAAAAAATATATTTTTTTTTTTCGGGATATTCCCCACGGCTGCACCACCTCAGCAGGCCCCCACCATGACAGGACCGCAGGAGAAGACAGGGAGCAGGCACCGGGACCAGGGAGAGGGGGGAATACTTACCAACCGGTGCTGGCTGTGAGACAGGGATCCTCTGGATACTGCTCCACCTGCTCCGCACACTGTCGTGGAACCCTACCCGGACCCACCGTGGCGCTTCCAGGGGCTCCGCACCGGTTGAGGTAGGAGACCCCCCCTGCTACCTGGGTCGACCGGCCGGCCTGGGTCCTCCTGAAGAGCTTCATCTGTAGGAAACCCGTCCTTCAGGAACAGGAAACCAACTGATGCGTGGGAGAGGTGCCGCCCTTTTGTATCTGTAGGTTTCCTGTTCCTAAGGGGCGGATCCCCTCTCTCCGTAGTGCTGTCATGGACGTTCGAATAAATGATCTTTTACAAACAATTTTTTAAATTTAACAAAGGTAAAAGGAAAAAATGGACAGAAACAAGTTGTTGTGCAATTTCTCCTGAGTACGCCGATACCCCATATGTGGGGGAAAACCACTATATGGGCGCGGCGGCCGGGCTCGGAAGCGAAGGAGCGCCGTTTGACTTTTTCAAACCAAAATTGGCTTGAATTGAGATTGGACGCCATGTCGCGTTTGGAGAGCCCCTGATGTGGCTAAACAGTGGAAACCCCCCACAAGTGACCCCATTTTGGAAACTAGACCCCTAAGGAACTTATATAGATCTATGGTGAGCACTTTCAACCCCCAAGTGCTTCACACAAGTTTATAATGCCCTGGCATGAAAATAAAAAATCCTATTTTTTTCACACAAAAATTATATTTAAGTCACCAATTTTTATTTTCCCAAGGGTAACATGAGAAATTGGACCATAAAAGTTGTTGTCCAATTTGTCCTGAGTAAGCTGATACCCCATATGTGGGGTGAACCACTATTTGGGTGCACGACAGAGCTCGGAAGGGAAGGAGCGCCATTGACTTTTTCAAACCAAAATTGGCAGGAATCGAGATTGGACGCCATGTCGCATTTGGATAGCCCCTGATGTGCCTAAACAGTGGGAATCCCCCACAAGTGACCCCATTTTAGAAACTAGACCCCCTAAGGAACTTATCTAGATCTGTGGTGAGCACTCTGAACCCCCAAGTGCTTCACACAAGTTTATAACGCAGAGCCGTAAAATTAAAAAATCATATTTTTTCCACAAAAATGATCTTTTCACCCCAATTTTTTGTTCCCAAGGGTAACAACACCTCAAAAGTTCTTGTGCAATTTGTCCTGAGTATGCTGATACCAAATATGTGGGGGTAAACCACTGTTTGGGTGCATGGCAGAGCTCAGAAGGGAAGGAGCGCCGTTTGACTTTTTCAACGCAGAATTGACTGTATGCCATGTGGCGTTTGGAGAGCCCCTGATGTGCCTAAACAGTGGAAACCCCCCACAAGTGACACCATTTTGGAAACTAGACCCCTTAAGGAACTTATCTAGATCTGTTGTGAGCACTTTCAACCCCCAAGTGTTTCACTAAAGTTTATAATGCCTGGGTGTGAAAAAAAAATTTCCACAAAAAATGATTTTTTAGTCCCCAATTTTCCAATTTTTGATTTTTCACAAGGAAATCGGACCCCAAAAGTTGTTGTCCAATTTGTCCCGAGTACGCTGATACCCATATGTGGGGGGAAATACTGTTTGGGCGCATGGCAGGGCTCGGAAAGGAAGTAATGACATTTTGGAATGCAGACTTTGATGGGTATCATGTTCAGTTTGCAGAGCCCCTGATGTGCCTAAACAGTGGAAACCCCCCACAAGTGACCCCATTTTGGAAACTAGACCCCCAAAGGAACTTATCTAGATGTGTGGTGAGCACTTTGAACCCCCAAGTGCTTCACAGAAGTTTATAACGCCCGGGCGTGAAAATAAAAAAATCATATTTTTTCCACAAACATGATATTTTAGTCCCCAGTTTTTTATGTTCCCAAAGGTAACAGGAGAAATTGGACCCAAAAAGTTGTTGTCCAATTAGTCTTGAGTACGCTTATACCCCATATGTGGGGGGAACCACTGTATGGGCACACGTCGGGGCTCGGAAGTGAAGTAGTGACGTTTTGCATTGCAGACTTTGATGGAATGGTCTGCGGGTGTCATGTTGCGTTTGGAGAGCCCCTGATGTGCCTAAACAGTGGAAACCCCCCACAAGTGACCCCATTTTGGAAACTAGACCCCCAAAGGAACTCATCTAGATGTGTGGTGAGAACTTTGAATGGCAAAGCTCAGAAGGGAAGGAGCACTGTTTGACTTTTTCAACGCCGAATTGGCTGGAATTGAGATCAGACGCCATATCACGTTTGAAGAGCCCCTGATGTGTCTAAACAGTGGAAACCCCTCAATTCTAACTCCAACTCTAACCCCAACACACCCCTAACCCTAATCCCAACCCTAATCATAACCCTAACCACAAACCTAACCCTAACACACCCGTAACCCTAGTCCCAACCCTAATCCTAACCCTAACTTTAGCCCCAACTCTAAACCCTAACTTTAGCCCCAACCCTAACCCTAATGGGAAAATGGAAATAAATACATTTTTTAAATTTTATTATTTTTCCCTAACTAAGGGGGTGATAAAGGGGGGTTTGATTTACTATTTATAGCGGGGTTTTATGTTTGGCAGCTATCACACGCTAAAAGACGCTTTTTATTGCAAAAAATAGTTTTTGCATCATCACATTTTGAGAGTTATAATTTTTCCATATTTTGTCCCACAGAATCAAAAAATTATTTTTTGTGGGACGAGTTGACATTTTTACTGGTACCATTTTTGGGCACATGACATTTTTTGATCGCTTTTTATTACGATTTTTGGGAGGCAGAATGAACAAAAACCAGCAATTCATGAATTTCTTTTGAGGGGGCGTTTATACCGTTCCGCGTGTGGTAAAATTGTTAAGGCAGTTTTATTCTTCGGGTCAGTACGATTACAGCGATACCTCATTTGTATTTTTTGTATGTTTTGGCGCTTTTATACAATAAAAACGATTATATATAAAAATAATAATTTTTGCATCGCTTTATTCTGCGAGCTATAACTTTTTTATATTTTCGCTGATGATGCTGTATGGCGGCTCGTTTTTTTGTGGACAAAATGACGTTTTCAGCGGTACCATGTTTATTTATATCCTTATTTATGAATTTTTTTTACACGTTATTTTTATTTTTTTTACTTTTTTACTTTGTCTCAGGGTGGGACATTACTGTATAACATCAGATCGCTGGTCTGACAGTGTGCACAGCACTCTGTGAGACCAGCGATCTCACTGGCACTGCTGTAGGCTTTCTCAGCGCCTGCTCTCAGCAGGCACTGAGGAGGCCTCCTCCCTGCAGGACCCGGAAGGACCCCGTGGCCATCTTGAATCCGGGGTCCTGCAGGAAGGAGGGTCCCTCGGAACAGCGCGATACATTGTGCTGTTCTGAGGGTCTCAGGGGAGCACGCAGGGAGCCCCCTCCCTGCGCGATGCTTCCCTATGCCCCCCAGTTAATGTGACCGCACCTGGCACATAGTGCCGAGTGTCAGCTGTGATAATCAGCTGACACCGGGCCGCAATCAGCTGCGCTCCCCCCAGGAGCGCAGCTGATCGCATGTGACGTACTATTCCGTCCTTGGGAATTAAGTCCCAGGTCACATGGATGGAATAGTACGTCAGATAGGATAAATACAAAAACTGATAAGTGGGGCGTGCAATATTATTTGGCCCCTTTACTTTCAGTGCAGCAAACTCACTCCAGAAGTTCATTCTGGATTTCTGAATGATCCAATGTTGTCCTAAATGACTACTGATGATAAATATAATCCACCTGTGTTTAATCAAGTCTCAGTATAGTGCACCTGCTCTGTGATAGTCTCAGGGTTCTGTTTGAAGCACAGAGAGCATCATGAAGACCAAGGAACACAACAGGCAGGTCCGTGATACTGTTGTGGAGAAGTTTAAAGCAGGATTTGGATACAAAATGATTTCCAAAACTTTAAACATCCCAAGGAGCACTGTGCAAGCGATCATATTGAAATGGAAGGAGTATCATACCACTGCAAATCTACCAAGACCCGGCCGTCCCTCTAAACTTTCATCTCAAACAAGGAGAAGACTGATCAGAGATGCAGCCAAGAGGCCCATGATCACTTTGGATGAACTGCAGAGATCTACAGCTGAGATGGGACAGTCTGTCCATAGGACAACAATCAGTCGTACACTGCACAAATCTGGCCTTTATGGAAGAGTGGCAAGAAGAAAGCCATTTCTCAAAGATATCAAATAAAAAGTGTTGTTTAAAGTTTGCAACAAGCCACCTGGGAGGCACACCAAACATGTGGAAGAAGGTGCTCTGGTCAGATGAAACCAAAATCAAACTTTTTCGCAGCAATGCCAAACAATATGTTTGGCATGAAGGCAACACAGCTCATCACCCTGAACAAACCATCCCCACTGTCAAACATGGTGGTGGCAGCATCATGGTTTGGGCCTGCTTTTCTTCAGCAGGGACAGGGAAGCTGGTTCAAATTGATGGGAAGATGGATGGAGCCAAATACAGGACCATTCTTGAAGAAAACCTGTTGGAGTCTGCAAAAGACCTGAGAAGGACGGAGATTTGTCTTCCAACAAGACAATGATCCCAAACATAAAGCAAAATCTACAATGGAATAGTTCACAAATAAACGTATCCAAGTGTTAGAATGGCCAAGTCAAAGTCCAGACCTGAATCCAATCGAGAATCTGTGGAAAGAGCTGAAAACTGATGTTCACAAACGATCTCCATCCAACCTCCCTGAGCTCGAGCTGTTTGCCAAGAAAGAATGGGCAAGAATTTCAGTCTCTCGATGTACAAAACTGATAGAGACTAGTGTTGAGCGATACGATAATGCAAATATCGGCTATCGGCCGATATTAGCTCTATCGGCCTTTCGATAATTCGTTTCGATATTTTCGTCTTATCGAATACCGGAATCGGAAGTTCCCATAATTCTTTGCGAGGCAATGTGATTTTATTCAGCCAATAAGGAATCCTAAGAAGTGTGGGCACATCCTGTACTGCTGCGGTCATGTTAACTAATGGCATGGCTGTGATTGGATGCTGAAATGATGTCAGAATGCACTATAAAAGGCGCCGCCGCCATTTTAGCGTCACTGTGCTGTGAATTCAGTAAGGGACAGAACGCTGCTGTGCTGACTCTGAGGGACAGTTAGAGATTGCGATTTAGTGTACTGTGCTGTAGGCAGGCTATCACCAACCGCTGTGTAAAGCTTCCTTTTGCCTGCAGTGTTGTTTTAACAGCTCTGCAAGGTGTGTGTGAGTGCAGGTGACGCTGCAGTTTGCTCTGCATGCAACGCTGTCTGTAGGCATCTGCACGTGTCACTCACAGACTCTTTTTTTTTTTCTTCAGTGTATAAAAGGCGCCGCCGCCATTTTAGCGTCACTGTGCTGTGAATTCAGTAAGGGACAGAACGCTGCTGTGCTGGCTCTGAGGGACAGTTAGAGATTGCGATTTACTGTACTGTGCTGTAGGCAGGCTATCACCAACCGCTGTGTAAAGCTTCCTTTTGCCTGCAGTGTTGTTTTAACAGCTCTGCAAGGTGTGTGTGAGTGCAGGTGACGCTGCAGTTTGCTCTGCATGCAACGCTGTCTGTAGGCATCTGCACGTGTCACTCACAGACTCTTTTTTTTTCCTTCAGTGTAATTCTTGCTGCTCCATGCAATTTAACTATTAGTGTGACGCGCTTCCATCCGTATCCAATACATTGGTTGCAAACACTATAGAAGTAGACAAAGGAGTAGCCTTTCACAGATTGTGATTTGTGAACAGTTGTGTTTCAGTGTTCACTTCAGTCTCTGCGAAATAACCACACTTAGGCCTTATAACTTTTCTGACTTTCTTTATCAATCTACCAAGATGAAGAAGTCAGTGAGTAAGGCACGTGGTCGTGGCCGTGGAGTTTCAGCAGGGAGAGGACGTGGGGATTCTGTGTCTGCTGCCGCCCCCAGTGACACAGCATCCACCAGTTTTCCCCGTGAGCGTTCCTTTATGCGCACTTTGGTAGGAGCTCGGCGTGCCCCCAGCTGCGGGAAGAACAAATTGAAGCCGTTGTTGGTTGGATGGCAGCCAATGCATCGACTTCAATTCCTTCCACCTCCTCTCAGGAACACAACACTGTTGAGCAACCATCTGTCTGTTCACCGCCTGTCAAATTGCCAAGGCAGTCAGAGAGTTCTGTACAGGAGCCAGCTGAGTCTCTGCTTCTGTTCTCAGAATCTGTTGGCTCGCAAACACGGGCACAGGCAAGCAGCATTCTGCAATTTGAAGAAGAGGGAGTATGCAGTGATGCGCAACAGCTGTGTCTCTCTCAATCTGAAGAGGCGGGTGAGCCAGTGCCGATGGACAGCACACCGCAGAACGCATCTTATGATGATGATGAGACTCAGGTGCCAGGTTTTGTGGAGCATGGTGCTGCCCAGACCATCCAACAGCAGCAGGTGTTGGAAGAGGGTAGTGTAGATGATGAAGTCCGAGACCCAACATGGCGTGAGCAACAGGAAGGTGGTGGGAGCAGCTCTGAGGAAGAGATTGTCCCAACGGTACAAAGAAGGGGAAAAGGTAGGCTGCAGACTCGCTTGCCTGTAGCCTCCAGTTTGGCACCTGTTGGGAGCAGTTCTCTTAGAACTGTCAAAATTGCCGCTCCCATGACTTGCACTGCGTGGTCCTTTTTTGACAGACTTGTACATGATATTTGCTATGTTCAATGCAAGCTGTGTAAGCAAAAAGTTAAAAGAGGTAAAAATATCAGGAACCTGAATACCACAAATATGTGGACACATGTACGGACAAAGCATGTAGCTGAGTTCCAAAGACACACTGGAGATGTAGGCCAACCTACAGCAGCACCTACATCTTTAGGTCATGTTCGAGCCTCTACCTCCAGCTTTCACACACCTGTTTCGGCTTCCTCACAGGATCTCCATGGAAGAACCTCGGTCACTGTTGTCCATAGAGAAACTGTTATTCCACCCACTTCAGCAAGTTCACAGTCATCGTCACACTCCCAGAAAAAAAAACAGCCATCGGTAACACAGGCATGGGATAAAAGACGGCCATACTCGGCAAACCATCCACGAGCACAAGCTCTGAATGCTGGCCTTGCAAAACTCCTGTCCCTTGAAATGCTGTCATTCAGGCTGGTGGAGACTGACAGTTTCAGGAGCTTTATGGCATTGGCAGTCCCACAATATAATGTGCCAAGCCGATTTTATTTCAGCAGGCAAGCTGTCCCTGCTCTGCAAAAACATGTCGAGGGAAACATTAAACATGCGCTACTAAACGCCGTCAGTAGCAGGGTCCACCTGACCACCGATGCGTGGACCAGTACCCATGGCCAGGGACGATACCTTTCCCTCACTGCCCATTGGGTCAATGTTGTGGAGCCGGGTACAGATCTTGCCAGTGGCGCTGTACGTGTTCTGCCAACTCCAAGGATTGCAGGAATCCAGTCTGTGCACATTGATTCCTCCTCCTACTCCAGTTCCTCAGAATCATCGCTGCACGAGCCGTCACGGTATACCTCCACATGGACCCGTGAATGCTTACCTGTTGCGACCGATATGAGCACAGCCGTGGCCAAACGTCAACAGGCCGTACTGAAATTAATTCCCATGGGGAATCGAAGCCACACAGCGCAGGAGCTCTGGGATGCCATCAAGCAGGAGAGCGATGTGTGGTTTTTGTCAGCTAATCTCCAGCCAGGCTTGGTAGTGTGTGACAATGGCCGAAATCTGGTGGCAGCTCTGGGCCTTGGTAACCTCACTTACATACCATGTCTGGCACATGTGCTCAACTTGGTCGTGCAGAGTTTTTTGAGGGACTATCCGTATCTTGATGCACTGCTGCACAAGGTCCGCCTAGAGTGCGCTCACTTGCGACGTTCCAGCATGGCCAGATCGCGCATTGCAGCTCTGCAAGTCAGATTTCGCCTTCCTGAACATCGCATCATATGTGACGTACCCACCAGGTGGAATTCCACGTTACATATGTTGGAGCGGTTGTGTGAGCAGCAGCCAGCAGTAATGGAGTATCAGCTGCAACAGGCGCAATCAACTCGCAATTTGCGCCGTTCACACTTCACCACTACTGAGTGGGCCTCTATGAACGACATCTGCGACGTTTTGCGTGCGTTTGATGTCTCAACGCGGATGGCGAGTGCAGATGATGCACTAGTCAGCATGACTGTACCCCTTATCTGCCTGCTTCAGAAATCACTGAAAGCACTAAAGGAAGAGGTTTTGAAAGAGGTGGAGGATGAGGAGTCACAAATTCAATTACCTTCAGGACAGTCAGCGCAACGTCGTTCCTCACAAAGGGCTGGGCAGGGCTCACTTTGTGAGGAGGATGAGGAGGAGGAGGAGTCAATGGAGGAGGAAGAAATCCTACAGAGGGAGGTACACAACGCTCTACTCAGTATGTAGAGCGAGGGTGGGGTGATGCAGAGGAGACAGAGATAACGCCTCTTCCAGAGGACAGCCTTTGTTGGCCAGTTGGGAGTCTGCAGCACATGGTTGATTTCATGCTTCAGTGCCTGAGAAACGACCGCCGCATCGCCCACATTCTCAGCACGTCAGATTATTGGGTGTACACCCTCCTAGACCCTCGCTACCGGGACAACTTACAAACCCTCATCACACCGGTGAACCGGGACCGTAAAATGCAGGAGTACCTGTCATGTGTGCATCGCCACGAAGATCGTCGCGGTTGCACGTTCTGACTTCTCACAGCTGAGTTGCTGTTTCTTTGTGTTTGGCAGCTAGGGAGTTAATTCTGTCTGTGCTCAGTTCTGGGACTGGGTGCAGTTTCTCCCGGCTGCAATTAATTATTTGTTGATTGGTTTCCTTTAAATCTCTGGTTGTCTGTGTTGGGAGTTGCCAGTGAAATTCTTCATGCAGACCACAGATAGGATTGTATCTGTATAGACTTAAGTTAAAGAGCTCCTTAGTTGTTTTAAGCTCACCTTGCTTAGAGTTTAATATCCCAGATCATTTATGTTCCTTCTGTGTTTGAGTGTGTATGCAAGTCTGTGTTTTCTCCAGTCTGTCTTATATGTCTAATCTGTGTATTTAGCAGAGATCAGCCCATATCCCTTTGGTGGTAGTCAGGATCCTTCTTAGGACTGATTACAGGGTTCAGGGTCTGATAGGAGACTAGGTTAGGCTGGAGACTTGGACCTCTGAACCATTATCAGTACCTCCAAGGTGAGGGATTAGTTAGGACCCCAGTTTAGGGTCAGGTTAGACCCCGGTCCTCCTCTTTCCTGTGACAGTGTATCAAGTCCTCAAGATTAACCCTGAGTTCAACGGATATCGTGTCAGGTAAATCTATTCTTTATTTACATGCTGATGTTGCTAATCTATATGTTGTATAGAGTTATGTTCTTTTAAGAATAGTTTACTGACATCGTACACATATCATTAGACCGCGTGACATTTTCACTGGCCCATAAAATTATTCCCAGTTGCCATGGATCCAGTAGCCCAGCTGGCTCTGCAGTTGCAGGGATTATCCATGGAGCTGACGGACATTAAGTCCAAAGTTTTGTCTCCCTCGGAGCAAACCAGATTTGAACCTAAAGTAGCTCTCCCGGACAGGTTCACTGGTGGGCGAGACAAATTTTTTACCTTCAGGGAAGCATGTAAATTGTATTTTCGGCTTCGGCCTCGATCATCAGGGAGTGAAGAGCAGAGAGTGGGAATTGTTATCTCGCTCCTACAAGGGGACCCTCAATCCTGGGCATTCTCCCTTCCTCCGGGATCCCCGGCTCTACAGTCAGTAGATCGATTTTTTACTGCTCTGGGATTGGTATATGATGACCCAGATCGGGTCTCTCTTGCTGAGACAAAATTACGTAAGATACAGCAGGGAGATCGTCCGGCAGAGGAATTTGCTTCTGAGTTCCGTAGATGGGCCACAGATACTCAGTGGAATGACCCAGCTCTTAGGAGCCAGTTTTGTCATGGGCTTTCTGACAAATTAAAGGACGTTTTAGCTCAGTATGATTCTCCTCCATCACTGGAGGCTGCTATGGCCCTAGCTATCCGTACTGATAGACGGCTCCGGGAGAGGTGCGAGGTAACTCCGCCCCCTGTTGTTACTCCACCTACTACTAAAGTCCCTTATGTTGAGGTTCCCCTTGTCTGTTCGGAGGAGCCTATGCAGTTGGGAGGGACATCATTTCGTAGGAGGGGATTGGCGGTACGCCGCAGGACTAGAAGGTGTTTCTTCTGCGGGAAAGAGGGACATTTTGTTGGGGGATGTCCATCCCGTGCCTTGTTGAGCAAAAAGTCGCCGGAAAACTGTTAATCCCAGGTTGTGTGGTGGACGACAACCTGGGAGTATGTATTTCGTCCGCTAGTTCTTCTCAGTTCCTTGTACCAGTGGAGGTGGTGGTTGGTACGAGAGTGGAGAGATTTTCTGTTCTTCTTGATAGTGGGTCCGGGGCTAATCTGGTTGACGCTCAGTTTGCTCAGGCTCAAGGTATGCATCTGAGTGTATTGGTCAAACCGATCCCTATATTCTCCATTGACGCCAGGCCTCTCGGCCAAGGTAGCTTTGTTCATGAGGTTCATAACATTGACCTTCGGGTAGGGGCAATACATAGGGAACTATTATCTTGTTATGTGTTGGAGGGTCTACCTACTCCTATTGTGTTGGGACTTCCTTGGTTGGTTAAACATAACCCTGTGATTAATTGGCAGTCCAGAGATATAAGTCAATGGGGGGAGTTTTGCAAAAGTAACTGCATGAACACAGTCATCAGTGCGGTCGTGCCTAGTACTTTGCCTCCTTTTTTGGAGGACTTTGGGGATGTGTTCTCTGAGGAGGGGTGTCAGGAGTTGCCTCCTCATCGCGTGTATGACTGCTCTATTAATTTACTTCCTGATGCTAAGTTACCTAAAGCTAGGTTATATAACCTTTCTGGTCCTGAGAGGCAGGCTATGAAAGATTATATTTCGGAAAGTCTGGCCAAAGGGCATATTAGACCTTCATCTTCCCCAGTGGCCGCGGGGTTCTTCTTTGTGAAGAAAAAAGATGGAGGCCTACGCCCTTGCTTGGATTTCCGCGAACTTAATCGGATTACTGTTCGAGATCCGTATCCACTCCCTCTGATTCCTGATCTCTTCAATCAAATTGTTGGCGCCAAATGGTTCTCTAAATTGGATCTCAGGGGGCGTATAATCTGATTAGGATAAAAGAGGGGGATGAGTGGAAAACGGCGTTTAACACACCGGAGGGACATTATGAGAACCTTGTCATGCCTTTTGGTCTGACTACTGCACCAGCAGTATTCCAACATTTTGTTAATGACATTTTTCGTCATCTGGTGGGGCTGTTTGTGGTCGTATATTTGGATGACATTTTAATTTACTCACCAGATCTTGTGTCTCACCAGGAGCATGTGAGACAGGTGTTGCAGATCTTGCGAGACAATAAACTATACGCCAAACTGGAAAAGTGTGTATTCGCCGTACAGGAACTTCAGTTTTTGGGTTTTTGGTGTCAGCCTCCGGTTTCCGTATGGACCCTGAAAAGGTGAGAGCAGTGCTTGAATGGGATCAGCCAGAGGATCTTAAGGCTCTGCAGCGTTTTCTGGGGTTTGCTAACTACTACCGGAAATTTATTTGTAATTTCTCATCTGTTGTCAAACCTCTCACTGACATGACAAGAAAAGGGACGGATTTTTCTAAATGGTCGGACAAAGCTTGCCAAGCTTTTTCCTCTTTGAAAAAATGTTTTGCTTCGGCACCCGTTCTCATCCAACCAGATGCATCACAGCCGTTCGTTGTGGAGGTGGACGCGTCTGACGTAGGGGTGGGTGCAATATTGTCCCAGGGTCCGTCCCCTGGTAAATGGCATCCGTGCGCTTTCTTTTCTAAAAAATTGTCGTCCGCCGAAAGGAATTATGATATCGGCAATAGGGAACTTTTGGCCATTAAGTTGGCTTTTGAAGAATGGCGTCACTTTTTGGAGGGGGCAGTCCACCCGGTCACCGTCATTACTGATCACAAGAACCTGCTGTATTTGGAATCTGCTAAGCGTCTGAATTCCAGACAAGCTCGATGGTCGTTGTTTTTTACCAGGTTTAATTTTGTTGTCACTTATCGCCCTGGATCTAAGAATGTTAAGGCGGATGCCTTGTCTCGCAGTTTCCCAGGGGCCGGGAAAATGGATGACCCGATTCCTATCCTTCAGGAGGGGGTGGTAGTGTCGGCTGTATGTTCTGAGCTTGAGGAGGAGGTGTTAGAGGCTCAGGGGGACGCCCCTGCAGGACCTCCAGGGAGACTGTTTGTCCCAAATCAGTTGAGACAAAAGGTTATTGAGGCACATCATAATTCTGCTTTAGCAGGACATCCAGGGAGTAAGGCTACTTTAGATCTCCTTTCTCGCCGGTTTTGGTGGCCTAACGTTAATAAAGATGTTTTAACTTTTGTCGCGTCCTGTGGGGTTTGTGCTCGCTCTAAGACCCCTCATACCCGTCCGTCTGGGACCCTTTTACCCTTGAAACTTCCGGAGCGTCCATGGACTCATTTATCTATGGACTTCATTACGGACCTTCCTCCGTCGTCAGGGAATACTGTCATACTGGTGGTTGTTGACAGGTTCAGTAAGATGGCACATTTCATTGCTCTTCCTGCCCTCCCTAATGCTAAAACTCTGGCGCAGGTGTTCATTGGGGAGATTGTGAGACTTCATGGGTTGCCTTCTGATGTGGTGTCAGATAGGGGGTCTCAGTTTGTGTCCAAGTTTTGGAGGGCATTTTGTTTACGTCGGGGATGCAATTGTCATTTTCCTCGGCTTTTCATCCGCAGACCAATGGTCAGACAGAGCGTCTGAATCAAAGCCTAGAGACTTATCTTCGGTGTTTTGTCTCAGAGAACCAGGAGGACTGGTCTTCTTTCTTGCCTCTGGCAGAGTTCGCTCTTAACAACAGGCGGAGCGAGTCCACTGGTAAGTCCCCGTTTTTTGGGGCATATGGTTTTCATCCCCAGTTTTGTACATTCAATGGGGGGGCCCTTCTGGGGTTCCTGAGGAGGAGCGTTTCTCGTCGTCACTTGCTTCAGTGTGGAGAGGTGTATTGAATAATCTGAGTGCTATGGGGAACCGTTATAAACGTATGGCTGATAGGAGGAGAGTTTCTGGTCCAGATCTTAATGTGAACGATCTGGTATGGTTGTCTACCAGGAATATAAAACTTAAAGTTCCCTCCTGGAAGCTGGGCCCCAGATTCATCGGGCCGTACAGGATCAGTTCCATAATTAATCCGGTGGCATTTCGTCTGGACCTCCCTCCTACGTTTAAAATCCACAATGTGTTCCACAAGTCATTACTTAAGAGGTACGTGGCACCAGTCATACCATCACCTCTACCTCCTCCTCCAGTGGTGGTCAATGGTAACTTGGAGTTTCAAGTGTCAAAGATCATTGACTCACGTCTGAATCGCCGGTCCCTTCAGTACTTGGTGCATTGGAAGGGGTATGGTCCAGAGGAGAGGACGTGGGTTCCTGCGTCTGACATTAACGCAGATCGTTTGGTGCGGACCTTCCACAGAACTCACCCGGGCAAACCTGGCCCTGAGGGTCCGGAGGCCCCTCGTAGAAGGGGGGGTACTGTCATGTGTGCATCGCCACGAAGATCGTCGCGGTTGCACGTTCTGACTTCTCACAGCTGAGTTGCTGTTTCTTTGTGTTTGGCAGCTAGGGAGTTAATTCTGTCTGTGCTCAGTTCTGGGACTGGGTGCAGTTTCTCCCGGCTGCAATTAATTATTTGTTGATTGGTTTCCTTTAAATCTCTGGTTGTCTGTGTTGGGAGTTGCCAGTGAAATTCTTCATGCAGACCACAGATAGGATTGTATCTGTATAGACTTAAGTTAAAGAGCTCCTTAGTTGTTTTAAGCTCACCTTGCTTAGAGTTTAATATCCCAGATCATTTATGTTCCTTCTGTGTTTGAGTGTGTATGCAAGTCTGTGTTTTCTCCAGTCTGTCTTATATGTCTAATCTGTGTATTTAGCAGAGATCAGCCCATATCCCTTTGGTGGTAGTCAGGATCCTTCTTAGGACTGATTACAGGGTTCAGGGTCTGATAGGAGACTAGGTTAGGCTGGAGACTTGGACCTCTGAACCATTATCAGTACCTCCAAGGTGAGGGATTAGTTAGGACCCCAGTTTAGGGTCAGGTTAGACCCCCGGTCCTCCTCTTTCCTGTGACAGTGTATCAAGTCCTCAAGATTAACCCTGAGTTCAACGGATATCGTGTCAGGTAAATCTATTCTTTATTTACATGCTGATGTTGCTAATCTATATGTTGTATAGAGTTATGTTCTTTTAAGAATAGTTTACTGACATCGTACACATATCATTAGACCGCGTGACAGTACCAAGACACACTGGTGCAATCCATACTGTTGTACATTCCAGCCGAGAGAGCTGCTGCTGCTACTGCTGCTGCTTTACAAAGCAGCTCTGTGCGTCGAGGCAGTGTAGACACCTCTACAACAAGAGGGAGCAGAAGCAGCGCCTCTGCACAGGGCAAGAACTGTATGTTACAAATGTGGCAAAGTTTTGTGACAGCGCCAGCAAGGTCTACACCATCCGAGACGGCTCCAGTCACGAGGAAGAAACGTTTCCGTAAGATGGTGACAGACTACTTGGCTTTCCCTCTAAGTGTACTCCCAGATGCCTCTTCCCCTTTCAAATTTTGGGTCTCTAAGTTGGATACATGGCCAGAGCTTAGCCAGTATGCATTGGAGGTGCTGGCTTGCCCTGCTGCCAGTGTATTATCTGAGTGTGTCTTTAGTGCTGCAGGTGGTGTAGTAACAGACCGTCGCATGCGACTATCCTCAGAGAATGTAGACCGGCTTACTTTTCTGAAAATGAACAAGGCATGGATCTCACCTGAATTTGCCTGTCCGTTTTCAGATTAAATAACTGTTTGGCAACGTTTTCCATGTCTCCTGTTATGTTCATCTTTCTACCACCTGAACTCTACTCCCTGGGCTACAACACCGCCATTTGTTGCTCGTAAGTAATTGGCAGGGGTACTGACTCCTGGCCAGCCTGGTTACAGCACGACAGCTGTTTCCTGGCAGTGTGAACGTCAATTATCCTCCAATAAGTTGTGCTGTCGTGTTGCATTCGGGTTAGCCGACTCTATGGTGCCTGCAGTTTAGGTGATTCCTATGTGTGCTGTGGGATATGTAAATAAAGGCGGTTTCCATTGTGACAATAGGATAAGCACCCACTGTAGGACTGTGTGATTCGGTAACTGCGGACGGCTTGCGTTCTGTCAACTTACATTTTCATGGGTGCGTTCTTCTACCCGTCCGGGGTCCAGTACCGTCAAGTGGTTCTCCCCAGTGCCTTTGGCCTAGGTGCCTCCATCTCCGTATCCGAGTTCCAGCAACGTCTGCTGGTCCTTGGTAGTGCTTTGGAGCACAGGTACCTCCTGCTTAGTAACCGTGTCACAGTAACGTCAGCTGGTACTCGGTTGTGACATTGCCTCTTTTCCTTCTGCTACCCGTCCGGGGTCCAGTACCGTCAAGTGGTTCTCCCCAGTGCCTTTGGCCTAGGTGCCTCCATCTCCGTATCCGAGTTCCAGCAACGTCTGCTGGTCCTTGGTAGTGCTTTGGAGCACAGGTACCTCCTGCTTAGTAACCGTGTCACAGTAACGTCAGCTGGTACTCGGTTGTGACTTTGCCTCTTTTCCTTCTGCTACCCGTCCGGGGTCCAGTACCGTCAAGTGGTTCTCCCCAGTGCCTTTGGCCTAGGTGCCTCCATCTCCGTATCCGAGTTCCAGCAACGTCTGCTGGTCCTTGGTAGTGCTTTGGAGCACAGGTACCTCCTGCTTAGTAACCGTGTCACAGTAACGTCAGCTGGTACTCGGTTGTGACATTGCCTCTTTTCCTTCTGCTACCCGTCCGGGTTCCAGTACAGTCAGCTGGTCCTTGTTACTTCCATTGTCTCTTGCTCCATCTGATACCCGTCAGGGTTCCAGTAACGTCAGCTGTTTCTCGGAAATTAGACGACATTAAAGACCACCCAGAAGAAGATGACGACAACAAGGACGACGAGCATGAAGCCAACCAGCCTGAACACCATCACAAAGAAAAAATAAAAGATTACCAAGAAGAAGATGACCAACAGGACAAAGAAGGTTAAGACAAACTACAAGATACAGAACAAGAGACAGAAGAACAATAAGCAGAAGATCAAAAAGCAGAAGAACATGAAGTATAAGACCAAAATGAAGAGCAAAATATATGCTCTAAATTCTAAGCAGAAGAAGACTAAGCAGTGTATGGGGGTGAGTCCGTTCCTCCTCGTGGTGCCCTGGAAAATGCCTGCTGCTGCTGCAGGCTAAACTGAACACGGACAAATACTGTTGTAATTTAAATCTTTTGTGACAGCAAGAACGGAAGGATGAACAATTCATACTTTTACAGATTACAAGTACAGGAATCTCTGTCACAAATAAGAATATGATGAAGAAGATGAAGAGGAAGAAGATGAAGAATTTGAATATGAAGAAGATTAATTAGTTTAATAATAACAATATGAGTAATGTAAACAAAAACATGAATAGCAAGAAGTTTAAGAAGAAGATTAAGAAGGTGAAGATGAAGAATAATTTGATGAGAAAGATGATGCTGCTGCTGAAGATTATGAAGTAGAAAGTGTGGCACTGGCAAAAGTTAAAAAGGTGAAGAGCATGGAAGTTGTGAAACATACATATTTGCCAAAATAGAAAAAAGGTTAACAACATTGTCAATTTGTTGTTAGTCAATCCAAACGTATTTCCAAAAAAATATATATTAATGCTATTCCAATGCATTGGGTTAAACATGTATGCCTTTATTGTCTCCTCAACCTCCCCCAATACATTCTACATTAGTCTTTGTTGTTTTCCTTCATGTACAATTAACCAACAAGGCAAGAATGTTTTTTTTTAATTTCGATATTTTGTTCCTATAGACTTACATGGGACTTCCGGTATCGAAATCGGATATCGACGATATTTAGTGCTATCGGCGATACAATTTCGATACGATATTTTTAGATATCGAGCAATATCGCTCAACACTAATAGAGACATACCCCAAGCGACTTGCAGCTGTAATCACAGCAAAAGGTGGCTCAACAAAGTTTTAAGTTAAATGGGCCGTATAATATTGCACGCCTCACTTTTCAGTTTTTGTATTTCCACAAAAATGTAAAATAACCAATAAATTTCGTTCAACTTCACAATTGGGTCCCACTTGTTGTTGATTCTTCACCAAAAATGTACATTTGGTATCTTTATGTTTGAAGCATGATATGTGGGAAAAGGTTGAAAAGTTCCAGGGAGCTGAATACTTTCGCAAGGCACTGTATATCTCTATATAATAATAAAATGGGTAGTTTGGTTAATGAATGGTGAGATGCTACTTTTTCTGTACAGAGTGAATCATGTGAATTATGCCAAGTGCTACCCATATAGTGAAGTTTGGGGCCGTGTCTGCACAGGGGCCCACCGAGGGATTCCCCTGTTCCCCTATGGGCCAGTCCGAGCCTGCTATGAGTCAATACTCTAAGGATGAGCGCGTACTCACAGGTGCCGTGCTGTAATGCTTGTCTCCTCTTCTCCATCTTCATCACCAGAACAGGGGCAACCCCTGGGGCAAAACTACGGCCGACAGATGTCCAGACATATGACTCAGTGATGTGTGATGAACCCCGTCTCCCAAATAAAATGTATCAGACAGAAGCATAAAAAATAAATACATGGAGCATTGTAATTAGGTGTCTAACGTTCTCAACTTTATTTAAATTTACATGACACCGAAAATAGGACAACCCCCGACTCACGAATAGTCACCCCTCAGCACTCAGGAGAGGAAAAAAAACCCTGTGGAGGAAACCTCTAGGGAACCATGGCTGGAGGGTCGCCCTTCCCTTGGGCTTAGAGAGTTAGCGCTATTATATAACAGATATAACTGCAGAGTTTTACAATTTGTACATTTTACCAGATTTACAGAGAACGACAAAACAAATATAGACTATAAATTGATAAACCGGATGTGGGAGAGATCTGGCTGTGATATCTGCCACCACATTGGCGGCTAGACCCAATGTGGCTGATCTGATTCCCAGGTGGATGTACAGGATCATTTCTTCATTTCTCCCTTACAGATCCAGGTCCGAGTCTGAAGAAGTTGGACACTTGGTGAAAAGGATTGTTTGTTATGGAAGCCCCCTAATAGGATAAATATACCCTCCCCCCTCCCAATTTATCACCCATTAAGGTCATAGAATTCCCAAAGGAGAGCAGCTCTTTGTAGCAGGTAACAGAAGGGGATCCTGTACTGGGGACCCCCCTCTTACCTTCCCATGCCCTGGGGGAGTCTAAAGCAGACAACCCCTTTCCCTGCTAGAACCTCCAAATTACCCCAAGGTGGGCACATTGCATGGGGTGGTCAAGCTCAACATCCTCAGGCGCATCAGTAATGGCGCTAATTGTGGCACCTTACCATTCTTTTCTGGAATCGTCTTTATCACACTTGTTTATGACCTCATAACAGTTGTCATGGTTACTACAGGGGCTATTACTGATGCAGGGCCCAATTATTAACCCTTTCATCATTGGTAATTCTCTTTCACTATAGAGGCAAATAACCACTTGTTACCAAGCAGGAGCCTTATCACTATGGCTTCCCTTAGGCACCATAAGAAATATAGATTACAAATTAAATGTGCCAGTGTTTCAGGAGTGTTCTGCAATTTTTAGATGGAGAGATTGGATTTATAACTAGCACTTTACAAAGAAAAAATAGAAAAAAATAAGAGGAAATTACTTGTAAAGTATAATAGGGAATTGCATTTCAAGCATTTTCCTAATGTACATTCTACATAGTTACATGTTATAAAGTCTGAAAAAACTAGGACATAAAGCTCAAACTATTATTATTATATATTTATTTATATAGCGCACTAATTCCATGGTGTGTACATGAGAGGGTTACATACAAGTTTAGATACGTTTACAGTAAACAAATTTACAATGACAGATGGTACAGAGGGGAGAGGACTGTCCTTGCGGACTTACTTCTATGGTAATGGGGAGAACGAAGGTCGGGGTGCGGCAGCTCTGGTGGTGGCGAGGCGGCAGCTCTGGTGGTGGCGGCAGCTCTGGTAGTGGTGGCGGCGAGGCGGCAGCTCTGGTGGTGGCAGCGAGGCGGCAGCTCGGGTGGTGGCGGCGAGGTGGCAGCGAGGCGGAAGCTCGGGTTGTGGCGGCGAGGCGGAATGGTTATTGCAGGCTGTAGGCTTTCCTGAAGAGATGGGTTTTCAGGTTCCGTTTGAAGGATCCAAGGGTGGTGGATAATCGTACATGTTGAGGCGTGGAATTCCAGAGGATGGGGGATATTCGGGAGAAATCTTGGAGGCGGTTGTGTGAGGAACGAATAAGTGTGGAGGATAGTAGGAGGTCTTGGGAGGATCGAAGATTACGTGAAGGAAGATATTGGGAGATTAGTTCAGAGATATAGGGAGGAGACAGGTTGTGGACGGCTTTGTAAGTCAGTGTTAGTAGTTTGAACTGGATTCGTTGGGGAATTGGGAGCCAGTGGAGGGATTTGCAGAGGGGAAAAGCAGAGGAGTAGCGAGGGGAGAGGAGGATTAGTCGGGCAGCAGAGTTGAGGACAGACTGGAGTGGTGCAAGAGAGTTGACGGGGAGGCCACAGAGGAGGATGTTGCAGTAATCGAGGCGGGAGATGATGAGGGCATGCACAAGAGTTTTAGTAGATTGAGGGCTGAGGAAGGGACGGGTTCTGGAAATGTTTTTAAGTTGGAGGCGACAGGAGGTGGAAAGAGTTTGGATGTGTGGTTTGAAGGACAGGGCAGAGTCGAGACTAACTCCGAGGCAGCGGATTTCAGGTGCAGGAGAGATCGTGATGCCATTTACCATAATAGATAGATCGGGTAGGGAAGATACATGAGATGGAGAAAAGATGATGAGTTCGGTTTTGTCAACATTGAGTTTTAGGAAGCGAGAGGTGAAGAAGGAGATATGGCTGATAGACACTCCGGGATTCTGGACAGCAGAGAGGTGACATCTGGGCCAGAGAAGTAGATCTGAGTGTCGTCCGCATACAGGTGGTACTGGAAGCCATGGGACTTTATGAGTTGTCCTAGGCCAAGGGTATAGATGGAAAAAAGTAGGGGTCCCCAGGACAGAGCCTTGAGGGACTCCAACAGAGAGAGGGCGGGATGAGGAGGTAGTGTGGGAGTGGGAGACGCTAAATGTGCGGTCGGAAAGGTAAGAGGCTATCCAGGACAGGGCAAGGTCTTTGATGCCAAGGGAAGAAAGAATCTGTAGCAGTAGGCAAGTGGTCGACTGTGTCAAAGGCAGATGACAGGTCAAGGAGGAGGAGGATGGAGAACTGTCTGTTAGCTTTAGCTGTGAGTAAGTCATTAGTAATTTTGGTCAGGGCAGTTTCAGTGGAGTGGTGGGGGCGGAAGCCAGATTGGAGGTTGTCAAGGAGAGAGTTAGATGAGAGGTGGGAGGAAAGTTGAGCGTGGACATGCTGCTCAAGGAGTTTGGAAGCAAACGGGAGCAATGATATTGGGCGAAAGCTGGGCATAGCAGTTGGGTCAAGGTTTGTTTTTTTGAGGATGGGTGTGATGGTGGCATGTTTGAAGGCAGAGGGAAAGGTACCAGAAGATAGCGATAGGTTGAAGAGATGGGTTAGGGCTGGGATGAGCGTGTTAGTGAGGTTGGGGAGCAGGTGGGAAGGGATGGGGTCAAGTGCACAGGTGGTGAGGTGAGATTTGAAAAGGAGGTGAGTAAGCTCTCCTTCAGTGATGTTGGAGAGGGAGGTTAGTAAGGAAGGACAGAGGTCTGGTATATAGAGTGGTTGGGGTGGTGGAACAGTAAAGGTTTGCCTTGTTTGGTCGATCTTATTTTTGAAGTAGGCGGCAAAGTCCTCGGCAGAGATAAGGGGAGTTGGAGGTGGCAGTGGTGGGCGGAGGAGAGAGTTGAATGTGCTGAACAGTTGTTTTGGGTTGTAGGATAATGAAGATACAAGGTTTACAAAATAGGTCTGTTTAGCAGATGTGAGGGCTATTTTGAAGGCAAGTGTAGCTTGTTTGAAAGCAGTGAAGTCGTCTGGCAAGCGTGTTTTTTTCCAATGCCGCTCTGCGACCCTGGATGATTGTCGAAGTTTTTTGGTGAGATTGTTGTGCCAGGGTTGCCTATCATCAACATTATACATGTTCTGTTGCTAAATTATTGTGGTGTAGTGACCCATGCTACAGCTAGGGGGCGCGGGTATGCTACTCAAGATATGCATGGAGGCGTGATTTGAGTGGTAAAACAGTCCCCGGCATTGTTGTAAATGGAAGGTATGTGTCGCAGAGCTCCTCTGCGCTGTAAGCCAAGGTAATGTCGTTCTGGGACTTGTAGTCCCATAAGAGTTGTGTTTATTTTATAGGGTGGCTTTCAGGGTTGGTTGGTGAGCTGGGTGGGACTGGCTAACCACACATACACCGCCCACTGGTGGTTGTGAGTTTTTTGAGGACCTGTGATGAGGTCATGTGCATGTGACCAGACCATGTGCTCCATACCTCAGCTGTGGGAGTGGCTACAGGTATGTAAGGAAGGGTTTGGCACATGGAGGGAGAGTGGAGTCTGTCTGAGGGTGTAGTCTGTCCAAGACTGTGAAGAGTCTGTGAGTGTGCTGGGAGTCTGTCAGCCTGGACAGAGCTCCCTGACATCCAGGCTGGATGTCGCACAGACTGAGGAAGCAAGGCTGGCGAGCTTGAGCCAGCAGAATGCACGGTCTTGAAAACCGTGGTGACACTGATCGGGATCAGAGTGAAGTGAGAAGTGTGGATTGGATACCTCTGAGATTGCGGGATCCGGGAACCTGCGTGGCCAACAGGTGACAGACAGGAGTCTGTGTTGAGATGACCGGGGTCATGAAGAATGGGTTCAAGTCATGAGAATTATTGGTAAGAAAGAGACTGTTTAATGTTTGCTGGATACCTCTGAGGCTGAGGTCTCCGGGAACCTGTGTGGCCGATGCCAACAGGTAACGGTCTTGAAAACCGTGGTATGCTGAACGGGATCAGTGAGAAATATTCGGGAGAGAAAGACTGTATTTTTATGTTAAGTTTGCTGTAATAAACGAAATGGACTATTGTTTTAACCCTGAGCCTGCCAGTGTTTACCTCGAAGACCAGCAAAGTGAGTAATTCCCGTCCACACACAGTGTGTATCGCCACAATTGGTGTTGGAATTCTGGCAGCGGCCCACGGAGCACGTGTGCAGGTTTTTTTTTTCTGTGGATCAGCAAGTCCATGAATTTTTTTTTTCTTTTTCAACTTGCTGTGGCTCGGGGGGCTGAAGACGTCTGGCTGTAACTCGGCGGGGTTAAGAAGGTTGCTGTGGATCGGGGGTCCACGAAGTCGGCGGTGCGGAGCCGTGCAGGGACTTGTGGTAGCGGGAGCTACAGTGATAGTTGCAGCAAGAGGTTCTGCAGCAGCAGGAGCTGCAGTAACAGCCACAGCGGCTTGTGAGCTGCATCTGGAGGTGCCAGTGGTTTGTGGCTGCAACAGAAGCGTGGCAGTGCCAGCAGGAGCTGGTGTGGTGTCTAGGAGGACAGTGTGAACCAGGTCACACAAACTCTTAAAGGGCCAGTACACGCCCGAAAAAGACAGAAACTGTCCTGTGGGACTGGGGCCTAAGAAAGCCGTGTGGAAGTCCACAGGGTGTATCCCAGAGTGGGGTGGTGGCCTAAAAGGGGCGGTAACCCAGACAGGGATGATTCCCAAAAAGGGGTGGAGTCCTGAAAGGGGGTGGTGACCCAAAAAGGGTTGGAGTCCCAAAGGGGGCGGTGACCCAAAAAGGGGCGGTACCAGTTACCTCAGTGGACATGTCTGAGCAACAGCGGTGTTCATGTTATACAGGTTCTGACTGCGGAATAGACTACCGGTTTAATGACAGGCCGCAAGTGTGTACCGTGATGCTACTTCAGGAAGGAGTTTCTAGATGGTTGGACTCAAAGAATCAGGTGATTCTGAGGGGAAATCCTCTCGTTCTCTGTCTGACCGAGAAAATGGTCAAGGTTCACTGCATCCATAGGGTCACTGTGGACTATACTGTGGATAGAGTGATGATGAATATGTACAAAAATGTCGAATGCCAAGATGACGGTATAACATCGAACTTGGTGTACCCCTTTGAGAGGACCGGGACTTTGTGTTCTTTGAAGATGCGTGGGAAGTTAATGTTGTGTGGGGTTGCTCTGGAAGACTCTCTACTGTTGGGGTGGCATGCACTGAGGCGGGAATACCTACCAAAACTGATGAGTCAGACGGGGTGACCGGAGAAAAGCGTGTGTCTGGCCAACTTACTGACCTGACATGCCCTGAAGTGTATGACAGTATGGCTGATGCTGATGGGGTAGTTAAACAGAGTGGAACGGACACCCAGATAGAGAGTAACTTGGGGGTTCACCATACTGTGGGTTGTGACACAGACTCCGGGGATGACTGTGACTCTAAAGAAAGGAAGGACACCAACGACCAAAAAACGGCTCAGAACGTTCATTAGCGATCAACGACATCTCATCAGGGGCCACATCGCTGCTACATGTCACACACAGTTAAGTCGCTAACGAGATCGCTACTGCGTCATAAATGGTGACGCAGTAGCGATCTCGTTAGCGATCTCGCTTGCGATCTCGCTTAGTGTGGCATACCCTTAAGGCAGAGAGACCATCTGAAGAGCTGATTAAAGAGACAGTGAAAGAGCATGTCGAACAGGAAAGGGTCCTGAGACAAACTGCTGAGCAAAGAGTGGATGAGCTGGAGAAGGAAGTCTCTGAGCTCAGAGGTCACCTGTCAATGTGGCAAAGTGTGAA
The DNA here is from genome assembly GCA_033576555.1 of Oophaga sylvatica. NCBI lineage: Eukaryota > Metazoa > Chordata > Amphibia > Anura > Dendrobatidae > Oophaga > Oophaga sylvatica. The sequence continues at coordinate 117,872,094 of JARQOD010000009.1, read as the reverse complement.
TAAGGCCTTAAGAGAAGACGTGGAGGTGCTCAGAGAAGCAGTAAGAGGTCTTCTACAGGAGGAGAAGTTGGTGGTCGAAGACTTACAGCGGTCGTGCCCGAGTGATAACAAGCCAGTGCCCATCTTGGCAAAGGGTCTAGAAAAAGGTAAATCTCAGGAAGATTTTGAACTAAGAGCTGAACAAGACAGTTATCCTTTAGTGGTAGATGTCTTGAGAGACGTGTCCGAGGTAAACCAGGAAGAGAATGAGGCTTCACTCTTTAAAGGGAATCTGTCACCCTAAATTGGCGGGATATTTAAATGATGGCAGTCAGGTCAGATGGGCGGTGTTTTGGGTACTTGCCTTAACATGTTGTTCGCTGCTGTCTCCATTATTTCTGAGAATTGTAGTTGTTGCCCTCCATATAACGCGCCTGCTCATTGCAATCTTGAATTGCGCATGCGCAGAATGCTTTGCCTGCAGATTGCAATGCGCAGGCGCGTTATATGGAGGGCAACAACTACAATTCTCAGAAATAATGGGGACAGTGGCGAACAACATGTTAAGGTAAGTACCCAAAACACCGCCCATCTGACCTGACTGCCATCATTTAAATATCCCGCCAATTTAGGGTGACAGATTCCCTTTAAGTGCGTGATGGAGGTACCCGAAGATATGCAAGAAGCCTGTGCCAGCAAGGGTGTGCATGACGCCTTTAACACCTTAACCCCCAAGGGTGGTTTGCACGTTAATGACCGGACCAATTTTTACAATTCTGACCACTGTCTCTTTATGAGGTTATAACTCTGGAACGCTTCAACGGATCTTCGCGATTCTGAGAATGTTTTCTCGTGACATATTGTACTTCATGATAGTGGTAAAATTTCTTCGATATACCTTGCGTTTATTTTTGAAAAAAACGCAAATATGGCGAAAATTTTGAAAATTTTGCAATTTTCAAACTTTGAATTTTTTTTCCCTTAAAACAGAGAAATATGTCACACAAAATAGTTAAGAAATAACATTTCCCACATGTCTACTTTACATCACCACATTTTTGGAACCAAAATTTTTTTTTGTTAGGAAATTATAAGGGTTAAAAGTTGACCAGTGATTTCTCATTTTTACAACAAAATTTACAAAGCCATTTTTTTAGGGACCACCTCACATTTGAAGTCACTTTGATGGGTCTATATAGCAGAAAATACCCAAAAGTGACACTATTCTAAAAACTGCACCCCTCAAGGTACTCAAAACCACATTCAAGAAGTTTATTAACCCTTCAGGTGCTTCACAGGAGCTGAAGCAACGTGGAAGGAAAAAATTAATATTTAACTTTTTAGCCACAAAAATGATCTTTTACAAACTTTTTTTTATTTTCACAAGGGTAAAAGGAGAAAATGGGCAGATAAAGTTGTTGTGCAATTTCTCTTGAGTACGCCAATACCCTATATGTCAGGGAAAACCACTGTTTGGGCACACGGCAGAGCTCATAAGGGAAGGAGCGCCGTTTGACTTTTTCAAACTAAAATTGGCTGGAGTTGAGATTGGACGCCATGTCGTGTTTGGAGAGCCCCTGATGCGCCTAAACAGTGGAAACCCCCCACAAGTGACACCATTTTGGAAACTAGACCCCTAAGGAACTTATCTAGATCTGTTGTGAGCACTTTGAACGCCAAAGTGTTTCACAAAAGTTTATAATGCCTGGGTGTGGAAAAAAAAAAAACTTGACAGTATTGAAAAAAAAAAAAAACAATTTTCCACAAAAATGATTTTTTAGTCCCAAATTTTTGATTTTTCCCAAGGAAATTGGACCCCAAAAGTTGTTGTCCAATTTGTCCTGAGTACGCTGATACCCCATATGTGGGGGGGGGGAAACTGTTTGGGTGCACGGCAGGGCTTGGAAAGGAAGCAGTAACGTTTTGGAATGCAAACATTGATGGTCATGTTCCGTTTGTAGTGCCCCAGATGAGCCTAAACAGTGGAAACCCCCCACAAGTGACCCCATTTTGGAAGCTAGACCCCCTAAGGAACTTATCTAGATCTTTGGTGAGCACTTTGAACCCCCAAGTGCTTCACACAAGTTTATAATGCCCGGGCATGTAAATAAAAAATCCTATTTTTTTCCCACAAAAATTATCTCTTAGTCACTAATTTTTTATTTTCCCATAGGTAACAGTAGAAATTGGACCTCAAAAGTTGTTGTCCAATTTGTCCTGAGTACACTGATACCCCATATGTGGGGGGGAACCACTGTTTGGGCGCATGGCAGAGCTCGGAATGGAAGGAGCACCATTTGACTTTTTCCAACGAAAATTGGCTGGAATTGAGATTGGACGCCATGTTGCATTTGGAGAGTCCCTGATGTGCCTAAACAGTGGAAACCCCCCACAAGTGACCCCATTTGGGAAACTAGACCCCCTAAGGAACTTATCTAGATCTTTGGTGAGCAATATGAACCCCCAAGTGCTTCACACAAGTTTATAACGTAGAGCCGTAAAATTAAAAAATCATATTTTTTCCACAAAATTGATCTTTTCACCCCAATTTTTATTTTCCCAAGGGTAACAAGACTCCAAAAGTTATTGTGCAATTTGTCCTGAGTACGCTGATACCCCATATGTGGGGGTAAACCACTGTTTGGGTGCATGGCAGAGTTTGGAAGGGAAGGAGCGCCGTTTGACTTTTTCAACGCAGAATTGGCTGGATGCCATGTCGTGTTTGGAGAGCTCCTGATCTGCCTAAACAGTGGAAACCCCCCACAAATGACACCATTTTGGAAACTAGACCCCTCAAGGAACTTATCTAGATGTGTGGTGAGCACTTTGAACCCCAAAGTGCTTCACAGAAGTTTATAACGTACAGCCGTAAAATAAAAGATCTTTTTTTTTTTTTACAAAAATGATTTTTTCGCCCCCAATATTTTATTTTCACAAGGTAACAGGAGAAATTGGTCCCCAAAAGTTGTTGTCCAATTTGTCCTGAGTACGCTGATACCCAATATGTGGGAGTAAACTACTGTATGGGCGCACGTCGGGGCTCGGAAGGGAAGTAGTGACGTTTTGGATTGCAGACTTTGATGGAATGGTCTGGGGCGTCATGTCGCATTTGAGAGCCCCTGATGCGCCTAAACAGTGGAAACCCCCCACAAGTGACCCCATTTTGGAAAATAGACCCCACAAGGAACTTATCTAGATGTGTGGTGAGCACTTTGAACCCCGAATTGCTTCACAGAAGTTTATAACGTACAGCCGTAAAAATAAAAAATCCTTTTTTTTTTTACAAAAATGATTTTTTCGCCCCCAATATTTTATTTTCACAAGGCTAACAGGAGAAATTGGACCCCAAAATTTGTTGTCCAATTTGTCCTGAGTACGCTGATACCCAATATGTGGGAGAAAACTACTGTATGGGTGCACGTCTGGGCTCGGAAGGGAAGTAGTGACGTTTTGGATTGCAGACTTTGATGGAATGGTCTGGGGCGTCATGTCGCATTTGGAGAGCCCCTGATGCGCCTAAACAGTGGAAACCCCCCACAAGTGACCCCATTTTGGAAAATAGACCCCACAAGGAACTTATCTAGATGTGTGGTGAGCACTTTGAACCCCGAATTGCTTCACAGAAGTTTATAACGTACAGCAGTAAAAATAAAAAATCCTTTTTTTTTTACAAAAATGATTTTTTCGCCCCCAATATTTTATTTTCACAAGGCTAACAGGAGAAATTGGACCCCAAAATTTGTTGTCCAATTTGTCCTGAGTACGCTGATACCCAATATGTGGGAGAAAACTACTGTATGGGTGCACGTCTGGGCTCGGAAGGGAAGTAGTGACGTTTTGGATTGCAGACTTTGATGGAATGGTCTGGGGGCGTCATGTCGCATTTGGAGAGCCCCTGATGCGCCTAAACAGTGGAAACCCCCCACAAGTGACCCCATTTTGGAAAATAGACCCCACAAGAAACTTATCTAGAAGTGTGGTGAGCGCTATGAAGCCCCAAGTGCTTCACAGAAAATTTATAACATACAGCCGTAAAAACAAAAAAAATCATTTTTTTTTTTACAAAAATGATTTTGTCGCCCCCAGTTTTTTATTTTCCCAAGGGTAACAGAAGAAATAGGACAAATTGCACAATAACTCTTGTGGTCCAGAGTACGCTGATACCCCATATGCGGGGGTAAACTACTGTTTGGGCGCATGGCAGAGCTCAGAAGTGAAGGAGCACTGTTTGACTTTTTCAATGCAGAATTGGCTGGAATTGAGATCAGACGCCATGTCACATTTGGAGAGCCCCTGATGTGCCTAAACAGTGGAAACCACCTAATTCTAACTCCAACCCTAACCCCAACACACCCCTAACCCTAGTCCCAACCCTAACCACAAACCTAACCCTAACACACCCCTAACCCTAATCCTAACTTTAGCCGCAACCCTAACCATAACCCTAATGGGAAAATGGAAATAAATACATTTTTTAAATTTTATTATTTTTCCCTAACTAAGGGGGTGATAAAGGGGGGTTTGATTTATTATTTATAGCGGTTTTTATGATTGGCAGCTGTCACGCTAAAAGACGCTTTTTATTGCAAAAAGTAGTTTTTTGCATCACCACATCTTGAAAGCTATAATTTTTGCATATTTTGGCCCACAGAGTCATGTGAGGTCTTATTTTTTGCGGAACGAGGTGACGTTTTTATTGGTACCATTTATGACCATGTGACATTTTTTGATCGCTTTTTATTTCGATTTTTGGGAGGTTAGAATGAACAAAAATCAGCAATTCATGAATTTCTTTTGGGGAGGCGTTTATACCGTTCCGCGTGTGGTAAAATTGATAAAGCAGTTTTATTCTTCGGGTCAGTACGATTATGGCGATACCTCATTTATATCATTTTTTTAATGTTTTGGTGCTTTTATAGAATAAAAACAATTTTATATAAAAAAAATCATTATTTTTGCATCGCTTTATTCTGCGAGCTATAAATTTTTTATTTTTTCGCTGATGATGCTGTATGGTGGCTCGTTTTTTGCGGGACAAGATGACGTTTTCAGCGGTACCATGTTTATTTATATCGGTCTTTTTGATTGCGTGTTATTCCACTTTTTGTTCGGCGGTATGATGATAAAGCATTGATTTTTTGCTTAGTTTTTTTTTTTTTAAGGGGTTCACTAAAGGGGTTAACTAGTGGGAAAGTTTTATAGGGGGGGTCGTTACGGACGCGGCGATACCAAATATGTGTACTTTTATTGTTTTGTTTTTTTTTATTTACAGGAAGAAATGAATTTATTGGGGAATATCTTTTTTTTTTTTTTTATGATTTTTTTTTACCACTTTTATTTTTATTTTTTTTACTTTTTTACTTTGTCCCAGGGTGGGACATCACAGTATTTTAGCAGATCGCTGGTGTGACAGTGTGCACAGCACTCTGTCACACCAGCGATCGCTCTGGCATCGCTGCAGGCTTCTCAGTGCCTGCTCTCAGCAAGCATTGAGGAAGCCGCCTCCCTGCAGGACCCCGGCGCCATCTTGGATCCGGGACCTGGAGGGAGGACGGACCCTCGGAACAGCGCGACACATCGCGCTGCTCTGAGGGTCTCAGGGGAGCGCGCAGGAGCCCCCTGCCTGCGCGATCCTCCCCTGTGCCCCCAGTACACCGCGATCATGTTTGATCGCGGTGTGCTAGGGGTTAATGTGCCGGGAGCGGTCCGTGACCGCTCCTGACACATAGTGCCGGATGTCAGCTGTGATAATCAGCTGACACCCGGCGGCGATCAGCTGCGCTCCCCTCGGGAGCGCAGCTGATCGCCCTGGACGTAATATTCCGTCCATGGGAATTAAGTACCAGGTCACATGGACGGAATATTACGTCCAATGGGATTAAGGGGTTAAAAAGGCAGTAAAAGCCTATAGTGGAACTGGGCACCAGAGACAAACCAGTTGTTGATAATGGCGGATAGGGAAGTCACAGAGAAGCAGGTGGCTGTCCTGAAAGAGATGCATCTACAATGTCTCCGCACGAAACAGATATCATGATGGGTAATATGAAAGCCGCTCGACGCCTGGAGCTGGCGAGGGAAGCTCAGAGTCGGCTGAGCTTTGTAGAAGACATAATTCCGGTACCCAGAAATCTGGTGGGGTAAGTCGTTGGAAGACTTGGAAAGGTGATGCAGGAACTAGTGAATCGTTCCGGTGTGGTGAGAGTGAGGATTCCAGCTGATGGTGAGATCAAGGTGGCTGGTGAAGAAGAGATGGTTCCATTCGTTGTTGTTGGCTCAGTGGAAAGCCTTAAGAACATCCGAATGCTCCTGGAATATCACGTGATGTACCTACGAGAGGTAGAGCAGCTGATCTGGGAACGAAAGCAGATTAAGGAACAGCTACAGGAGTTAGAACGAAGATGGCGACTGCTTCCAGCCCGAAATATGGAGAGACGAGAGGCTTCGCTGGGGACTGGCAGTATGCGATCTGAAACAATGAGAGTTAGAGAAGATGACTCCTCTGATAGCCACAGCAATGTCAATCACAAAGTGATTAAAGCTTCAGTCTAAGTAAACAACAGCACCCAGCCAGGTATGTGACACATCATTGAGTTCAGTGTTTCAACACATACCTCATGATGTCCTCAGATTACATAGGGGATTTAGCTCTTTGATAGTTGGCAGCGTTCACACTGGCACGTAGTTTCTGCTCAAACAGGAAGGTTTATTAACTCCATAAACTTCCAGCATAAAGTAATAAAACAGAGTCCATACAGCAGTAGGAGAAACAGAGCAGTTCAGCTGCTCAATATTCAAAGTCCAATACTCAGCCTCTTATAGAGTCTAAGCAACTTACACAGGTCCTAACCTTGCGTACACAGACCCAAATACTAGAGGTGTTTGCACTTCTGCTCTCAGACAAGGAATGAACAGCTCCGCTGCCCTTTTATACCAGCTGCACCTCCTGAATTGGAGGATGGGATTGATTAGTTCTTCCCATCTCATCTCATCATTCCTAAACCTGGACTCTTATATTGGTCCTATTAACCTATCCAGGATTCTGCCAGCTGCTTGTCTACAAGGGGAAAAAAATGCAATAAAAAGCATAGCAAGTAATAGCAGAACAGTACAAGACCATAAGCTAATGCAGTGTTATAATATTATGGATCATCCTAAGTAGTAGTGATTATATATAGCGCTAAGGCTGTACAGAGTAAATTGATATGTGCAAGTGCTTATCCATGCTCTATCTGTCCAAATGTAACCTGTAGACCCCAGTGCGCGTTTTGTGGGGGCTTCCTCAGTGTTGACATTAATTGTATGAGGCTTGTGGCACTTCACTTTCCTAGAAATATTTTCCATGTTCGGATGTTTATTCTTCCCCAGTACCCTGTAGACTGTGAGCCTGTGAGGGTAGGGCCCTCGCCCCCTCTGTTCCAGTCTGTCATTGGTAGTTCACTATAATTTATATCTGTATTTTGTATTGTAGCGATACTAATGGCCGCATAGTTAATGGGAGGTATGTATTACAGGGATGGCAGCTCCCTGTGGTGTATAGCCCGGAGTGTTTTTCTGAAGTGTAAGTAAATTCTAAGTAGTTGCTGTTCACATTTGGTAGGGCTACGGGTAGCTTTGAGAGTTGGGAGGGTCGGGCTACCCAATTTACCTCACTGCGTGGTGAGGGGGGCTCACTGTACCCCGTTTTGCCTGAAGATATGTGTGTGGTTGTGAATTTTGAGGACCTGTGATGAGGTCATGAGCATGTGACTAGCCATGTGATAGGTAACTGGGAGGGGTTACAAGTATGTAAGGAAGGTGTGTTGAACATGTGGGAGAGTGTGTTGGGAGTCTGTCAGTCTGGACAGACCTCCCATGTTTCCAGGCTGGACGTCGCACAGACTGGGAAAGCAGTGCTGGCGCGTCTGAGCCAGAGGAATGGACGGTCTTGAAAACCTTGAGTGATACTGACCGGGGTCGGTGAGGAGTGTTTATTGGAGACCTCTGCGGATAAGAGGGATCTGGGAACCTGCGTAGCCAACAGGTAACGGAATGGAGTCCGTGTTATACTGATCGGGATCAGTGAGAAGTATTTATGAGAAAGAGACTGTGTTTTACGTGTTGCTTATGGGATACCTCTGAGGACAAGAGGAGTCCAGGAACCTGTGTGGTGATCCAACAGGTAACGGTCTTGACAACCATGGGTTATAATGATCGGGATCAGAGAGAAGTATTTGTGAGGAAGAGACTGTATTTTGTGTTATGTTTACTGGATACCTCTGAAGCTAAGAGGGATCTGAGAACCTGGGTGGCCGACACCAGCAGGTAACGGACAGGAGTCCGTGTTATACTGATCGGGATCAGTGAGAGACTGTGTTCATTTGTTAAATCTGAATGTGTAACGGACAGTGTAATGGCTGCTGAAACTGGTGAATAATAAACCAAATGGACTCGTTTTAACCCTGAGTGTTCCAGCATTTACCTCCAAGACCTGCAAAGCGAGTAATCCCAGTCCACAGACAGTGTGGAACGTTACAGTATGTAAACTCTTTTCACATGTACTCCGCACCCGGGAATCAATGGAGTCTTATTTTGTACACTTTTCTTAGTGGAAATAACTTTCAAGCAGCAATACATTGCATCCCCCAAGATGTTAATGCTTTCATGTCTAATGTAGATCAGCTGGTCATAGTGCATTAATAAGATGTTGTTTGCTCTTGCTTTTCTTGTTACATTCCTGACTTTTAATCAGTGGTTTCTCTGCAGTGATATCCTCCCTCAAGTCATCTCTGGACAGTTATGTCTCCAATTTACACTTCCACAGTTAGTAACCAGGACATTAACTACCAGCTATAGCCGCTGCTCTGGGGTCTGGATGGACACCTCTGTCTGAACAGACGCCTCTGCACACATTGATCCTGGGTGGGCTACTTACAAGTAGCGTATGTAGTGCATCCTCTTCATTGCTGAGCTTCCAAGAACATCAACACACAGCTGCAGTCGACATTGCTACCATAACCCAGCAGGACGTGCAGGCTATGTGATCAATCCTATCTATGCCGTGTCTAAAATAGATTTCTGCAGCTATGTTCCTAAAATAACTGTGGTCAGTATTGTTTCTTTGCAATGCTGGGGTCCTGGGTTCAAATCCCACCAAGCACAACATGTGCAAGGAGCTTCTTTGTTCTCCCCATGTGTGCATGGGTATCCTTCCACACTCCAAAGACGTACTGATAGTGGATTTAGATTGTCAGACCCAATAGGGACAGTGATGATAATGTCTGTACAGCCCTGTGGATATTTATGGAACTATATAAGCGAGTAAAAAAAAATAAATGGGAGACTTGTAATGCAGAGGAGGCTGTGTAAATGGTAGATCCTGTAAGGCGATGGACATGACACCCACATCCCCTTGAAGAATATGTAAATGGGAAACTGAAGGTTTCCTGGTAGTAAGTTAAATAAAACCTGAAGTGTAAAGAGAAAAGACCTAAGGTCCAATGTGAACAGTGCTTCATTCTTGGGTGTCCCTAAGTGAGAGGAGACCGAGAGGAAAAGGATAGTGAGATCCAGAGCAGAAGTGACCGACAGAGTGATTTTCTGGAGACGAATCCTGGGAGAGGACGCCTGGCAGTAAGGCTCAGTTTATAACTCCAAGAAGTAACGAGCTTAGACAGGACTGAGTATGTGAGATGAATAGAGTGACCAACACAGGAGTTCCAGAGCTTCAGCATTAGTGAAGATAAGTAATGGCCATACTGGCACCATAGCTCCCTTAAGGAGAGAGAAGACGCGGAACCGCGGTTAAGTAGAGAACTCTTGCTAAACAAGACCGCAGTGTCGAGCTAGGTGTGGTGAAGTAGTGAGGAACAGTGAATGCAGAGGACAAAGGGATCGAAACTGTGGAAATGCTCTGAATTGTGAAGGAAATGTTCACAAGATTGTGTACCGGCTATATTCTCTATATATTCCCTACTAAGTTCCAGATCAGTAAAAAGTTTGTTTGCAAATGGTGGTCTCCCTCATTGAACTGTAAAACATCTGGTCCTGGCAGCAACATCGGTTATATGCGGCCTGCACAGGCATAGTGCCCTCACAGCACAAGTCTACACACCCAGCCAGCACAAGTGCACACCCCCACCTTCATGTAATGTACTAGGAGCAAGAGATGAGTACATCTACGGCTACCGCCCCGTGCCACATGATAGATCCATTGTAGAGTGATGTGTGTATATTTGTATACATTTACTACCTTTCTAGAATTTTTACTGTTTTTCTAATGACTAGGAGAATATGTATTAAATGGGTCCTATACTTTTTTTCTAAAAAACACTGCATCATGAACATTTTTAAAAAATCAACTATAATCAGCTGATGTACTTACCTGTGTGCTGCTACCAATTCCCCTGCCCGTCTTCAATCCTCCTCTTTGTGTGGGGACATAATTTGACAGCTGCAGCTAATCATCAACAGCAGCAGTGAATATATCACCACTGTGGCCAATGATTGGTTGCAGGGGTCACACGCAACTAGAATCAGGTGCACCTCTTCCTTACATGAGATGTACAATTAGGTTATGGCAGAAAGGTATTTATTGTAAGGCGCCATTTTGTTACAGTGTAATGATGGCGCTGGCACAGGAACGTCACGCTTGCCGTCACTTGCTGGTGTGACCTGTACTATACTCCAATCCCAGCTGTTTTACATCTTAGATGATGTGATCATTTCCAACTGTGGCATCAAAGTGGCTTCACCTGCAACCCGCTGTGCGACACAATTGCCAGCCAGTACTGGGGTGCAAGGACTTTCAATGGCTCAACAGGGGACTGCGCCAATATTAAAGGTAATCGGTCAGTGCAAAATAACTGTTCAAACAAAAACAAAAAAAAGTTGATGCACCCTTGTGTTCTGTCTATTTCTCCCCTCTCCTTTATTGATTGGCAACTCAGGCTTTACAGAAGCCCGAAAAGGGTGGAGATACATCGAAAACAAGGTGTGAAGAAGCACTAATGAAAACATCTTATAAGAAAACAATTTTCAAATCTGTGTTATAAAAAATTACTTTCAATGTTGAGAATCAGGGAAATGACAAATGAAACCTCTCGTTTTGACGTCCCACTTCTTCCCAACACACCTTACAGCTCGACACACCCTGAGAATGACGAGACACCGTGAACCCATCCCTGATCGTCATCTCACAATACATGTACAAATTACAGCTTTCACCAATATCTTCCCTTATACTTCATACAGAAATAAAGAAGAAAAATCTAAGTTTACTTCTGGAAGTCATGGAGTGTTACTAAACGCAGTCACAGATAGCCGGGGGAATGTTCTTCAGGAGAACAAGGCCATGGTCCTTAATACAATAAAATTCCATATTCTACATACACTTCTATTATCATGATGTACAATAACAAATTATATTGTGGTATCACTCCGAGAATACTTTTGTCATCATTGGGCGGAAAAGTATTCACATCGACATATCCTTCTAGTAAATTGTTTTCCTGACTTATATAGCGCCATCATATTCCACAGACCCTCTCATCACTGTCCCCATTGGGGCTCACAATCTACAGTAGATTCCCTATCAGTAGGTCTTTGGAGTGTGAGAGGAAACCGGGAACCCGGAGGAAACCCACGCAAACACATGGAGAACATACAAGCTTCTTGCAGATGTCGTTCTTGAGACATTTGAATCCAGGACCCCAGTTCTGTAAGCCTACAATGCTAACCACTGAGCCAGCGTGCTGCCCAAAAGCGTGGGAAAATGAAAGCTATAGTCAATAGATGTCAAAACTTACCTTATAATAAAAGTTCCATTATTTACTATCTGCCCAATATAATAGTTTACTGTAAAGTACGGCCCAAGCTGGGACCTTCGCGGTAGTGAGGTTTGCAGTGCACTATGAGGTGATTTAGGAGCCATTCTGTTATGGAGGCATCTGTGGGGAATACAGTGCTAAGAGGGCGTCTGATATTTTGCCCCCACATGTATAGAATAACGATGTGCCTCTGTGTTCTGGGGACATTCTATAGATTAGCTACCTCAGGTAACGTGGGTGACTCAAGGCTCCTTCACATGACTAGATCACAGCTCCGTACAGCCATCCAATCCTTCAGAGTCGTCTCACAGGCCCATTTTACGCCTTAACCCTAGATACTACCCACACTTCCATCTTTAGCTTTTCTACATGAATTCAAGAAAAAAAAAAAGCCAGTTCTACTAGACGCTGTACAGTATTAGGCCGCATTCACACGTCTGTGTTGAACGTACGTTTTCTGTGTTTTTTCACGGATACAACACATCCCTATTATAATCTTTGGGGCTCTTCACATGTTCTTGGTTTTTTTTTTACAGACCGTGTCCATGCAAAACTCAGAGATGAGAAGCTCCTCAAAGAAATGGTTACCATGTGAAAAACAAGTTTTTAAGGGCATCAGAAACCTCAGTCTGCACACAGTCTAAAGCATTGTGCACACAGTTTTTCGAGTAATTTTTGGAGCAGGAACTCTCCAAATACTCCTATGAATCTCAAAATTCCTCAAAAACTTTGATTTTCAGCTTAGTTCCTGCTACAAAAACTCAGCAAAAAGACTGTGTGTACATGGCCCAACACTGCAATGTCATACTCCAGTCTAAAGAAGAAGAAAAAAAAAAAGCTTGTGCCAAATTCACTAAAAGGCACATGCTTTTATGGCACCTGCAATGTGCAGGCAAATTTGCATCTAAGTAACATGTATTTTAAGTAAGTAACAAAGTGTGCACTCATTGCCATTCCAGTGCCTCATCTCCTGTAGCGGTGATTCCCATACGCCTCACATGATCGCTGCAGCCATCGGTGACCTCCGCGGTCTTGCGCTGTACACCGCTGCAGCCAGTATCATCACATGAAATGTGCAGGGCATCTTCATTGCACTCAGGTAAACGGAAGACAAGCGAGAAAGATGAAGGTAAGCAGCACTGGAGTGGTGGCGATTAAGGATACATTCACACAATCAGCTTTTGATATTGCAGATTTTCTGCATCATTCCTGCACTTATTAAGTACTGTACACATCGGGTTTCCAGGCGCCGGGCGGTGCCTGGAAACCCGATGTGTACGTTAGATACCAGCGCGCTGGTGCAGGGGAGCTGGTAACCAAGGTACATAGCGGGTTTCTAAGCGCCGAGTGGTGCCTAGAAACCCGATGTGTACCTTGGTTACCAGCTCCCTGCACCAGCGCGCTGGTATCTAAGGTACACTGCGGGTAACTAAGACATGCGTCGCTTGTTACCCGCATAGTCGCTGTCCTGATCGCTGCTGAGATCTGCCTGTTTGGCAGCGATCATGTACCGCAGTGTTTCTCAACTCCAGTCCTCAGGACCCACTAACAGGTCATGTTTTCAGGATTTCCCTAGTATTGAAAAGGTGATGGAATTAATGCTTGAGCAGGTGATAAAATTATCACCTGTGCAATACTAAGGAAATCCTGAAAACATGACCTGTTGGTGGGTCCTGAGGACTGGAGTTGAGAAACACTGATGTAGCGACACACCAGCGATCCTGACAAGTGCATATCGTTGTTGGGATCGCTGGTGAGTCGCTATGTGTAACGGGACCTTTAGTTCTGCTACATCTACATCAGACAAAACATGAATCCTATGAAATCTGCACCAAGCAGCCCAGTAAGTGACACATCACAAAAATCTGGGTCTCTGTCCCTACATCATGCTGCTTTCAGATTATATAGCAATAATCTGCTGACAGATTCCCTTTAAGCTTAATAATTTCCATAATGTTACAATTACCAGAATGGAATCCTTCGCATACTCAGGTCTTCCTCACAGATATCTGCTTCAGTTCCCTCCACTCCACCAGATTTCTGCTCATGGTGTAGTCCACATGGTACGTCTTTCCTCCAGGGATCTCCTTGGTTCAGGGATGTCATTCCCCTGGCATCTCTTCAGCAAGGACTCATCCCTGAATGCCAACAACCCTTTTCTGGGTATTGCTTGAATATTTTATACCCATTTTGGGACCCAACAGATGCTTTGTCTTGTCGGATCGCGCTCGGACCAAAAATACAGTTGTCTGCATAAGTCTTGGACTGAGGAAAAAAAAAATCAGAGCATGCTGCGAGTAAGGGCTCCTTTCCACTTGCGAGAAATATGTCCGATTCTCACATGTGAAATCCCAGCTCTGGCCCCGACACTCGGGAGTGGAGTGTGCGGCTGCATGTATTTGTATGCAGCTGCTCGCTCCACTCCCGAATGCCGGCCCCAGAGTTGGGATTTCACATGCGAGAATCGGACGTATTTCTCGCAAGTGGAAAGGAGCCCTACATGCGAGAATCGGATGGATCGCACTTGACAATGCAAGTCAATGGGTGCGAGGGGAAGAAAAAAAAATAAAAAATTGCACTGCACATGTGTGTGCTGCCCATTTTTTTACACACATCTCAAAGGAAACCCGACATTTCATCAGCCAAGTACAGTAAATTCACAGCCTGAACTATCAGAATAGAATAGATAGATTTCATGTAGAAATTTAATGTCACAAGCCCCCCCTACATATAATAAACTAGCACCCTTAAGTACCTTTCATGTGGCACAAAAGGGTGTTTAGCTTTACTGAACCTGTTAAGACGTCGGGTCCCTCTTATTTTTAATAACCAGCTAAGGAAAAGCAGATAGCTGCAGGTTTTTGTTATCAGACTGGAAAGGGTCAGACAACCATGGACCTTCGAGCCTATATTATCAGCTCACAGCTGTCTGCTTTGCCGGTAAAAAAAAATTGAGGGGGGTAACCCTAAAAAATTGCATGGGGGTCTATCCATTTTTGTTAACCAGCCAAGATAAAGCAGACAGCTGCGGGCTGATATTATCAGGCTGGGAAGGTCCATGGTTATGTGGCCCTTCCCAGCCTAAAAATAACAGTCTGCTGCCGACACAGAATTGGCGCATCCATTAGATGCACCAGTTCTGGCACTTTGCTTCGGCTCTTACCGATTGCCCTAGTGCGGTGGCAATCGTGGTAATGGTTTATGGTGTAGATGTCAGTTGGCAACAATCCCAGTAATGGAGAGGTGTCTATCAGACACTCCCATTAATAACCCAGTAATTTAAAAGAAAAACACACACACACAAAAAAAAAAAAATACTTTATTTTAAAAAACTCTCCCACACCTTGTTCACCAATTTAATAAAAAAAGAAACCCCCTGAAGATCTGAAGTAGTCCTGAAATGGGAACCTGAAAGACATAAAAAGAGAGAATTAAATAAAGACAAAACACACTCCCTCATTCACCAATTTAAAAAAAAAAAAAATCCTGCAGTTCTGACGTAATTCATCGCGATCCCACGACGTCCAGCAATTCAAGCTGCAACCTATGGAGAGTTGTCTGAGAACGAAATTTCACAGGTCAAGTCTCACAATTGATGACATTACTGACAACATTGAGCGTCAGACATCATTGGGAATGACCTGCGAAACGTCGTTCTCAGACAACTCTCTATAGGTTGCAGCTTGAATTGCTGGACGTCGCGGGATCGCGATGAATTACGTCACAGCTGCGGAGATTTTTTAAAATAATAGATTAGTGAATGAGGGAGTGTTTCCTGTCTTATCTCTATTTAATTCAATTTTTTTACATCTTCCATGTTCCCATTGCTGGACTACGTCACATCTTCATGGGGTTTCTTTTTTAATTAACTTGGTGAATGAAGTGTAGGGGATGGTTTTTAAAAATAAACAATTTTGTGTGTGCATTTTTCTTTTAAATTACTGGGTTAGTAATGGGGGTGAGTGATAGATACATCTCCATTACTAATCCCTGGGCTTGATGCTAGCTGACATCAACCCCATAAACCATTACCCCGAATGCCACCGCACCAGGCCAATCGGGAAAAACAGGGCAAAGTGCCAGAATTAGTGCATCTGTGGGATTGTATTTTTAGGCTGGAAAGGGCCCAATAACCAGGGACCTTCCCAGCCTGATAATATCAGCCCCAAACTGTCTGCTTTGCCTTGGCTGGTTATGAAAAATAGTGGGACCCCCACTACATTTTTAAAAAAAATTATTTGTGTAATAGGTGTAATAAGGCTAAAAACCCTTTAGTGACACATGAAAGGCAATAAAGGGTGAAACTTTACTATATATAGGGAGCTTATAAAATTAGATGTCTACAGGATATCTATATATGGTACCTATTCTATATATTTAAAGATTGCTTTATTAGGTTGAAAAGTACCTTTAAATTACAGTATGTAACCACTTATTTCCATCCCCCCAAAAATTGTGTATTTGGTATCGCTGCATCCATAGAAATTTAGCACTGGCATTACGGCTTTGGTAGATGCACCTTCGACATTAAGGAAATAAAAAATTATCCTAATGTTGTATGGAACAAAAAGGTGTGCACTAAAACTGTGGGTTACTCGGCCCAGCTGGACCACAGTAGTCTTTACTCCTGTGGGGTCCTCTGTCGTGACCAGACCACAGGAGTCTTTACCCCATGTGGGGTACTCGGCACGGCCGGACCATGGCAGTCTTTACTCCTGTGGGGTCCTCTGTGGTGACCGGACCACGGCAGTCTTTACTCCTGTGGGGTCCTCTGTGGTGACAGAACCACAGGAGTCTTTACCCCATGTGGGGTACTCGGCGGTGTCCGGACCACGACAGTCTTTACTCCTGCGGGGGTCTACTGCAGTGGACGGTCTACGGCAGTCTTTACCCCTGCGGGGTCTTCTGCAGTGGACGGTCTACGGCAGTCTTTACCCCTGCGGGGTCCTCTGTGGAGGCCGGACCACAGAAGTCTTTACTGTGGTGCCCGGACCACAGCAGTCTTTACCCTTGCGAGGTCCTCATTGGCGGACGGACCACGGCAGTCTTTACCCCATGTGCGGTACTCAGCGGCGTCCAGACCATGGCAGTCTTTACTCCTGTGGGGTCCTCTGTGGACCACACAAACATATGCACAGCCCCACAGATTATAATGGGTGTGCATGTGTAAGTGTATTCAGTACATGTGAAGAATAAGTGTTAGTGTGCTGGCATAGTGTAGAATCTCAAATCCGTGTCCCCCCCCGATGGAGCCATGGTGTCCTGTTGAGTGTTCCTGGTTGTGGTTTTTGTAAAGAGTCTCGGATTCTCCTTGCAGAACAATAGAAATACTTTTTTTACAACCACATCTATAGTTCAGGTCATCATCCACAAGTCGGGGGGAGGTGGCAGGGGCTCATCTCTCATTGAATAAATGCTCAAACAATCTGCATAGTTTGTGCTCCTCTGCAAGTCAACAAGTAACAGGGTCCCACACAATGGTAAATCAACATATTATCAAACATCAATTGTTCAATGACCCTGCGTCCCTGTCTTGCAAAGATATCAGACAAGCTGTAGGAGCTGATATGAGGCAAATAGCTGCTATTTAAAAAAAATAAATAAATAAAAAAAATATATATATATTATCCCTTTCTGCCATTGGACGGACTAGAACGTCCAATGGCAGTACCACCGCTTTGATGAGGGCTAAGGAGGTGAGCCCGCATCAAAGCTGAGACATGTCAGCTGATCGTGATTCCACCCGCGCCTATTAACTAGTTAACTGCCGCTGTCAAACGCTGACCGCGGCATTTAACAAGCGCTTCCGGCCATCGGGTCGGAAATACGCGCACCGCTGATCCCAGTCACGTGATCAGGGGGCAGCAGTGCGTCGGCATAACAACCAGAGGTCTCCTTGAGACCTCTATGGTTGTTTATGCCGTAATTGCTATGAGCGCCACCCTGTGGTCGGCGCTCATAGCAATGCTGTAATTCTACTACATACAGGTGATCTGAGCATCGCCTGTATTAGGCAGAGGCAATCGAGCTATGGAGGCCATTGAAGCATGCCAAAAGTAAAAAAAAAAAAAAAAAGTTTTAAAAATATAAAAAGTTTAAATCGCCCCCCTTTCACCCCATTCAAAATAAAAAAAAAAAAAAGGTTTAACCTGATTGCTAAATGGCGTAGCAAGAAAAAATTCGAAACGCCAGAATATTTTTTTGGTCGCCGCATCATTGCATAAAAATGCAATAACGGGCGCTCAAAAGAACGGATCTGCCCTAAAATAGTATCATTAAAAACGCCAGCTCGGCACACGAAAAATAAGCCCTCACCCAACCCAAGATCACGAAAAATGGAGACGGGTCTTGGAAAATAGCGCTTTTTTTCTTTTCTTAGTAAACTTTGGAATTTTTTTCACCACTTAGATAAAAAGAACCTAAACATGTTTGGTGTCTATGAACTCGTAATGACCTGGAGAATCATAATGGCAGGTCAGTTTTAGCATTTAGTGAACCTAGCAAAAAAGCCAAACAAAAAACAAGTGTGGTATTGGACTTTTTTGCAATTTCACCGCACGGTGGGCAGCACGGTGGCTCAGTGGATAGCACTACAGCTTTGCAGCGCTGGAGTCCTAGGTTCAAATCCCCCCAAGGACAACATCTGCAAGGAGTTTGTATGTTCTCCCTGTGTTAGCGTGGGTTTCCTCCCACATTCCAAAAACATACAGATAGGGAATCTAGATTGTGAGCTCCTTTGGGGACAGCAACGATAATGTGTGCAAACTGTAAAGCGCTGCGGAATATGTTAGCGCTATATAAAAATAAAGATTATTATTATTACTTGGAATTTTTTTCCCGTTTTCGAGTACACGACATGCTAAAACCAATGATATCGTTCAAAAGTACAACTCGTCCCGCAAAAAATAAGCCCTCACATGGCCATATTGATGGAAATAAAAAAAAAGTTATGGCTCTGGAAAGAAGGGGAGTGAAAAATGAAAACTCAAAACCGGAAAAAAGCTCCGGTCATTAAGGGGTTAAATATCAACTTTTAAGACTCATAACAACAGTCTATAGCTCTTGACCTAATGAAAATAGCCATCTGGATAACGAAGATTGAATGCCGAGTTGTCACAACTCTGTTTTTTAATAAACGTGTAAAAGTTATACTCGCCTTTACGCCTAAAGTCTATTGAAGCCCATGTTCCCTGATACCATATCCCTCACCTGTCCAACGTGAAGATAGTTCATACTATCCCACGCCATAATCCATCTTTGCTATATCTGGTTTTCAAACAGGACGGTGGCATCATGTGACCGTTCAGGATGAAAAGCAGGAGACCCTGAGCTGCGGAGAGTGCAGCTTCAGTGACGAGTGGTGACTTCAGAGATTACCGCCGGTCACTGAAGCTGCATTCCCACACTCAGTTCACTGTGAGCCAGGAAGATTAACTGCAGTGACCTCAATGAGAACACCACTAGCACATTGAGAATTTTCTCACGGTGCTAGCAGTGATCTCACTGAGGTCACTGTCCTGGCTCAGTGAACTGAGCGTGGGAATGCAGCTTCAGTGACCGGACATAACCTCTACCACGCTACCACTCGTCACTAAAGCTGCATTCTCAGCAGATCAGTGTCTACTGATTTTTGGCCTTAGGGCTCATACTCACTGGCGCCGAAAACGGATGATAATCAGACGAAAAAAAAATCAGATCCAAATCTGACCAATGTTATTCAATAGGTGAATTCTCATTTGTGATTTTTTTTCTCATCAGAAATTGTTGTGAGAAAAAAATCGCAGCAAGCTGCGATTTGATGCGATTTTGGGATGATAATCGCCAATGCAAGTCAATGGGTGCGATTAAAAAACGCACAGCACTCGCACCATGCACGTGCTGTCCGATTTATACGCACCAGTCTCCTTTGAAAAGCCGGCAATTCATCCCCGGCTACTGTAAAATCACACTGACAGCTCACAAAACACTAGATACATACACATAGAATACATATATATATATATATATATATATATACATGTCATTGTAACACATACATATATATATATTGTGAGACAGTGAAGGGATATGTGTTGAATGGGATGTACATTTCACCTAGTTACTTTGCTGACTACTATAAGGGGAATGTATGGCTTTGTAAAACTAGTGGTGGAGAAAGGTCACTACACCTTCCATTCAATACACACTTGCAGCTCAAACCTGAAGACACTCAGGTATTGATTAGGAAGCCAGAAGTAGGTGCTTGGGAGCACAGTCAGAGAGCTCGCTTAGTCTGGACACAGGAGGAGTCCCGGCACAAGAAGCAGTCTCCAGGAGTATGAGCTGACTCAGTCTGGGGCTCGATGTACCCGGACACAGGAGTAGTCTCTGTGAGAATCCATGCGGATAGCTGCTGAATAGGAGGGGAGCTCTCTCAAGTCTGGACATTGAAGGTGCCTTCAGACACAAGGAGGAGACTCTGTGAAACTCCACGCTGGTAACTACTGAACATATGTGTTGTTTTGGGCACAGACTGGTAGAGTCTGGACCCGGATAGATAGGGAAATCTATCTAAGTGTAATTAGTGGCTGGACAAGCCCAGGTCTTATGTTTATGATTTATTTTTATCTGTTTGCTGTGGACTTTAATAAAGCTGGTTGCGGCCAGTTTTCACCAGAACTGCTGTGTGAATGAACTGTTTTCGTGCCACTCTGTCTACCCAGACGGCGATCCCAGAGCTATATCCCCTGAAAAGCTTACAATTGGCGGAGAATGCTGGGGCAGCACAGTGGCTGATACAATTAGTGCTGGAATGTGCGTGCAGCACAGTGGCTTAGAGACAGCAATAAAGGTGAAGTCTGTTGAAGCAGCAGCAGAGAAAAAAAAGTGTGTCAGCAAAAACGTCTGATTGGAGCAGTCTTAAAGAGACAGTAGCCCTAATAGAGTTTGCAAAAGAAAAAAAAAAAAGTGTGTCTGCACAGCAAAGCTGAACTTGTTGTGGAAAAGACTGTGGAGTGTGCAGCAGCAAAGGAGAAACGTCTGTTGGAGCAGTCTTAAAGAGACAGTGGCCCTAATAGAGTTTGCAGAGAAAAAAAAAAAGTGTCTGCACAGCAAAGCTGAATTTTCTGTGGAAAAGACTGTGGAGTGTGTATGTCTTGAGTGAAGACTGCCGTTGTTGAGACAGAGAAGTCTGACAGCATGGATGACAGCATGGAGGCGCTGTTTGAACAAATGGCGCAAGTTAATGTGCAACATAAGACTGCCGTGGTTGAGACAGATAAGTCCGGCAGTATGGAGGAGCTCGTTGAGTACCTGGTCCAGGCCCAGCGAAGCATGCAGCAGAGCATGGAGCAGCAGCGCCTGCAGCACCAGCAGCGCATGCAGCAGGCCCAGCAGCAATTCCTGCAGCAGCAGCAGGAGAATGACCGGTTGTTTTTTGAGCAGGTTGCAGCACTGCAGGGGACTTGCGGCGCATCGTCCCAAAGTGGTGTTGCAAAGTCACCTGCATTGTCAGCTGTAAAGAAGGCGGTAAGACGGTCCCTGGAAAAGATGACACCTCGTGATGATGTGGAGGTGTATCTCACTAGGTTTGAGGGACTGGCAGAGAAGGAGAATCTGCCCCTATCTGAATGGGCCATGATGGTCGCACCCTATCTGATTGGAGAAGCCCAAAGGGCCTATGCTGACCTGAGCGAGCAGGACAGCCAAGACTATGCCAAGCTGAAAGCGGAGATTCTTACCCGGCTGGGTGTTACGGTGACAGCCCGTCCAGGGGAGTTCATGACTGGAAATGCAGTTGGGAGTCTGCAGTCAGCAAACCTGATTATGGAGTTGAAAAGGTGATAGTGGACCGCTACACCCAAGCACGTCCTCCTGAGGTACAGCCAGAGGTCGGACAAGGAGACCACCAGGACGCCAATCGTCTGGTCAGCCTGATGGAGAGGGCCTTCGCCACCAAGGACTGCCTCCGTGACCAGCCGTCTGAGAGGTCGTCACGTCGGAGTTCCTGGACGCCGAACTCTCCCGGTAAGAGCGTTCCAGCTGTTGGGGTCGTGTGGGTGGGAGAGTGTGATGGACAGTGTTGGAGATGTCGTGAAATTGCAGCCAACTGTCCAATAGAGGGGGAGCCTATATGTTGTGATGTTGGCGGATCCCTCTCTCCCTGCGCAGAGCCTGTGTGTGTGTCCACCTCAGCCGAAGAGACTGGACCACAGGGGTCCCCGGTGGTTGTAAATGACTGCCCAGCACAGGCCCTCTTGGACTCAGAGTCCAGTGACTTCCGTGCGTGACAGCCTGATTAATAGGGACTTCATCCCTGATAAACACCTGAGTGTGGTGTGCATCCATGGAGACACCAAAGTCTACCCAGAGACTGCCGTGGACTTGGTCCCCAAACTCGGGGAGGTTTCATGTGAAGTGGGGGTAGTGAAGAACCTGGTGCACCCCGTTATATTGGGTAATGACTTTCCCCGGTCTAAGGATCTCTGGGGGAAGGGTGATTCTGTTGGACAGTGTGATGAAGCTCCTACTGAGGGTACGCAGTCCCGAGGGGCGGAACACAATGTTAGTGGGCCGTTAATCTTGTGTGATAATGATGATCATGATAATGATGATGACCATGATAATGATGCTGATATTGATAATGATAATGATGATCATGATAATGATGATGACCATGATGATGATGCTGATATTGATAATGATGATGATGCTAATCATAATAGTGATGATACTGATGATGATCGTGATAAAGATGAAATTCCTTTGCAGGTGATGTTGGGAGACAAGGATGGTGGTTCTCGGGAACCGAGTGTCCCTGACCTGCCTGTGTCCTGTGACAATTTTGGGAGTGAGCCGGTGCGAGACCCCACTCTTGAAACGGCACAGGAAAATGTAATTGTTCTGAATGAGGTTCCCCAAGAGCCTGGCTCTGAGGAGAGGTTTCCTCATGCTGCCATGAACAATAACCTATTGTATAGGGACACTGAAGTCCAGGGAGAGGTCGTGAGTCAGCTCCTAGTATCTGAGCTATATGGAAGTATAGTGCTGGGGTTGTCACATAGTCACATACTTGAGGGACCAGATGGTGAAGTTAATGTTGTGGATGAGATGTTAACTAAGGTTCCAGATCAGGATGTGAATGAGAATGAATTGTATACCCCTGAAAGTGAGCAGGATGAGAATGAGAATGAATTGTATAACCCTGAAAGTGAGCCGGATGTGGCTGAGAAAAAGGGGTCAGACAGGGATAGTGGTAGTGATAGTGAATCATCTGATGACAATAAAGCAACCAGTGCAAATGAGGAAGGCATGGTAGCAGGGGAGGTGGAGAGTCCTGAGAAGAAAGCTGATGCTGACCTTACAGCCAGACAGAAGATGGCATCTGAAGATGTTTTACAGTTGGCCGGTTCCCTGGCGAAGACCAAGGTGAAAGGAGGAGAGCTGAGCTTTAAAGGCAGGACTCTGAAACTGAACACAGCACAAGTGGATGCTGTTGAAGATGAGAAGTTATCAATGTATGGTATGGAGCTGCATCATGCCCAGGACTCTGAAGGTAATGCTGCAGAGGTGGAAAAAGCCATGGAAGTGGTGGTCACCAAGCCAGATGCCTCATCAGAAGCTGAGGTCTCAAGTGAAGCTGTGAGGAACAAGACTGAAGATATGGGGACTGACTCTGTCCAGGAATCTGTTTCTGCCGAAGACAGCGGCGTGGACGGGTTACGGTCCGGATCAGTAGCTGCAACTCGTGAAGCTCAGGCTGGAAGTTCGGCGCCCGGAGCCCCAGCAGTGTTCCCGAGTGATACCATGGATCTGGATAAATCACAAGATGAGATTTTGAGACATCAGGCTGGCATTGGTGAGCTCAAGCGCACTTTCATGGAGTCTACATCGGAGCCACGTCCCAACAAATGGGAAAAGCGGTGTGTCACTCCGTTGCCGCTGCAGATACACGGGAGCCCAGATGGGATGCAGAACGTGGTGGAAGAGAAGAGCCAGGCGGGTTCTGAGTATACAGATGCAGCTATCAAGGAGAACTTGAAAGCTGGAATAAATGGAGATATTGGATACCATAGTGATGTGACTGAAGAGGTAGAATGTAAGACTGACGGTAGGGCTTCTGAGCATGTTCTACCAGAAGAGCCTGAAGAAGGGCCGAGGACGTAAAGGACGTCCAACAGCTACAGGAGAAGATGCGTCTCCATGAGGTCTCCACCAAAGAAATGAAGACTGAGAATGTTGTGTTACGCGAGCAGCTGCAGCAGTGTGAACTGGATGTGACATCTTTTCGCCGGAAACGGGAGCGGTTCCAGCAGTTGCTCCAGAGAGCACGAAATGAAGGGGAAAGTGTATATAGTACCTTGCAGGATCAAGGAAAAGTGGTTGCACAGGTACAAGATGAATTGATTACTTCTCAGAAAAAACTCCAAACTGTGATGAAGGAGCGTGATCAGAGCCATGAGGATCTCCTGGAGAAAGAAGTAAGAGCTCTGAGTCTTATGCAAAGTGAGCCTGTACAAGAAGAGGATGAATTATGTGTACCGAAAAAGAAAAACGATCAGCTTCCTCTACAGTCCCAATCATTTGAACAGTGTAGCTTAAAATGGTCAGAGACCATAGCAGAGGAGCTTAAGGTCTGTGAAATAGACTTTATGAGTCAACCGATATTTAAGAAGAAGAATCAGCAGAGGTGTTCTGACGTGCCTGGTCGTACTTCTCTGGGGAGGCACTGTACCGAGACTGAGCCCGGCACTAAGGTCAAGCAGATACTGTGCAGGACACCCGAGGCCCGCAGAGAGTATAGGCCTGGAAGGGTACAGGGTAGTGTCCATGCCTCAGGTGAAGATACAGATGACAATAGTAAAGATGAAGCTAATGATGGCCATGCTTCAGGTGAAGATGAAGCTGATGATGGCCATGACTTGTCCAGAGTTCACTGTCTCTTTTGGATTGTTGACCAGTCCTCCGGTCTGGATGACCAGCCCTCCGGTCTGGAGAAGAGGGGGGGGATATGTGAGACAGTGAAGGGATATGTGTTGAATGGGATGTACATTTCACCTAGTTACTTTGCTGACTACTATAAGGGGAATGTATGGCTTTGTAAAACTAGTGGTGGAGAAAGGTCACAACACCTTCCATTCAATACACACTTGCAGCTCAAACCTGAAGACACTCAGGTATTGATTAGGAAGCCAGAAGTAGGTGCTTGAGAGCACAGTCAGAGAGCTCGCTTAGTCTGGACACAGGAGGAGTCCCGCACAAGAAGCAGTCTCCAGGAGTATGAGCTGTCTCAGTCTGGGGCTCGATGTACCCGGACACAGGAGTAGTCTCTGTGAGAATCCATGCGGATAGCTGCTGAATAGGAGGGGAGCTCTCTCAAGTCTGGACATTGAAGGTGCCTTCAGACACAAGGAGGAGACTCTGTGAAACTCCACGCTGGTAACTACTGAACATATGTGTTGTTTTGGGCACAGACTGGTAGAGTCTGGACCCGGATAGATAGGGAATCTATCTAAGTGTAATTAGTGGCTGGACAAGCCCAGGTCTTATGTTTATGATTTATTTTTATCTGTTTGCTGTGGACTTTAATAAAGCTGGTTGCAGCCAGTTTTCACCAGAACTGCTGTGTGAATGAACTGTTTTCGTGCCACTCTGTCTACCCAGACGGCGATCCCAGAGCTATATCCCCTGAAAAGCTTACAATATATATTTATAGTTCATACACTTCTACATACTGTAATAGCTGCTAATTCAATTGCCGGCTTTTGTGAAATCACAGAAGCCGACATGAAATGATACATTGTTTAGACACAGTTAACCATGTAATTGCATGTATTTTGATATATGGTTTTAACTTACAATTACATAAGTGTTTTGTGCCAAATTTCAGACATGTAGGGGTGTCATGGTATAGGACATGGTTAATGTCCTGTCCACTCAGGGTTAACTTTTGCTGGCCTCCCTTTGGATCTGGGAGGGTATTTATACCCAGTCCAGAGGGAGATTCTCTGTCAGCTATACTTTCGTTGTGACTGTGTATTTGACCCCCCTGGTTTGTGTGTATACTGCTCTGCTTGTTTGACTCCTGTGTATGACCCGGTCTGTTTGCTCACTCTGCTCTCTGTCTCACGTTTTGCTTATATTGTCTTCTCCGGTTCTGACCTCCTGGCTTGGCTATCGATACTCTGTTACCGTTTTGTCCTATTGTACTGTCTATTGCCCGCTCTGGTTTACTGATCTTATTGCTACGTCCTGACTATCCGTTCTGTCTAACCCTTTGGTACTGTCGTGCTATCTTGTGCTCTGATCTCGGCCTGTCCTGGTTTTCGTCTCTGTCTTTGCCCCTTGGTAACTTTATCTCGTCGTTACCCTGCTAGGAGTTTTCCTGCAGTTCCTAGATCTCTGGAGCTTAGGCCACGCCCCCAGCAGTCATGTGCTGCAGGTCCTGTTAGTCTGCAGTACACATCATTCATTACTGCTGCTCTGAGAGACGTGTGGCCAGCTCCGCCCCTTGGCTGTCACATGCTGCGGAAGGTCCTGTTACACAAAACACACGTCTTCTCTGCTGCGGCTCTGCTTACAGGTATCTTGGGGCGCACAGTTGGTTCACTCAGGACACGTGCACTGGCTCAGTGAGCATGTGCAGTGCGGTGTCCTTGACATTATAGCTGACCTTTACAGTCTTTCCCTGGTGGTGGGGTGTTAGCACATTATGGATCCGGTACGGGCTCTCACTGAACAGGTTAATGAGCTCTCCCAGCTTATGCAGAAGCTGTCTATGGAGCAGCAAAATCTGGTTCAGTCGCATCAGCAGGTACAGAGAGATGTGGCAGACGCTCTAATGGGGTCTGTTCCGTCGGGGTTCCAGGAGGGGGGCCCCACTGATGTATCTCTTGCGGACCCCGACCCCCTGTAAAATTACCCGCAATTTTTCTGGAGATAAAAAAATGTTTAGGGTTTTTAAGGAGGGATGCAAGTTGTTCTTTGAATTGCGTCCCCGGACCTCTGGAAATGAAAGGCAGAGGGTGTGGGATCGTAATGTCCTTATTAAGGGGGGCTCCGCAAGCATGGGCTTTCTCTCTCTCTTCCTCTGCTCCTGAACGTATGTCTGTAAACCTGTTCTTTGAGGCTCTGGGGCACATTTATGACGAGCCTGATAGAGTGCGTCTGGCTGAGGATATGGTGATGAGTGTGACACAGGGGAGGAACTCTGCTGAATGGTTCTGCTCAGAGTTCAGACGTTGGACCGCGGAAGTATCCTGGAATGATGCCGCCCTGAGGGGTTGTTCCGCAGGGGCCTATCTGACCGTCTGCAGGACGCTCTGGCATTACATCCTCCTCCCGATACTCTGGAGGACGCCATGATGCAGGCAGTCCGTATGGACCGGAGACTCCGTGCTAGGGGAATGATGCAACAAGAGACTCCCTTGTACTCCAAATTGTGTTACACCGCACCCGCATCTGAGCCCATGGAGATGGAGGCTGTCTCAGGAAAGGAACAAGAGAGAAGACACCGTAAAGACAACAGTCTATGCTTTTACTGTGGAGCCTCTGGACATTGGAAAAGGGACTGTCCTTCCTGCCCTTCTTCTGTGAAATCATCAGGAAAACTACTGAGTCTGGGCAACAATCGTGGAGGTTGCCCAGACTCCCAGGTACATTTTTTTTCGCTTGCTAAAATGGTGCTCCAGGTTGAATTGGAACTTGCTGGCGGTTCTGTTATGACCACCGCCTTTGACTGTGGTTCCTCCATTAATCTGATTGATGCCCAATTTGTGACTCTTAATAAGATAGGGACAGTCAGGTTGAAAGATCCTGTTAAAATTGTGGCTGTGGATTCATCCCCTCTTGCCGGGATGGAATTTGTTTTATGTCTGAAGTTTTTTCTATGAAAGTGGGTTCCACGCACGTGGAAAAATTAAATTGCTTTATTCTGAATAATCTGCCTGCAGGACTGGTATTGGGGATGCCCTGGCTGCAACGCCACAATCCTCTCATTGATTGGGCAAAAGGGAGATCACCCGATGGGGATGTAATAATAATGGTCTTTGTTGTAACTCCGTTTCTCTTGTCAAACCGATAAAATCTGTATCTGTGTCGTCTGTCAGTCTGGAGGGTATTCCGGAGTACCTGAAAGACTTTGAAGACGTATTTTCCGAAAGTGAGGCTGAGGCGCTCCCACCACATAGACCCTATGATTGCGCCATTGATTTGTTACCTGGAGCCAAATTACCCGAGGCTCGTTTGTTTAATTTGTCCGGGCCTGAGCGCCAGCCATGAAAGAGTACATCAAGGAAAGCCTTCGCAAAGGGCATATTCGGCCCTCGGTGTCACCCGGCAGAGGGGTTTTTCTTTGTAAAGAAAAAAGATGGTGGGTGCGACCGTGTCTCGACTTTCGGGAACTGAACAAAATTACCATTAAGAACACGTACCCTCTCCCGTTGATTCCCGATCTATGCAATCAACTCACGGGGGCCAAATGGTTTTCTAAGCTCGATCTACGAGGAGCTTATAACCTTATAAGGATCCGGGAGGGGGACGAATGGAAAACAGCATTCCTGACAACTGAGGGGCATTTGAAAACCTGGTTATGCCCTTCGGTCTCACTAATGCCCCTGCTGTTTTTTCAGAACTTCATCAATGTTGTTTTTTCTGATTTAATTGGACGTTATGTAGTCATTTACCTGGATGACATTCTGATATACTCAGAAGACAGTCAGTCACACTTGCATCATTTACGTGCGGTTCTTATGAGACTCCGGGAGAACCATTTGTATGCTAAGCTGGAGAAGTGTTTATTTTTTATGCAAGAACTGTCTTTTCTGGGTTGTAATTGTATCCGGGGAGGGATTCGCATGGATCCAGGGAAGGTTCAGGCCATTACAGATTGGGTGCAGCCTCATGATCTGAAAGGGTTGCAACGATTTTTGGGCTTCGCTAACTATTATAGGAAGTTCATTAAAGGGTTTTCACAGGTAGTGAAACCTTTGACGGACCTCACTCTTAAGGGGGCAGAGGTATAAAATTGGTCCGTGGCCGCAATAAATTCCTTCCTTACATTGAAGAAATGCTTTACTTCAGCCCCTGTGTTGGTACAACCCGATTCGTCAAGACCTTTTATCGTGGAGGTCGACGCTTCAGAAGTGGGGGTGGGGGCAGTGTTGTCCCAGGGCCCCTCTACCCTCACTAATCTTAAACCCTGTGCCTTTTTCTCTAAAAAGTTCTCTTCGGCAGAGAGAAACTATGATGTCGGCAACAGGGAATTATTAGCGGTCAAACTGGCCTTTGAAGAATGGAGGCATTTTTTGGAGGGGGCCGCTCATCCCATTACGGTCATCACTGATCATAAGAACCTGGCCTATATCGAGTCTGCTAAGAGATTGACCCCCAGACAGGCTCGGTGGGCACTTTTTTTTCTCGCTTTCATTTTACCATCACATTCCGACCAGGGTCTAAAAATGTAAAGGCAGATGCCTTATCCCGAAGTTTTGATTCTGTGTCCCCTCCAGAACCTCCTTCCTCCATTCTTCAACCGGGAGTGGTTGTAGCCGAAGTCTCCTCTGAGTTACAGAGAGAGATTCTGGAAGCACAAGCACAAGCTCCCAGGAATAAACCCCCAGGTAAATTGTTTGTACCCGAACATCTCCGTCTCACACTCCTGCAAGAATTTCATGATTCTGTGTTAAGTGCACACCCTGGTATTGCAGCTACCCGGGGGGCAGTGGCTAGAGGTTTTTGGTGGCCCTCTATGGGTACTGATATAAAAAATTTTGTTAATACTTGTGGGGTGTGCGCCCGCTCTAAAAGCTCTCAGTCCGGCCAGCCGGGGAATTGGTGCCTTTGCCAATTCCAGATAAACCATGGACACACCTGTCCATGGACTTTATCACTAATCTTCCCTCATCCAAGGGCAATTCAGTGGTATGGGTATGTGGTTGATAGATTTTCTAAGCAAGCCCACTTTGTGCCGTTACCCGCGTTGCCTTCTGCTGAAACCTTGGCCCGCTTGTTTATACAGCACATAGTTCGGTTGCATGGAGTGCCTGTGAATGTGTGTCGGACAGGGGTGTGCAGTTTGTGGCCAGGTTTTGGAGAGCGTTCTGTAAGAAGTTGGGGGTCACATTATCATTCTCCTCTGCCTATCACCCGGAATCCAACGGACAGACTGAACTCACCAATCAGTCGTTGGAGCAGATTCTGAGATGCCTGACCTCCTCCAGACAGGAAGATTGGTGTGAGGTTTTACCCATGGCAGAATTTGCGTTCAACTGTCGTATCAATCAGTCTACCGGAAAGTCTCCTTTTCAGGTCAATTATGGGTTTGTTCCGCAGTTTGGGAATTTTCCAGTATGGATTCTGGTTGTCCTGGTGCCGAGGGGATGGTTCAACAGTTAAAAAAACCTTTGGAGGGAGGTGCAGGGGGAACATCTCCAAAGCCAGAAGTACAAACATTTGCGGACAGGAGGAGGGGGTTGGGTCCTGCGTTGACAGTGGGGGAAAAGGTCTGGTTGTCCACCCGTAATATCAAACTTAAGATACCCTCTATGCAGCTGGGCCCCAAATTTTATTGGCCCATACAAGATTGTAGAGGTGATCAATCCAGTGGCGTACAGGCTTCAGTTGCCCACCTCCTTCAAAATATCTAACGTCTTCCACAGGTCCCTATTAAAACCTGTGGGGATGGTTAGAGAAGATCCCTCATCCGTGGTTCCACCAGTATTGGTAGAGGGTCAACTGGAGTACGAGGTAGGGCGCATCATTGATTCACGGTGGGTGCGCCGGAGACTTCAGTACCTTATTCATTGGAAGGGATACTCCATGAAGATCGGTCATGGGTTCCGGCAGTTCGGTACATGCCGATCGACTGGTACAGGCTTTTCATGCAGATATCCTGAGAGGCCTGGGGGTCCAGTGGCCCCCCCATTAAGGGGGGGGTACTGTCATGGTATAGGACATGGTTAATGTCCTGTCCACTCAGGGTTAACTTTTGCTGGCCTCCCTTTGAGTCCAGAGGGAGATTCTCTGTCAGCTAACTTTCGTTGTGACTGTGTATTTGACCCCCCTGGTTTGTGTGTATACTGCTCTGCTTGTTTGACTCCTGTGTAGACCCAGTCTGTTTGCTCACTCTGCTCTCTGTCTCACGTTTTGCTTATATTGTCTTCTCCGTTCTGACCTCCTGCTTGGCTATCGATACTCTTTACCGTTTTGTCCCTATTGTACTGTCTATTGCCCCTCTGGTTTACTGATCTATTGCTACGTCCTGACTATCCCGTTCTGTCAAACCCTTTGGTACTGTCGTGCTATCTTGTGCTCTGATCTCGGCTGTCCTGGTTTTTTCGTCTCTGTCTTTGCCCCTTGTAACTTTATCTCGTCGATACCCTGCTAGGAGTTTTCCTGCAGTTCCTAGATCTCTGGAGCTTAGGCCACGCCCCCAGCAGTCATGTGCTGCAGGTCCTGTTAGTCTGCAGTACACATCATTCATTACTGCTGCGTCTGAGAGACGTGTGGCCAGCTCCGCCCCTTGGCTGTCACATGCTGCGGAAGGTCCTGTTACACAGAAACACACGTCTTCTCTGCTGCGGCTCTGCTTACAGGTATCTTGGGGCGCACAGTTGGTTCACTCAGAGACAGTGCCACTGGCTCAGTGAGCATGTTGCAGTGCGGTGTCCTTGACAGGGGTTAATTAAAGGTGTAAATTCGTTGAAAAAAAAATGCGTGGGCTCCCGCTGTATTTCTCCACAGACAGACAAAGCAAGCGAATGGGGCAGATAATAATAGCCTAGGGAGGGTACATTTTTTTTGTGCCCCCCCTGTGTTTACTAACATCTGCCCCCGACACCCCAGAAAGGGCAAAATCTCTAATTAGATTTGCCCTTTCTGGCACTTTGCCTGTCTAATTCCCTTTGCCCTGTAGCGTGGCGAATGGGTTAATAAGGGGTTAAAGCCACCTTGCAATTGAAAGGTCACTTTAATGCCAGGTTAATAATTGAGAGCTGTCAATTAGACAACATCATTATTAATCCTATTGTATGAAAGAAAAATCAAACACAACACCCCTTTAATAAAAAAGAAGTTTAATGAAAAACACAGTTTTTGACTATTTATTTTTTCTGCTAAAACCATTTCCTGTAATAAAAATAAAATAAAAAAGCAAATTATTCTTACCAATCCGATGTACAGTCAGGTCCCACGGTGTAAATCCATCAGAAAGGGTTAACAGGTTACAGCTCGCAGAGAGCTAATGCTGTCTACTAGCTGTAACCCCCTGAATGAATAACTTACTCTCCCAGCGAAAGGAGAGGAGATTAATTGAATGGAGCTTAATTGATTTATTGCCACTTTCACTTCAGTGACCTGACTAAGGTGAAAGTGGGACGCAATCAATTAAGCTTCATTCATTAATCACATCCTCTCCTGTCGGCAGGAGATAGCTCATTCATTCAGGAGCTATCAGCTGAGGGGCAGAATTACTTGCGCTGCTTTAGCTGATTGCTAGTTAACCCTTTTGGAAGGATTACATCGTGGGACGTGACAGATCGCCAGAATAGTAAGAATAATGTTGTTTTATTATTTTTTATATTATTTAGGAGATCAAGGGCTTCGCACGGATTAAGAGTAAAATAAAAGATGGTCAAAAAAATGTGTTTTTATTTCATTAAAATTATTTATTCTTAAAGTGTGTGTGTTTTTATTTACTTCAATAGGATTAATAATTGATAGTTTCTAATTGACATCTCTCAATTTATTAACCTGGCTTAAAGTGACCTTTCAATTGCAAGGTGGCTTTAACCCTTATTAACCCATTCGCCACCGCTACAGGGCAATGGGAATAGACGGGCAAAGTGCCAGAAAGGGCAAATCTAATTAGAGATTTTGCCCTTTCTGGGGTGTCCTGGGGGCAGATGTTAGTAGCCAGGGGGGGGCACAAAAAAAATTTACCCTCCCTAGGCTATTATTATCTGCCCCCCCCTCGCTTGCTTTGTCTGTCTGGTGAAGAAAAATACAGCGGGAGCCCACGCCATTTTTTTCAACGAAATTACACCTTTAATTAACCCCTACATGTCTGAAATTTTGCACAAAAACACTCATGTAATTGTAAGTTCTAAACAAATAAACAAAATACAGGAAATGACATGGTTAACTGTGTGGAAACAATGTATCATTTCATGTCGGCTTCTGTGATTTCACAGAAGCCGGCAATTGAATTTGCGGCTATTACAGTATGTAGAAAGTCTAGGAAATAATTAAATATATATATATATATATATATGTATTCTATGTGTGTATATCTATTCTTTCTATTCTTTATTAAAGCTGTCAGTGTGATTTTACAGTATAGCCGGGATGAATTGCCGGGTTTTCTAAAGGACACCGATGCGATTTCATCGCAAGTCACACAGTGTGGTCCGTTTGTAATCCGATTTTTCATCGCTCCCATAGACTTGCATTGGCGATTGTCGACCCACAATCGGTGACAATCGCAGCATGCTGCGATTGTACACGGACGTTTAAAACGGACCACAAAAATAACGGATACTGGGAGCTGCTCCATAGATTAACATAGGTCCGACTGCAATACGATTTTTCATCGCATTGCAGTCGTCCGATTATGTCGCCAGTGTGACGCCGGCCTAAATATCAACCTACAGCTGTCTGTTTAGCTTTTGCTGGTCAGAATTTATAGGCTGACTGTACGTCATCCCAGAATACTAACATCAGCCCCCAGCTGTGGGCTTTACCTCTGCTGGTTATGAATATTATGCAAGAGCCCACACCATTTTTTGTTTTTAAATTTAATTCTTAATTTTTCACAGGACAGACACAGCGGGTGCTGGATACAACTCCCATCATTGTTGCGTTAATCTCAGGGAGACCAGACAACAATTATGAGAGCTGCCTTCAGCAGCTGGCGCCTGGGATCAGCGCGAACTGTACTGCTTTTCCTCAGGCCCTGGAACGTGTCACACGGAGGACACATGGATGATACACAGACGTCACATGTGTACATGCGGGTGGCACATGGACACTGACCACGGATCTCACAAGTACTGGTGAAGGAGGCCTAAGGCACATTCAGAGATCCATAGAAATTGTAAAATCCATCAAAAATCATATATTTCTATAAAGCTGCCAGACTCGGGTCGGGAGTCCAACTGTGCATTGTGGTAAAACCTCTGACCGATTTATACAGAAGTCTGAATACAGTTCAAGGAGGACTAACAAAACCAGAACACAATAGACTTCTACAAAATAAAAAGCTCCAAAATTTATGTCAATTATTTACAAGAACTTATGTCAGGAGTGCTGCAAGGTTTTTAACCAGTTAATGATTATCCAAGTAAATAAATATACAGAATAAGACAGTAAAACTGAAAAAAATTGAGCTGAATTTAGAATAGATGATGCAGTTTATTCTTTTTTTTTTTTTTAAGAAATTGCCGTAACCCATCAATAATTAAATACACAAAGAACAGTAAAAGATGGTAGAATACATTAAAAATAAAACTGAATGTACAATAGCTTACTATGTACAATTTTTTAAAAAAATAGTTAATATTTACCTTCATGTGGAGTCTGCTGTACATAGGAACATTTCTCACATATATGTTTGGCATTTAAAAATATAAAATAAAAAAAAAGTCTGAAGTCCAGTATAGTCAGAAACCGACCAGGAAGACCCAAGTAATTCACATGTTCAAGTACCGTTCAATCCCCAGAGCCATTCATTCACTGCGCCACCATGAATATCGCCATATGTGCAGGAGTAGTTGGTCCGCTGGCATCTTCTAGTGACACGTGCCGTTCCTCACCAGCCGCTGAGCGCCGTTCTCGTCAATTGTAAGTGGTGCGTGGAACTCCAGATTTTGCACATACGACTCGAGCCCCTGAATTGTAGAAGGGGGAGGTTACGGTGACGTCATATAAAGCAAAAGGTGTGAACTGGAAGGAGGCCGGGCACCCAATGTACACTGCGCCGGATTGCACTGGGACATGCAACAATGCTCATGGTACACAAGTGCGGTTGCAAGTCTTTGTTCTCAATGTAGATTAACCCCTTCTCAACTTTTTTTTTTTTTTTTTTTACTCCCAAGAGCAATAACTTTAACTTTTCAACCAACGTAGTCATGTGAGGCCTTTTTTTTTTGCGCAGGACGAATTGTACTTTTGAATGGCATCATCCATTTCACCCCGCTTTGTACAGAAAAATGTAAAAGAAAAAAAAAAAAGAAAAATTTTTTCAAGTGTGGCTAAATTGTGAGGAAAAAAAAAAATCAGTAGTCCCACAATTGTTTTTTTGGGCGCATGATGGGGGTATTATGGAGCGGATTTGTTTTTTTTACACCATTTGTTAAGGAGAAAAATTTTTTTTTTTTTTTTTTTTTTTGCTGCTTAACAGCAAATAAAACTATGCAAGTTTTAGGATCCCCATTATCGCACTGGCCTCAAATTCTATTGCAAATTTTATATATATAAATATATAATATATATAATATATATATATTTATATATATATATATATATATATATATATATATAAAATTTGCAATAGAATTCAAGGCCAGTGCGATAATGGGGATCCTAAAACTTGCATAGTTTTATTTAAAGGGACAGAAAAAAAAACCAAAACAAAACAGTACTGGCAGCAGACTTTCTCTTTATGGCGTTTCCAAATCAGGTTAATTAATCTTATATTTTATGGATGTGGAGATAGCACGTAAGTGTACTTTTTAATATTTATTCTTCCAACCCCGGCACCAGAATTTCAACTGGGCACCCCTGAGCTTGTCAGTGGAGAGCTGGCCACACATGCACAGCACTCTTCATTAATTTCTACAGGAGATCTGAAAAATAGCAAGTGACAATGTAGAGAGCTGTGCAAGTGCGGCCAACTCTCCACTGACCGCAGTCAACTGGAGGTCTGAGGTCCTCTGTTAGGGGATCTTCATCTAACAAACCTTTATGGTCCATACTGTGGTGTCAGAGATGAGAATGCCATGGATTTCAGAACCATAGAAAAAAAAACAAAACAAAAAAAAAAAAACGACATTTGCTGATGCAGCAACTTACCTCTCCAGCGTAAGAAACAAGGGGCGAGATCTCACATTGAATTGGCAAGTCACCCGCTTCTTTCATGCTAAAGGGACAAAACAAACCAAATGTATTAGAGTAGTAATAAGGAGTGTGGAAAGGCTGGTTATGAAGCAGGTAGGATAAAGGAGACCGTACCCATCTGTGGGCCACCCATAGAAGAAACCAGTGAGAGAACATGCATGGAGTGATTAGTAGACACCTTGTAAAGTGAGGAAACAAACTAAAATCTCATTCATAACCTGCATATCTAGTTACATCCACCTGCTGCCGCCGGTAGAGCGCTGCGACCCCTGAGACCACTGAGGGGTATGATCGTTAAAGGAACATTTTGCTTTTTATGTAAAGAAAGCTCAATCATTGTAGTGAGGAGTTCTGAAGTTTCTAGTTTCCTTTCAGCGATAAGATGTCAGTAAGCAGAAACACCGGGACACAAAACAAAAACAAAAAGCAGCCAATCACAGCGCACCCTTCAGATTTTTAGAATACTGGATTGGTTAATATGGAAAAAAAGGAAAAGGTTTCCGTTTTGGCTCAAAAGTACAACCAGAGAATCAATACCTGTCCTGATCAGGCTCGCTGGTACAAGGCTGAGTAGATCAGGACACAGATGAACCCTTGAATTGCTGGGTCATGTTTATGCCTGGGGCTCCGAGCTCTTGTAATACATTATCGTGCACTTGTATTAGTTGGAGGAGATCAGAGCAGATTTTCAGTTAATTTCCATTTACTCACACCAATCAGATCATGAGATCGGGAAACAAATACATGAGAAAACTGCAGAACTTGCAATATTACAGTGATTGAGACCACATAGTGTGCTTACATTTCAGCACCTGCTTGAACCCTAAAAAAAAAAAAAAAAAAAAAAAAAGGCTCAAGTGGGATCAGGAACTTGTATGTTGCACTGTTATGCTGGAATGAAAGTTTTCAGCATCTCTTGATGGTCACCCTTTGTTCCCTCCACCAAGTAAAAAAATAGCCCTTGTTAGTTGCCCCTTGTGGAAGACCCTGCACCATGCAGCCATAGTTACTTGTTCTGTGTGTGGTCTGCCGAGGTTCCATTCTCTTCTTTAGCATGGCTGTTTTAACGATAAATGTAATAAACATGGAATTGAATGAAGCCTAAACAAAATGATAGTTCTTCCTCATGTCAAAGCATTACATGGATGGTCCACTGTGTTTAGTGGGCATCATAGCATACTAAATCCCCTCAGTAGTGTTGAAACTTTGTGGGTGACAGAGGGCCTTAAATCACCATATTCACAAATTTAAAAGGAAAAGGCATCAAAGAAAAAATAAATTATATACTAACCTACCAGTCCCTCTCCTAGCAGTGCAAAGGTCCTATGACAGCCTCCTTGCTTCATCTTCTGGTAAGTGCCACGGCGTTGGTTACCGCTTCAGCTGCTGATTGCTGTGGCTAATCACATGCCTGTCATTGCTGGAAAACGTACTAAGGGGACTGGGTGGTGGTGGCATGTACTGCTAGGAGAGTTACGATAGGGGACTATTCATTTTTATTTTACCAACTTAGGCCACGTCAAATTAAAGACACCCCCCCCCCCAAGTGGAATAGACCATTAACCTACCATGTAGCGGTTCCATTTTTATAGTAGTAGTGTGATGAAGCCGATACTTACAGGGGAATAGCTGGTATCCGGGTACCATTTTCATCCACAAAGTGTCCCCCAGAATTGAGAACCCAGCAGTGATGTAAAGACATGAGCGCATGGCGCGCAGTGGTGGGATTGTCCTTTCCATTTTGGCTGTCTGCATTTTTCAGAGGAGAGAATTCCTCCTCTCGGAGAACCTCAAACACTACAAACTTCCTGGAAGCAGAAAGTGAGAAGAAAGGTCAGTGACTATCCTGACAACACGGACAAGCGCGCGACCAAGAAGTCCATGCAGATCTACTCACTTTGCAAACTGGAAAATATCAAACACAAACTTTTCCATTTTCATCCCGTTGGGTTTATCAGGGTGAATTAGCGAACCCTGTGCATCCACATGAGGGATTTTCTTCACAGCGACGTGGTGCAGCAGCTGAGGCTCATGGATCCTGTAACATACAGAATGGATGAGTGAGACCCCTGAGGACGCATTTTACTTTACGATTTCAGTGCCTAGTGACTTACTCCACCACTTGCTGCAGGAACTTTCTGGTGAAGAAGTGGTTGGCAATGTTGCCGGCATTATACATAAGTCTTCCATCTGGGCTCCTTTTTTGGGCCGTCGGGAGCGTGATCTCGCTGTATTCCACTACCTGGTACACACCATCCACACGACAAACAACGCCGACCGGTTCAGTAGGATTCATCTTCTCCACGACCTAGGTATGCAAAATGCAAAAAAAGCAGATTGCAGTGAAGCTGGAGATAATGGAGTGGAGCGTGCAGGGTGAAGGCACTTTATGGCCATATACAGGGTAATAAAACAGAAGAGCTTTATGGAATTGGCTTACGCTGCATTTTCCATGACGTACATAATGGACCAGCAGAACATCTAAATGTTTCATGGTCTACAACTTACCGTATATACTCATGTATAAGCCGAGATTTTCAGCACCTTTTTTCGTGCTGAAAATGCCCCCTCGGCTTATACACGAGTTATAGGGCAGAACCCAGCGGGGAAGGGGATGCCGCGGCAGGAGCCGGTGGCTGGGATCATACTCACCCCTCCCTGTGCCATCGCTGAGGGTCCCTGCAATCCTGCGTTCTCCCCGGCTTCCTGCAGCTCTCCAGCACTGAGCGGTGATGTAATACCCGCTCATTAAGGTCATGTAATATGGACGCGACGCCACTCCCATGGGCGTGGCCTCCATATTCATGGCCTTAATGAGCGGTATTACATCACCGCTCAGTGCTGGAGAGCTGCAGGAAGCGGGGAGAACGCAGGATTGCAGGGACGCTCAGCGATGGCACGGGGGAGGGGTGAGTATGATGGAGGAGAGGACAAGGAGCACGGAGCTGGACTGGGGATAGAACGGTGGACGGGGGAAGCATGGAGGAGGATGGGGGGGGGAAGAGGACGGGAGCATGGAGCGGGGGAAGAGACAGACGGAGGAGGCGGGGGAAGCATGGAGGAGGACGGGGGGAGAACGGAGGACGGGGGAAGCATGGAGGAGGACAATGAGCACGGAGCAGGACGGGGGGAGGATGGAGGGCACAGAGGAGCACGGAGCAGGACGGGGGGAGAGGATGGAGGGCACAGAGCAGGACGGGGGGAGGCACAGAAGGATGGAGAAGGAATGGGGGAGCACAGCGGAGAATGGGGGAGCACAGAGCTGGATGGAGGAGCAAGGAGCAGGACGGGGGCAGCACAGAGCAGGAGGGCAGTTTATACACCCGGCTTATACACGAGTCAATAAGTTTTCCCAGTTTTTTGTGGCAAAATTAGGGGGTCGGCTTATACACGGGTCGGCTTATACACGAGTATATACGGTACTTTACGTTATAGATCTGCACAAGTGTTTGCCGAAATGTGACGAGACTTTACCTTGGCTCCACAGTCCGCTTCGTTGGCCACACAGAAGCCAATAAACACTGGATCTGCCACCTTCACCAAGATGTTGTCTACACAGTACACGTGGATGTAGTCTATGCCCCGTTTTTCCATATCTTTGAGCACCCCGTGTGCACCTAAGGCTCTATAAAGTCCTCCATTACCATCTGCAAACAAGAGCATGCTTTATTAGGTTCACTGTAGCATTGGTCGACAAGAGGCGTATGCGACATCTGAAATAAAAAAAATTGGACCAAAACCATGGCGTGAATAAGATTTTTAAGGGGGTGGTCTCAAGTTGATATTTTGGCAAAATTGCAGCTCGCTTGTAAAAACAAGCAACTTTGCAATTTATCTCTTATTAAAAATACTCCGTTCTCCACACGGGAGGAATTTTTAATTTTTATAGTTTCCGTGTGGTTTAGAACATATTTTTCGAGCACGCCAAAGTCACTCGGTTAGCACCCGAGCATGCTCAGATAACACCTTATCTCAGCACATTCGCTCATCACTAATGCTTAGGATTTTCTGGGTGACAAATGGCCTCAGGGAATGGTCCCTCAGCATCTAGGTTCACGCGTACAAGTGCAAAAAGTTTACATGATTTCACAGCACCAGCAAAGTGGACAAGTTTTAACAATCTAATTTCTTTTTTTTATTTTGCGATGCAAACTTAAAAAAAAAAAAAAAAAGTATAAGTAGATGTCAAAAATATTGGTGGGTTTTTAGGTGGAAAAAAAAATGCTGTGGTTTCAGTTTAGAAATCTGCACCAAACATGCAGTGTGTGAACCTAGCTATAAAGTGGTTTTCAGGTTCGAGCTCTCATTCCGGGAAGGCTCCTTGTAGATGTTACAAGTTAGATTACTGCGCTGTTGGATGGTTCTATTCCTCCTTCCCCCACATACATGCTTAGCTGAGGGCACATGTGGCATAAGATCATGTTATAACAGATAGTGTTAACAGAAAAGAAAACAAAAAAGGGTCATTTGGTCATTCAGATGGCTCAAAACTTTTTCTTTTTTTAATGTTTAAATTTAAAATCCAACATGGCCAATAGTTTTTTCCCCCTCTACCGAAAAATATCTGGCAACAAGAGTCACAATACCACATACCATAACCGTCGGCCAAACCCATCAACACTCCAATACCCCCTATAGTTCAGGATCCTTGTAAACAAAAAAAAATAATCATAGCCCACCTGGAGCCATGGAAAGCTTGCCCTTTTCCTCCATAAGGATTTTCCCATCAAAACTCATCGCTGGTAACATTCCTTGTTGGAACAACACAATGTCTTCTTCATTCAGCCCAAAATGGTGATGTTTCTGGAAGAATTCACGAGTAGACTCCATTGTACGACCACTTGTCATGATGTACCTGTAAAATGCAAGAAGAAAAAAGTAAAATAAGATGAAAAAAAAAAATCCAGATGTCTTCCATTATGCAAGACAAACACCAGGCACCATCCAGGAGTGGAGCCTCCTCGTGCCATTTTTCTTGATTTCTGGCCAGAAATAAGGACTAAATGACTGTACCTAAAATATCTGGGATACCACCACCTCTTGTGACCAAGTTTTGGTGATGGTTTTAGTGGGTGTACAGAAATCCTGGACAGTGCCACTGTAATAACCTTAAGCCACTGATGCCTACACTGATTTAGTCCACTTTCACACACAGAATCACTCCCCTTCAAGATGATTATTACACATGACCCACCATGGAATGATACAGTCCTTCCCATGTTTCTCCTTTGCGAGCCTCTGTAATTTCAAGATGCGTTCAGCCTGGATCTGGAAGAGGCTTTTGTGGAGGGAAGGCCGACATCATACATACCCTTGGGGTAGGTCACCCCCAAACGGGTTTCCTTGCCCACCAGCAAGCAACAAAACTGCTACTTTACCGTGGGCGATATGAGTAAAACCTGGCAAGAAAGAACACAAAATACGCATTGGTTTGCAATACCACTACATTACCCTACAGAAAAAAATATTCCCCATTATTAGCGTGCAAATTACAGATGCCTCCAGATCACATTACTGACTCATTGAAGCCACACGGTTACCTTCTGCCTCCCAGTCACTAAGATGCTCTTGATCCCGTGTGACACTGCCCAGGACCTCTCTCGGCACAGCCTCCATCCTGGAGTCCACTTTTTCCTGGGCAGAAGATGCAGAAAACGCGGCCATGGCCCTGTGAAAGAAGCCATTGAGTTCCTGGAAATTCAAGCTTTGCAACTCCTCCAGCAAATGAGAACGCTGGGCTTCAGACAGTTCATCCCAAAACTGCAACACGTGGCTCTGACCAGCCTCCGCCAGGGACAAACCAAGCGTTTTTATGTCCATGTTATGAATCCTAGTTCTAAAAAAGAAATGTTTCAGAGGATTAAACCTAAGACTTCAGGCAGATCTTTTCCTAAACATACAGGTAGGATCAAGAAGGGGGAACTATTATTTTAGAATCTTTTACAGGTTATAACAAAACAAGACGCAACCAGTGAAGAAGAGAATCGATTTGCTGAACCCTTGGTCTACTGACTAGGTCGGTAGACTATGGCGGTTAGACAGGAGCCCTCCTAACCACTTCCTATCTACTGGCTTTCCTCGGGGTCTCTTCTGATTCGTAGGCCTAGCGAGACGTTAGGCGTGCGTGATACCACAACGATGATGTTGCTCCACGCCTACACAAAAGAAGAGTTAGGCAGGAGTGGGTCACAGGGCTCCCGTCTGGAGGCCATGAACTACGGAGAATGGTAGCTGGATGAAGGTTCTGATCAGTGGAGGAAAGTAATGTATTTATGTCGGGGTCATATACCTAAAAAAAACAATTATAATTTTTAAAAATGATTATGACTCTGAATGACAGCAAATCATTCCCACCACTGATCCCCTCTGGCAAGTGGTTGGCATATGGCCATTTCCTGTGTGCCAAGATGGGTCCAGGAACTAGAGACCAGTGAGAACTTTAGGAGTCAGGACATCAGTAGAGACAAGTATGGCTTCTTTTGTATTTGGATGCTACAATTGATTGGCCAGATAACCCCTTCAATCCCTATACACAATGCAGGGGGTAATTACAGTTTTACAACCCATTGTGTTTCTCCTGCATACGTCCAGTCAGATACCTTACATATCTTTAGGAGGTGGATTGGCGGCCATGTATAGACTGCCAACAATGTGAGCTCTAGCAAAGCCAGGGCTGACATGAAATAAAGTGTGAACAGCACGTCCTTTATCATCAATGACTGTCCAGGTAAAATTCCCACGATACAGAAGGATACATTACACAGCGATTATTCCCTTAATTAGATTTTTTTCCTGAAAATTCTTTCCGTTTACAAAAGAAGAGAGTTGGTGCCAATCAATTACACGATGCGGTTCATCACTTACGACAGCTGGACTGGAGCCGTGAGAACCGGCTCTTACCGGATGGCATTCCCAGCTCTTCTTGTGATTAGCCGGCCTGGCGCCCAATCACGTGGCAACGATTACGTCGCATGGCGCACAATCACGTGGCAACGATTACGTCACATTGCGCACAATCACGTGGCAACGATTACATCGTGTAGGCAGGCCTGGTGCACAATCATGAAGCCATGATTACATCGCACAGAGGCCGACTAATCTCAAGAAGAGCTGCGGATGCTGTCAGGTAAGAGGCGATTCTCACGGCTACCGTCTAGAGCTCAGATATTACAGTCATGGCCGATGGACCGGGTTGTGGAAGTAATTGGCGCCAACCCTATAAAATAACGGACGGAGCTGTAGGCCGTGTTCACATTACTTTTCTACCGCACATTTTCCAAGTGAAGCCCTGAAAATAGGGATTCGAACAGAACCAGTCACCACAACGGGGACGGGGTCACGGTGCGCCCTGTGGCCTCTGTCCCAGCAGCGTCTGTCTATTTAAAGGTGGACACAAACGCGTGGAAGAAGCGTGGTCTTGTGGCATGGGACCTAGTCAATGACTGGTAGCCCAGTCTGCACCAGTGACAGATGGTCCCTAGGAGGAATGGCACCGGCATCTGGAGGATGGGAAGTGACAGGCGGATCATCAGGAGCAACACACGCCCCCGCCACATGCAGTGATCATCCCCGCAGCCCATGTGCCAGGCACACAGCGATAATGGGCTATGCCTCCCCCAATCACCACGGTCCCTGCTGCCCCGGCACATCACCTCCATCAGGAGCTGTCCACGTTGTCACATCCCCACTACTCACCTCCCAGACCGGATTCTTGTACACAATACTACACACCTCCACGCCCTGTGACCTCTTTATATACAGTACTGGGCTGGCCCCGCCCATACACAGCAAGCTGCGCCCGTCTCCATAGCAGCGCTCAGTGACGTGACGTCGCCATCATACGGTTGGCGCTGTCTGGACCGTGTGTGTCTGTCCCAAAGCTGCATCAGAGGGCCGTGTCTAAAGCACGTTTCTTAATTGGCTGAAATTGAATGACGTCATATGGTTTCTTCCAATAGAGATCATGGCGCTCGACTCGTTCCTCCCACTTTGCTTCGTGGCACGTTATGATGTATAAGGGGAAGAGCATCATGAGGCG
This sequence comes from Oophaga sylvatica, assembly GCA_033576555.1. Taxonomy (NCBI): domain Eukaryota; kingdom Metazoa; phylum Chordata; class Amphibia; order Anura; family Dendrobatidae; genus Oophaga; species Oophaga sylvatica. Next base: position 117,828,183 of record JARQOD010000009.1, on the reverse strand, counting down.
GAGCCAGTGTATGTGGGCGTGGCCAGCACGGTAGCCTCAGGCCGCAGGGTCTGAGTGTGTGCTGGGAGCGGTGCAGTCAGTCTGGTTACACCGGTGTCCGGAGAGGAGTCCCCGGGAGGAGCTGTAGTATAGGACACGTCCTGCCTGGTGTGTCACAGCGGGGATCGTGTCTGGTGGAATAATTAACCCCTAAGGGGGCAGAAAATGTTCCACTTTGTGCTTATTTTTCTTAGTCCCTCCCAACCTGCCGGTGCTGTGTGAGGCCTGGTTATTTCTGTGCACACATGTAGTTTTCAAGTGTAACATTTTGGGGTAAGGACTAGAGTTGAGCAAAAAAGTTTCACTCTCCCCTGTCCATTGTCCAGGCTGATGCCCCTATGGCAGCCGGACTGTGGAGGAGGCCTCCTGGGCGCCTGTAATCTCTGCTTGTCATGGGCCCCACACCACGACCTCACCTCGAGGCGTCCAGTACGCCGGCCAAGGGGTAAACACTGCCGCGGTCTGTCCGCCACAGAGGACCCCCGCAAGGGTAAAGACTGCTGTAGACCGTCCACTGCAGAAGACCCCGCAGGGGTAAAGACTGTCACGGTCCGGCCACCACAGAGGACCCCACAGGAGTAAAGACGGCCATGGTCCGGTCACCACAGAGGACCCCGCAAGGGTAAAGACTGCTGTGGTCTGGTCACCACAGAGGACCCCACAGGAGTAAAGACGGCCATGGTCCGGTCACCACAGAGGACCCCAAGGGTAAAACTGCCGTGTCGTCTAAGACCCCGGGTAACACTGCTGTGTCAGCCAAGAACCCCGCAAGGGTAAACACGCAGGTCCGTCCGCCAGACCCAAGGAAGATGCAGGTCCGCCACCACAGAGGACCCGCAAGGGTAAAGACGGCCATGGTCCGGCCACCACAGAGGACCCCGCAAGGGTAAACACTCCCATGGTCCGTCCCCACAGAGGACCCCAAGGGTAAAGACGACCATGGTCCGGCACCACAGAGAACCCCACAGGAGTAAACACTGCCGTGGTCCGTCTGCCACAGAGGACCCCACAGGGGTAAACACTCCCTCGCATGCTGCTTCCGTCCACGCAAAGCCCCAGAAGACGCACCCGCCAAGGGTACAAGATAAACTGCCATGGTCCGTCTGCCACAGAGGAACCCCGCAAGGGTAAAGACTGCTGTGGTCCTGCCACCACAGAGGACCCGCAAGGGTAAAGACGGCCATGGTCCGGCCACCACAGAGGACCCGCAAGGGTAAACACTGCCATGGTCCGTCCGCCACAGAGGACCCGCAAGGGTAAAGACGGCCATAGTCCGGCCACCACAGAGAACCCCACAGGAGTAAAGACTGCCGTGGTCCGTCTGCCACAGAGGACCCCACAGGGGTAAACACTGCCGCGGTCCGTCCGCCAAAGAAGACCCCGCAAGGGTAAAGACTGCTGTAGACCGTCCACTGCAGAAGACCCCGCAGGGTAAAGACTGCCACGGTCCGGCCACCACAGAGGACCCCACAGGAGTAAAGACTGCCATGGTCCGTCTGCCACAGAGGACCCCGCAAGGGTAAAGACTGCTGTAGTCCGGTCACCACAGAGGACCCCACAGGAGTAAAGACTGCCGTGGTCCAGTCACCACAGACAGGGCTGCCACTTGGAATTTTGGGGCCCCTTTCTGGCAACATTTTCGGGGTCCCCTTGAGACTCCACCCCAGTTCTGCCTCCATCCCGCGAACCTTCCACAGTCCCATCGCCCTTTCTTGGAAAAACTCCATTTCTGCACCACGTCCTCAACAATCACACATTAACACTTCCCATCACCAGATCACGATACATAGCCAGCAGCTTTTGTAGACTCTTTTGGCCGAGCTCTACTCTACTGTAACTTATTAAACATTTGTTAAAATATCCAGTACAATTTAGGTACATTTTTATTTAGTTTTCAATTTTTAAAATAACCAATAATATCACACAAGGGACAAATACCACCAACCATGACCAGACCACATGTTACCACCACAGTGACTGAATAATACTACATACAAGGAATAAATACCGCCACACCATGACCAGACAACATATTACCACCACACAGTGACCGATTACTACATTACTGATCATCAATAAAAAAAACAAGACCAATATCACCATAAGGGCTCATACCCATTTGTGGAAAAAAAAACGGTCCGTTTTCTGGATGGAAAAAACGGTTCGATTATATGCGATTGCCATCCGATTTTTAATCGCATCATCCGTTTTCCATCTGTAGGCAATGCGATTTTAACCCCTTAGTGACAGCCATTTTGCAGCTTAATGACAGGGCCAATTTTTACAATTCTGACCACTGTCACTTTATGAGGTTATAACTCTGGAACGCTTTAACGAATCCCGCTGATTCTGAGATTGTTTTTTTCGTGACATATTGTACTTCACGTTAGTGGTAAAATTTCTTTGATATGACTTGTGTTTATTTATGAAAAAACGGAAATATGGCGAAAATTTTGAAAATTTAACAATTTTCAAACTTTAAATTTTTATGCCCTTAAATCAGAGAGATATGTCACACAAATTTCTTAATAAATAACATTTCCCACATGTCTACTTTACATCAGCACAATTTTGGGACCAAAATTTTTTTTTGTTACGAAGTTATAAGGGTTGAAAGTTGACCAGTGATTTCTCATTTTTACAACACCATTTTTATTTTAGGGACCACCTTACATTTGAAGTCACTTTGAGGGGTCTATATGATAGAAAATAGCCAAAAGTGACACCATTCTAAAAACTGCACCCCTCAAGGTGCTCAAAACCACATTCAAGAAGTTTATTAACCCTTTACGTGCTTCACAGGAACTGGAGCAATGTGGAAGGAAAAAATTAACATTTAACTTTTTTTGCAAAAACTTTACTTCGGAACCTATTTTTTTTATTTTCACAACTGTTAAAAGAAAAAATGAACCACAAAATTTGTTGTGCAATTTCTCCTGATTAAGCCGATACCCCATATGTGGGGGTAAACCATTTTTTGGGCGCACGGCAGAGGTTGCAAGGGAAGGAGCGACATTTGACTTTTTCAACGCAGAATTGGCTGGACGCCATGTCGCGTTTGTAGAGGCCCTGATGTGTCTAAACAGTGGAAACCCATCACAAGTGACCCCATTTTGGAAATTAGACCCCCTAAGGAACTTATCTACATGTGTGGTGAGCACTTTGAACCTCCAAGTGCTTCACAGAAGTTTATAACATAGAACCGTGAAAATAAAAAATCATATTTTTTCCACAAAAACGATCTGTTTACCCCAATTTTTATTTTCCCAAGGGTAACAAGACCCCAAAAGTTTTTGTGCAATTTGTCCTGAGCATGCCGATACCCCATATGTGGGGGTAAACCACTGTTTGGGTGCAAGGCAGAGCTTGGAAGGGAAGGAGCGCCGTTTGACTTTTTCAGCGCAGAATTGGCTGGATGTCATGTCGTGTTTGTAGAGGTCCTGATGTGTCTAAACAGTGGAAACCCCCCACAAGTGACCCCATTTTGGAAATTAGACCCCTAAGGAACTTATCTAGATGTGTGGTGAGCACTTTGAACCTCCAAGTGCTTCACAGAAGTTTATAACATAGAACCGTGAAAATAAAAAATCATATTTTTTCCACAAAAAACGATCTGTTCACCCCAATTTTTATTTTCCCAAGGGTAACAAGACCCCAAAAGTTTTTGTGCAATTTGTCCTGAGCATGCCGATACCCCATATGTGGGGGTAAACCACTGTTTGGGCGCACGGCAGGGCTTGGAAGTGAAGGAGCGCCGTTTGTTTCAAACCAAAATTGGCTGGAATTGAAATTGGACGCCATGTCGCGTTTGGAGAGCCCCTGATATGCCTAAACAGTCGAAACCCCCCACAAATGACACCATTTTGGAAACTAGACCCCTTAAGGAACTTATCTAGATATGTGGTGAGCACTTTGAACCCCCAAGTGCTTCACAGAAATTAATAAACGTAGAGCCGTGAAAATAAAAAATCATTTTTTTCCTCAAAAATGATTCTTTAGCCCGCTATTTTTTTTATTTTCCCAAGGGAAACAGGAGAAATTGGACCCAAAAAGTTGTTGTGCAATTTTTCCTGAGTACGCTGATACCCCATATGTGGGGTGAAACCACTGTTTGGGCGCATGGGAGTGCTTGGAAGGAAGGAGCGCCATTTTGTAATGCAGACTTTGATGGAATGTTCTGCGGGCGTCATGTGTTTGCAGAGCCCTTGATGTACCTAAACAGTAGAAACCCCCTGCAAGTGACACCATTTTGGAAACTAGACCCCCCAAGGAGCTTATCTAGATGTATGATGAGCACTTTGAACCCCCAAGTGCTTCACAGAAATTTATAAACGCAGAGCCGTGAAAATGAAAAATCATTTTTTTTCTCAAAAATGTTTTTTTTAGCCAGCTATTTTTATTTTCCCAAGGGTAACAGGAGAAATTAGAACCCCAAAATTGGTGTGCAATTTGTCCTGGTACGCTGATACCCCATATGTTGGGGTAAACCACTGTTTGGGCGCACGGCAGGGCTCGGAAGGGAGGGAGCGACATTTGACTTTTTGAAAGCCACGTCGTGTTTGGAGACCCCCTGATGTGTCTAAACAGTGGAAACCCCCCACAAGTGACCCCATTTTGGAAACTAGACCCCTTAAGGAACTTATCTAGATGTGTGGTGAGCACTTTGAACCCCCAAGTGTTTCACAGAAATTTATAAACGCAGAGCTGTGAAAATAAAAAATCATTTTTTTTCTCAAAAATGATTGTTTTAGCCAGCTATTTTTTATTTTCCCAAGGGTAACAGGAGAAATTAGAACCCCAAAATTGGTGTGCAATTTGTCCTGAGTACGCTGATACCACATATGTTGGGGTAAACCACTGTTTGGGCGCACGGCAGGGCTCGGAAGGGAGGGAGCGCTATTTGACTTTTTGAAACGCCACGTCGTGTTTGGAGACCCCCTGATGTGCCTAAAAGTGGAAATCCCCCCAATCTAGCTCCAACCCTAACCCAACAACCCCAACCCAATGTAACCCTAACCTTAATTGTAACCAACTTATTGTAACCCTAACCCTAATTGTAACCACCTAATTGTAACCCTAATTTAACCAATATAACCTAACCCTAAGGCTGTTATTTTGCGTTTTACCAGCCGTTTAACATAGGTTGACGGCTGTAAGGTAAGCTAGCGATGCGTTATGCTATACCCCTAGCGAGGAATCGCAGATGATTCATCTGCGTAGCGGTGACGACCCAGACCTGAACAGCCCGCGTCCGAGGCTCCGTCCTGAATGATGCACGTCGCAAACGCATGCCGCTTTCGGCATGCGTCGCGATGCGCCCTCAAATGGGTGAATGGCAGCGTTAACGGACTGCGTTACACCGCGTTATACCGCCATGCTCTTCATCGCGCGGCCCCGGGACACCGAGGGCCCTGGGGCCAATACAGGACATCGGGGGCACATGGGGGTCCCGGGGACCTCTTTTCTCTGTCCTCTGATGTCCGATGAATCGAGATCCCCAACAGTGTCACCAGCAAAGCACCCCCACACCATCACACCACACTCCTCCATGCTTCACGGTGGGAACCAGGCATGTAGAGTCCATCCGTTCACCTTTTCTGCGTGCAAAGCAGTAATCAAAGCAAAAGGTGGCTACTTTGAAGAACCTAGAATATAAGACATTTTCAGTTGTTTCACACTTTTTTTGTAAAGTGTAATGTATAATTCCACATGTGTTAATTCATAGTTTTGATGCCTTCAGTGTGATTCTACAATTTTCATAGTCATGAAAATACAGAAAAATCTTTGAATAAGAAGTGTGTCCAAACTTTTGGTCTGTACTGTATATATAATATATAGGTCATACACTTCTACATACTATAATAGCCGTTAATTCAATTGACGACTTTTGTGAAATTACAGACCCGACATGAAATGACACATGGTTTACATAAAGTTAACCATGTCATTTCATGTAGTTTGATATATGGTTTTCACTAACAATTACATGAGTGTATATGTGCAAAATTTTATACAGCTAGGGGTTAATTAAAGGTGTAAATTCGTTGAAAAAAAATGTGTGGGCTCCCGCACTATTTTCTCTACCAGACAGACAAAGCCAGCGAGTGGGGGCAGATAATTATAGCCTAGGGAGGGTGCATTTATTTTGTGCCACCCCTGGCTACTAACATCTGCCCCCAGCCACCCCAGAAAAGGCAAATCTATAATTAGATTCGCCCTTTCTGGCACTTTGCCCGTCTGTTCCCATTGCCCTGTAGCAGTGGCGAATGGGTTAATAATGGGTTAAAGCCACCTTGCTATTGGAAAGTGACTTTAAGCCAGGTTAATAATTGAGAGTTGTCAATTAGACAACTATCAATTATTAATCCTATTGAAGGAAATAAAAAAAACACATTAATCATAAATAATTTTAATGAAATAAACACACATTTTTTGACCATCTTTTATTTAACTCTTAATCCTTGCGAAGCCCTTGATCTCCTGTAATAAAGAAAAAATAATAAAACAACATTATTCTTACCTATCCGGTGCTCTGTCAGGTCCCACGATGTAATCCTTCACAAAGGGTTAACAGGATTACAGCCAAGCAGCACAGCTAATGCTTGCTGCTGAGCTGAAAGCCCCCTAATGAATGAGCTTCTCTCCGGGCCGACAGGAGAGGAAGTGATTACTGTGTGAAGCTTAATTGATAGCTTCCCACAGAAACCAGTTCACTTCAGGTCAGTGGGGACACCGCACAGCATCAGTGACGTCAGAGGGAGTCCCGGCTGACCTGAAGTGAACTTATTACAGTGTGAAGCAATCAATGAAGCTTCACACAGTAATCGCATCCTCTCCTGTCGCCGGGAGATAAGCTCATTCATTCGGGGGCTTTCAGCTCAGCGGCAAGCATTAGCTGTGCTGCTTGGCTGAAAGCTAGTTAATCCTTTGTGAAGGATTACAGCGTGGGACCTCACAGAGCATCGGATAGGTAAGAATAATGTTGTTTTATTATTTTTCTTTATTACAGGAGATCCAGGGCTTCGCAAGGATTACCAGTTAAATAAACGATGGTCAAAAAATGTGTGTTTATTTCATTTAAATTATTCTTCATGTGTGTGTGTTTTTTTATTTCCTTCAATAGGATTAATAATTGAGAGTTGTCAAATTGACAACTCTCAATTATTAACCTGGCTTAAAGTCACCTTTCAATAGCAAAGTGGCTTTAACCCATTATCAACCCATTCGCCACCGCTACAGGGCAATGGGAATAGACCGGCAAAGTGCCAGAAAGGGCGAATCTAATTATAGATTTGCCTTTTCTGGGGTGGCTGGGGCAGATGTTAGTAGCCAGGGGGGTCACAAAATAAATGTACCCTCCCTAGGCTATTATTATCTGCCCCCACTCGCTGGCTTTGTCTGTCTGGTTGAGAAAATAGCGCAGGAGCCCACACATTTTTTTTCAACAAATTTACACCTTTAATTAACCCCTAGCTGTATGAAATTCTGTACACATACACTCATGTAATTGTTAGTGAAAACCATATATCAAACTACATGAAATTACATGATTAACTGTATGTAAACCATGTGTCATTTCATGTCGGGTCTGTAATTTCACAAAAGCCGGCAATTGAATTAAAGGCTATTATAGTATGTAGAAGTGTATGAACTATAAATAAATATAAATATATATATATATATATATATATATAATACAGACCAAAAGTTTGGACACACCTCATTCAAAGATTTCTCTGTATTTTCATGACTATGAAAAATGTAGAATCACACTGAAGGCATCAAAACTATGAATTAACTGGACCATCATTTTTTTTTCAACAGGACAATGACCCCAAACACACCTCCAGGCTGTGTAAGGGCTATTTGACCAAGAAGGAGAGTGCTGGGGTGCTGCGCCAGATGACCTGGCCTCCACAGTCACCAGATCTGAACCCAATCGAGATGGTTTGGGGTGAGCTGGACCGCTCTCCGCTTCAATTTTGAATAAATCCCCAACAGTGTCACCAGCAAAGAATCCCCACACCATCACACCACCTCCTCCATGCTTCACGGTGGGAACCAGGCATGTAGAGTACATCCGTTTACCTTTTCTGCGTGCAAAGCAGTCATCAAAGCAAAAGGTGGCTACTTTGAAGAACCTAGAATATAAGACATATTTTCAGTTGTTTCACACTTTTTTTGTAAAGTGTAATGTATAATTCCACATGTGTTAATTCATAGTTTTGATGCCTTCAGTGTGAATGTACAATTTTCATAGTCATGAAAATACAGAAAAATCTTTGAATGAGAAGGTGTGTCCAAACTTTTGGTCTGTACTGTGTCACAATGACATGTATATATATATATGCATTATATGTGTATATATGTAGTGTTTTGTGAGCTGTCAGTGTGATTTTACAGTAGCCGGGGATGATTTGGCGGCTTTTCAAAGGACACTGGTGCGTATAAATCGGACAGCACTCGCATGGTGCGAGTGCTGTCCGATTTTTTATTGCATCCATTCACTTGCATTAGCGATTATCATGCCAAAATCGCTGCAAATCGCAGCTTGCTGCGATTTTTTTCTCAGACCGATTTCAGCTGAGAAAAAAAATCGCAAATGAAAAGTCCCCTATTGAATAACATTTGTCCGATTGCAATCCGATTTTTTATCGGCTTGCAATCGTCTGTTTTTGTCTCCAGTGAGTATGAGCCCTAAGTGCCATTATTCACAGGAGATGTACTTAGCATACAGTGTTCCGTGTACAGGTAATACAGTGATTACCAGTGACATTATACACAACAGCTCTGTCTATAGTGTAAGTGTACAGGTAATAGAGTGATTACCGGTGACATTAAACACAGGAGCTCTGTCTATAGTGTCAGTGTACAGATAATACTGTGATCACCAGTGACATTATACACAGGAGCTCTGTATGTAGTGTCAGTGTACAGATAATACTGTGATCACCAGTGACATTATACACAGGAGCTCTGTATATATTGTTAGTGTACAGATAATACAGTGATCACTGGTGACATTAAACACAGGAGCTCTGTCTATAGTGTTAGTGTACAGATAATACAGTGATCACTGGTGACATTACACACAGGAGTTCTGTATATAGTGTCAGTGTACAGGTACAGGTAATACAGTGATCACCAGCGACATTATACACAGGAGTTCTGTATATAGTGTCAGTGTACAGGTAATACAGTGATCACCAGTGACATTATACACAGGAGTTCTGTATATAGTATATATAGCGTACAGATAATACAGGGATCAGCAGTGACATTATACACAGGAGTTCTGTATATAGTGTCAGTGTACAGATAATACAGTTCCCATGCAGACAGACTTTTCTAAGCGAGGATAGGCATTAGTTAGGACCTGATATACGAGAAGAGCCTTGACGTGGCTATCAGGCTCACATAATTTGGCCATCTTATGCGCTAAGACTTCTCAATTTTTCATATTTCTAAGGTAGTGATGCAATTCATTTTTCATATTTTTCATATTTCGTGTTTGCAAGCTATAGCGCTACAGTGTGCTACCTTTTTCTCTTGTATGTATATGAGTTGGTGACTCTAGGTTTAGCACCTGTTCACACTGTATCTATGTTTGGATGTGCCGGTCAGTTTTTTGATAATTATACACAGGAGTTCTGTATATAGTGTCAGTGTACAGGTAATACAGTGATCACCAGTGACATTACATACAGGACCTCTGTACATAGACTTTTATAGTGACAGTTAGTTTGTTATACAGTTCTCAGTGGTTGTAACCATGGATACCTAAGGTACTGCAATGCCCTACATGGGGTAAGCGACATAGTGAATCTGAAGAACTATACTACTATTTCTAATTGGAGGTATTTGCTAATATGATTATTATTATTATTATTATTACACCTACAACTTATTGGGATAGGATCTTAGAGATGGGAATAACCCTTTAACTCTTCTATTATGGAAAACCTTCTTACTTTGCAGCATTTTTTCACCTGTCGCTACCTAAATACTGTGCTGGAATTTCTGGTGGGGGCGACCCTGGTGCTGGTTATAAGCCCAGGGTTTGGCCCTCAGAGTTACGTGTCACACCTAAACACCTTTATATGAAATCTGTAACCTGTATATTTAGGCTGTCTAAGGGACACCATGATGATAAGGCGCCTGCTTGGTAACAAGTGCAGACTAATTGCCGCTACAGTGAAGTGAATTGCCTGTGGTGAAAGGGTTAATACTTGGCCCTGCATCAGTAATAGGCCCCCGCAGTCACCATGACAACTGTTATGAGGTCATAAGCACGTCATAAAGAAGATTCCATGACAGAAGGTCGCGCTGCCACGATCAGCACCATTACTGATGCGCCTGAGGACCTTCAGCTTCACCACCCCACGTAACGTACCCACCTAAGCAGAGTTTTACTTCCGAATTCAGGTGTGGTCTTATCTCTCTTGGTACAAGGTGAAATTCTCCTGTCATCTTGGTCCTTCAAGCCAACATCCATCGTTAGCTAAGTGCTGATCCCATGCGCAGGGAGGGATTGAAATACTCTCTGTGGAATAAGTCCTCCTCCTAAATGGGCGTCAAAGGCCAATGTTCTTCTGGACTGAGGAGGAGTGACGGATTCCACAATCGCCCGAGGATTATTGAGAGTCAACCACACCTGAATTTGGGTAAGACTTATTATTAATATTAATTAGGTAACATAGTTAGTCCAGTATTAATGGTATTTATAAGTTGCCACATCTGGGGTTTGTGTGACCCCTAGAAGTGTCGAATAGTCCATAGTCTGTGTGAGACTAAACAATCTTTTTGTTGTATTTTGTTTTCCGTTAATTGTGCCATTTTCATTTGTCCGTCTTTCTAAATCGTAAAGCTAAAAGGCCATAAAATATATGTTTTATGTCTACACATGAGACTCCTTGAATGATCTCTTGAGTGAATGTATAAGGATTGAGATATAAAATCCTGAGTGTATAAGGAGTCCAGTTAGTGTTGTCGACAGTCATGTGTGGACTGGAGACAAATGATAGGTTAGAACTGTGTCAAACACCGAGGTACACGTCACCGGACCCCCATAGAGAATATACTGTGTCTTACAGAATACAATCTGTATTGTTCTATGTATATTTCTTATAATAACACAGAGTGACTGAAACCTCTTCGTTTCCAAAGTGAACGCAGGGTTAAAGCTGCGGCGGTCAAATGAGACCTTGTCACGATCACTGAGGAGTTAGTAGAGTCCGCGACGGTGGTGTTCTGAATACCTGATTTTGGGAACGGGAACGTCTCTGGTTATAAAGAGGCGGTGTCGATGGACTTTATCTCAGCACTTCAGGTCTAGGAATGCGAGGGAACTTTTATCCATTGTCTTGTATGTTTCTTGTCTGTTAATGTTTTGTGGTTCTCGTCTTCATGTTTGTGTCTGTCCAAACGCTGATGGTGAAAGTTGTTGTGAATTGTGCTGTTATTAGTGATGAGCGAGCATGCTGGGATAACGTGTTATCAGAGCACCCTCGGGTGCGAATAGAGTATCTTAGGCACGCCCGAATACCATGTTCGAGTCCCTACAGCTGCATAACACCTTATATGAGCACGTGCGCTCATCACTAACTCTTATCCTAGTCCCGGGGAACGTATTTACCTCTTTCATAGAAGTGAGTATGTTTTTCACCAGACCCCGCTCCTCGCGGTCCTTCTTACTAATCACTGTGTTGTCACATTCCTCCCTTATAGGCCTCCATTGGACAAAGGTGGAACACATAGAATATGAAGGAAATAAGCAGAGATGTATTCCTGAATTCAGGTGGTGTCCAATCTCACTTGTAGGTGAACTTCTCCTGTCAGAGAGATGGTCCATCCACCTGGGCAATCAGAAGAACCCAATAGGTTCTAGGGATCAATGTGGTGGCAGATATCGCAGCCGAATCTCTCCCAGATCTGTTGTGAATGGGTTTGAGATGAGTTCTGAGCAGAGGCTCCCTCTGGTGGTTACAAGCGGTGCTAGTCTGTCCAGTGAAGATTGTGAGGACTGGGAATCAGGTGTTACTGATTGGTCTTATATAAGGGAGTCACCTTCCCATCAGGGTTGCCGGTGATCAATTGTTCTGGTCTGGATCCTTTATTCCTGTTTCCCTTGTAGCCTGCTGTGTCGTGTCTGCATCTCGTGCTAACAGATAATGACATTTTCTTCTTTTGTGTTTGTGCTTTATTTTTGCATTTTGTCCTGCACTTCTGTGGGGGCCTTCAGGGTCCCCTCCGGGGCTTTTGCCCTCTCAGTTTAGTTCAGCCACTGATGTTTTGTACATTTGCTTTTTCCAGTTTTTTCAGTGGCTGCTGTTTTGATTTTGTTACACCAGAGAACTAATTTAGGTGGTAGAGGTCGTGTGATCTCAGGTGTTTTTGAAATTAGTAGAGTTGGTGCCTTTCAGGGTTTTCTGGGATTGCAGTAAGTACCCTTCCTATCCTTTTCTATTTAGTTAGTTTGGGCCCCAGCGTTTGTTCATACTATTTTCTTTCTGTGTCAGTATTTCATCTTGTCTAACCGCCATTACATGTTTGGGGGCTTTCTATTATCTTTGGGGTTCTGCTCCGGGGCAGATAGCTTTCCTATTTCTATCTTTAGGTGTAGTTAGTTTCTCAGGCTGTGACGAGGCGTCTAGGACCAACGTAGGAACGCTCCACGGCTGCCTCTAGTTGTGGTGGTTAGTCAGGGTACTGCAATCTCATAGATTCCAACTTCTATGGTGTATTGCCTTTTTTACCTGCACTCCTCAGCTACCGAAACATAACAGTATCACCGGCCTAAAAATTGAAAATTGTATGGTACTCACAGAAGGGAAAAAATATTGTGAAAGAAAAAAGGTTGTCAGAGTTGTCAGAGATATTTTTCTGTTTGTTGCATTTTTTTTTTTTTTTCCCTCTGTATCTCTGGGTGCTGGGGAGGATCTTTTCTCTCAATGGAGTTTGCACAGTTGTCTTGCCGTGTGGATCAGCTTGCCACTGAGGTTCGGAGTATTGCTATCTATCTTGCTGGGTTGCCTGTTGTGGAACCTAGGATTCCCATGCCAGATTTGTTTTTAGGGGATCGAGCTAAGTTTCAGAATTTCAAAAATAATTGTAAATTGTTTTTTGCCTTAAAACCTAAGTCCTCAGGGAACGCAGCGCAGCAGGTTCAAATTATCATCTCTCTCCTGCGCGGCGATCCTCAGGATTGGGCTTTTTCCCTGATACCTGGGGATCCTGTTTTGAGTGATGTTGATGCGTTTTTTTCAGGCCTTGGGGTTATTGTACGATGAGCCTAATGTCACTGATCAAGCTGAAAAAGCCTTGTTGGCATTAAATCAGGGGCTTGATGACGCTGAGTTATACTGTCAGAGATTCCGTAGGTGGGCAGTCCTGACCAAATGGAATGACGACGCTTTGGCAGCCCTTTTCCGGAAGGGTCTGTCTGATAATGTAAAGGATGTTATGGTGGGATTCCCTGTCCCCTCTGGTCTCAATGATTCTATGTCATTAGCGATTCAAATTGACAGACGTTTGCGTGAGCGGAGAAGTATGCGTGGAATGGTGTTGCCTTGTGAACCAGCTTCTGAACCCATGCAGTGTGATAGAGTGGTGTCTGGGGCACAGCGTCATGAGTTTTGAAAGCGCAATGGGTTATGTTTCTACTGTGGTGATGCCTCTCATGCTATTTCAGTCTGCCCTAAGCGGGAAGACGTTTTGCACGCTCAGTTGTCTTGGGTAGTGTTCAGACTAAGTTTTTATTAACTGTCACTCTGATATGCTCTCTGTCCTCATTTTCTGCTCAGGCTTTCGTTGATTCTGGAGCAGCTATTAACCTGATGGATTATGATTTTGCTAAACGTTGTGGTTTCCCTTGATACCCCTACAGAAGTCTATTCCCCTACTGGGGATCAATTCTACCCCTTTGGCTGAGAATAAACCCCAGTTTTCTACTCAGGTGATAATGAGGGTTGAACCTGATCACCAGGAGTGCTGCCAAATTTTTGGTTCTGTATAATCTGCATGACATTATCGTGCTGGGTTTTCCTTGGTTACAGTCTCATAATCCTGTTTTGGATTGGAAATCTGTGTCTGTAACCAGTTGGGGCTGCCAATGTGTTAATACCAACACTCCTGTTTTTTCTGCCTCCCCCCAGGCTCAGGATGTTCCTGACTTTTTGATTGATTTTTCTGATGTGTTTTAGCGAAAGTAAATCTGCATCCTTGCCTCCCCATAGGAGCTATGACTGCGCTATTGAATTAGTGCCGGGTAGTAAATTCCCTAAAGGTCGCCTTTTTAACTTGTCTGTACCTGAACATGACGCTATGCGGTCTTATATCAAGGAATCATTGGAGAAGGGTCATATCAGACCATCCTCTTCACCCTTAGGTGCCGGTTTTTTCTTTGTGGCCAAAAAGGATGGTTCATTAAGGCCGTGTATTGATTATCGTCTCTTGAACAATATTACTGTGAAATATCAATACCCGTTACCCTTGATTTCTGACCTGTTTTCCAGGGTGAAAAACGCTACTTGGTTTACCAAGCTTGACCTCAGGGGGGCATATAACCTTATTCGCATTAAGCACGGGGATGAATGGAAGACGGCATTCAATACCCCTGAAGGGCATTTTGAGTACCTAGTGATGCCCTTTGGGCTCACTAATGCTCCTTCCGTCTTCCAGTCCTTCATGAATGACATTTTCAGGGATTTTGTGGACAAATTTCTGATTGTTTATTTGGATGATATCTTGATTTTTTCTAATGACTGGGCCTCTCATGTGAAACATGTTCGAACTGTATTCCAGATTTTGAGAGAGAATGCTCTGTATGTGAAGGGATCAAAGTGTCTTTTTGGCGTACAGAGGATCTCATTTCTGGGATTCATTTTGTCCCCATCTGTTATTGAAATGGACCCGTCAAGGTTCAGGCCATCTGTGATTGGGTCCAACCTACTTCATTAAAGGCTCTTCAGAGATTTTTGGGTTTTGCCAATTTTTATCGTAAATTTATTGGTAATTTCTCGGTTATTGTTAAACCATTAACTGATTTGACCAGAAAGGGTTCTGATGTGGTGAATTGGCCTCCTGAGGCAGTCTCTGCATTTCAGGAACTTAAGCAGAGATTCACTTCTGCTCCTGTTCTACGGCAGCCTGATGTTTCTCTGCCATTTCAGGTGGAGGTTGATGCCTCTGAAATTGGGGCAGGTGCCGTTTTGTCCCAAAAAGATCCAGAGACCTCTAAAAGTAACCCTTGTGCCTTTTTCTCTCGAAAATTTTCTCCTACTGAACGTAATTATGACGTGGGTAATCGGGAGTTATTGGCCATGAAGTGGGGTTTTGAAGAGTGGAGACATTGGCTGGAGGGAGCCAAACATCAGGTGGTGGTCCTTACGGACCATAAGAATCTGGTCTATCTGGAATCTGCCAAGCGACTCAATCCTAGACAGGCCAGGTGGCCTTGTTTTTCACACTTTTAATTTTGTGGTTTCCTTTCTTCCTGGCACTAAGAATGTTAAGGCGATGCCCTCTCGAGGAGTTTCCTTGCGGACTCTCCTGAGTTATCTGATCCTTCTGTTATTTTGAAAGAGGGTGTAGTTCTTTCCGCCATCTCGCCCAATTTGAGACTTGCTCTGGAGGGGTGTCAGGAGGATAGGCCCGAGCGCTGCCCTGTTGGAAAATTGTTTGTCCCGGACCATGGAAAAAGAGTGTGATGTCTGAGATTCATTGTTCCGCATTGGCTGGGCATCCCGGAATTTTTGGTACCAGAGACTTGGTTAGTCGGTCCTTTTGGTGGCCTACCTTGTCTCGTGATGTCAGGGAATTTGTGCAGTCCTGCGGGACTTGCTCTCGCTCCAAGCCTTGCTCTCGCTCTAGTGGTTTGTTGATGCCATTGCCTGTGCCCAAGAGACCATGGACCCATATCTCTATGGATTTCATTTCCGACCTTCCTGTTTCTCAGAGAATGACCACCATCTGGGTAATTTGTGATAGGTTTTCCAAAATGATACATCTTGTGCCATTACCTAAGTTGCCTTCCTCCTCTGAATTGGTGCCGTTGTTCCTTCAGCACGTGGTTCGTTTACACGGCATTCCTGAGAACATTGTGTCTGACAGAGGAGTCCAGTTTGTTTCCAGATTTTGGAGGACTTTTTGTTCTAAACTGGGTGTTCAATTGTCTTTCTCCTCGGCATTTCATCCTCAGACCAATGGTCAAACTGAGAGAACAAACCAGACATTGGAGACTTATCTAAGATGCTTTGTGTCTGCTGATCAGGATGACTGGGTCTCTTTTTTGCCTTTGGCTGAGTTTGCTCTTAATAATAGGGCTAGCTCTGCCACTTTGATGTCTCCGTTTTTTGTAATTCTGGGTTTCACCCTCGATTTTCTTCAGGACAGACGGAGGCTTCTGTCTGTCCAGGTGTTGACTCTGTTGTGGAGCGTATGCAACAGATTTGGGACCAGGTAGTGGAGAGGTTGTCCCTCTCTCAGGAGAGGCCCAGCGGTTTGCTAACCGGCATAGGACTGATGGTCCTCGGTTTAAAGTGGGGGACTTGGTCTGGTTGTCCTCAAAGAATATTCCTATGAGAGTAGCATCTCCTAAATTTAAGCCTAGGTTCATTGGACCTTATAAGATCATGGAGATTATTAATCCTGTTTCTTTTCGTTTGCTTCTTCGAGGGACATTTAAGATCCATAACGTGTTCCACAAGTCCTTGTTGAAGAGGTTTGTTGAGCCAGTGGTTCCTGCTGCTGTGCCTCCTGACCCTGTTTTGGTTGAGGGCAATCTGGAGTATGTGGTTGAGAAAATATTAGATTCTCGTTTTTCTAGACGGAAACTCCAGTATTTGGTTAAATGGAGAGGTTATGGTCAGGAAGACAATTCTTGGGTGTTTGCTTCGGACATCCATGCTAGGAGACTTATCCGTGCGTATCATAGAACTCATCCTGACCGACCTGGTTGCTCAAATGAGGGTTCGGTGACCCCTCCTCAAGGGGGGGTACTGTTGTGAATGGGTTTGAGATGAGTTCTGAGCAGAGGCTCCCTCTGGTGGTTACAAGCGGCTAGTCTGTCCAGTGAAGATTGTGAGGACTGGGAATCAGGTGTTACTGATTGGTCTTATATAAGGGAGTCACCTTCCCATCAGGGTTGCCGGTGATCAATTGTTCTGGTCTGGAATCCTTTATTCCGTTTCCCTTGTAGCCTGCTGTGTCGTGTCTGCATCTCCTGCTAACAGATAAGACATTTTCTTCTTTTGTGTTTGTGCTATATTTTTGCATTTTGTCCTGCACTTCTGTGGGGGCCTTCAGGGTCCCCTCCGGGGGCTTTTGCCCTCTCAGTTTAGTTCAGCCACTGATGTTTTGTACTTTGCTTTTCCAGTTTTTTCAGTGGCTGCTGTTTTGATTTTGTTACACCAGAGAACTAATTTAGGTGGTAGAGGTCGTGTGATCTCAGGTGTTTTTGAAATTAGTAGAGTTGGTGCCTTTCAGGGTTTTCTGGATTGCAGTAAGTACCCTTCCTATCCTTTTCTATTTAGTTAGTTTGGGCCCCAGCGTTTGCTCATACTATTTTCTTTCTGTGTCAGTATTTCATCTTGTCTAACCGCCATTACATGTTTGGGGCTTTCTATTATCTTTGGGGTTCTGCTCCGGGGCAGATAGCTTTCCTATTTCTATCTTTAGGTGTAGTTAGTTTCTCAGGCTGTGACGAGGCGTCTAGGACCAACGTAGGAACGCTCCACGGCTGCCTCTAGTTGTGGTGGTTAGTCAGGGTACTGCAATCTCATAGATTCCAACTGCTCTGGTGTATTGCCTTTTTTACCTGCACTCCTCAGCTACCGAAACATAACAGTATCACCGGCCTAAAAATTGAAAATTGTATGGTACTCACAGAAGGGAAAAAATATTGTGAAAGAAAAAGGTTGTCAGAGTTGTCAGAGATATTTTTCTGTTTGTTGCATTTTTTTTTTTTTTTTCCCTCTGTATCTCTGGGTGCTGGGAGGATCTTTTCTCTCAATGGAGTTTGCACAGTTGTCTGCCGTGTGGATCAGCTTGCCACTGAGGTTCGGAGTATTGCTTCTATCTTGCTGGGTTGCCTGTTGTGGAACCTAGGATTCCCATGCCAGATTTGTTTTTAGGGGATCGAGCTAAGTTTCAGAATTTCAAAAATAATTGTAAATTGTTTTTTGCCTTAAAACTAAGTCCTCAGGAAACGCAGCGCAGCAGGTTCAAATTATCATCTCTCTCCTGCGCGGCGATCCTCAGGATTGGGCTTTTTCCCTGATACCTGGGGATCCTGTTTTGAGTGATGTTGATGCGTTTTTTCAGGCCTTGGGTTATTGTACGATGAGCCTAATGTCACTGATCAAGCTGAAAAAGCCTTGTTGGCATTAAATCAGGGGCTTGATGACGCTGAGTTATACTGTCAGAGATTCCGTAGGTGGGCAGTCCTGACCAAATGGAATGACGACGCTTTGGCAGCCCTTTTCCGGAAGGGTCTGTCTGATAATGTAAAGGATGTTATGGTGGGATTCCCTGTCCCCTCTGGTCTCAATGATTCTATGTCATTAGCGATTCAAATTGACAGACGTTTGCGTGAGCGGAGAAGTATGCGTGGAATGGTGTTGCCTTGTGAACCAGCTTCTGAACCCATGCAGTGTGATAGATGGTGTCTGGGGCACAGCGTCATGAGTTTTGAAAGCGCAATGGGTTATGTTTCTACTGTGGTGATGCCTCTCATGCTATTTCAGTCTGCCCTAAGCGGGGAAGACGTTTTGCACGCTCAGTTGTCTTGGGTAGTTTCAGACTAAGTTTTTATTAACTGTCACTCTGATATGCTCTCTGTCCTCATTTTCTGCTCAGGCTTTCGTTGATTCTGGAGCAGCTATTAACCTGATGGATTATGATTTTGCTAAACGTTGGGATTTCCCTTGATACCCCTACAGAAGTCTATTCCCCTACTGGGGATCATTCTACCCCTTTGGCTGAGAATAAACCCCAGTTTTCTACTCAGGTGATAATGAGGGTTGAACCTGATCACCAGGAGTGCTTGCAAATTTTTGGTTCTGTATAATCTGCATGACATTATCGTGCTGGGTTTTCCCTTGGTTACAGTCTCATAATCCTGTTTTGGATTGGAAATCTGTGTCTGTAACCAGTTGGGGCTGCCAATGTGTTAATACCAACACTCCTGTTTTTTCTGCCTCCCCCCAGGCTCAGGATGTTCCTGACTTTTTGATTGATTTTTCTGATGTGTTTAGCGAAAGTAAATCTGCATCCTTGCCTCCCCATAGGAGCTATGACTGCGCTATTGAATTAGTGCCGGGTAGTAAATTCCCTAAAGGTCGCCTTTTTAACTTGTCTGTACCTGAACATGACGCTATGCGGTCTTATATCAAGGAATCATTGGAGAAGGGTCATATCAGACCATCCTCTTCACCCTTAGGTGCCGGTTTTTTCTTTGTGGCCAAAAAGGATGGTTCATTAAGGCCGTGTATTGATTATCGTCTCTTGAACAATATTACTGTGAAATATCAATACCCGTTACCCTTGATTTCTGACCTGTTTTCCAGGGTGAAAAACGCTACTTGGTTTACCAAGCTTGACCTCAGGGGGCGTATAACCTTATTCGCATTAAGCACGGGGATGAATGGAAGACGGCATTCAATACCCCTGAAGGGCATTTTGAGTACCTAGTGATGCCCTTTGGGCTCACTAATGCTCCTTCCGTCTTCCAGTCCTTCATGAATGACATTTTCAGGGATTTTGTGGACAAATTTCTGATTGTTTATTTGGATGATATCTTGATTTTTTCTAATGACTGGGACTCTCATGTGAAACATGTTCGAACTGTATTCCAGATTTTGAGAGAGAATGCTCTGTATGTGAAGGGATCAAAGTGTCTTTTTGGCGTACAGAGGATCTCATTTCTGGGATTCATTTTGTCCCCATCTGTTATTGAAATGGACCCGTCAAGGTTCAGGCCATCTGTGATTGGGTCCAACCTACTTCATTAAAGGCTCTTCAGAGATTTTTGGGTTTTGCCAATTTTTATCGTAAATTTATTGGTAATTTCTCGGTTATTGTTAAACCATTAACTGATTTGACCAGAAAGGGTTCTGATGTGGTGAATTGGCCTCCTGAGGCAGTCTCTGCATTTCAGGAACTTAAGCAGAGATTCACTTCTGCTCCTGTTCTACGGCAGCCTGATGTTTCTCTGCCATTTCAGGTGGAGGTTGATGCCTCTGAAATTGGGGCAGGTGCCGTTTTGTCCCAAAAAGATCCAGAGACCTCTAAAAGTAACCCTTGTGCCTTTTTCTCTCGAAAATTTTCTCCTACTGAACGTAATTATGACGTGGTAATCGGGAGTTATTGGCCATGAAGTGGGCTTTTGAAGAGTGGAGACATTGGCTGGAGGGAGCCAAACATCAGGTGGTGGTCCTTACGGACCATAAGAATCTGGTCTATCTGGAATCTGCCAAGCGACTCAATCCTAGACAGGCCAGGTGGGCCTTGTTTTTCACACGTTTTAATTTGTGGTTTCCTTTCTTCCTGGCACTAAGAATGTTAAGGCGGATGCCCTCTCGAGGAGTTTCCTTGCGGACTCTCCTGAGTTATCTGATCCTTCTGTTATTTTGAAAGAGGGTGTAGTTCTTTCCGCCATCTCGCCCAATTTGAGACTTGCTCTGGAGGGGTGTCAGGAGGATAGGCCCGAGCGCTGCCCTGTTGGAAAATTGTTTGTCCCGGACCAGTGGAAAAAGAGTGTGATGTCTGAGATTCATTGTTCCGCATTGGCTGGGCATCCCGGAATTTTTGGTACCAGAGACTTGGTTAGTCGGTCCTTTTGGTGGCCTACCTTGTCTCGTGATGTCAGGGAATTTGTGCAGTCCTGCGGGACTTGCTCTCGCTCCAAGCCTTGCTCTCGCTCTAGTGGTTTGTTGATGCCATTGCCTGTGCCCAAGAGACCATGGACCCATATCTCTATGGATTTCATTTCCGACCTTCCTGTTTCTCAGAGAATGACCACCATCTGGGTAATTTGTGATAGGTTTTCCAAAATGATACATCTTGTGCCATTACCTAAGTTGCCTTCCTCCTCTGAATTGGTGCCGTTGTTCCTTCAGCACGTGGTTCGTTTACACGGCATTCCTGAGAACATTGTGTCTGACAGAGGAGTCCAGTTTGTTTCCAGATTTTGGAGGACTTTTTGTTCTAAACTGGGTGTTCAATTGTCTTTCTCCTCGGCATTTCATCCTCAGACCAATGGTCAAACTGAGAGAACAAACCAGACATTGGAGACTTATCTAAGATGCTTTGTGTCTGCTGATCAGGATGACTGGGTCTCTTTTTTGCCTTTGGCTGAGTTTGCTCTTAATAATAGGGCTAGCTCTGCCACTTTGATGTCTCCAGTTTTTTGTAATTCTGGGTTTCACCCTCGATTTTCTTCAGGACAGACGGAGGCTTCTGTCTGTCCAGGTGTTGACTCTGTTGTGGAGCGTATGCAACAGATTTGGGACCAGGTAGTGGAGAGGTTGTCCCTCTCTCAGGAGAGGCCCAGCGGTTTGCTAACCGGCATAGGACTGATGGTCCTCGGTTTAAAGTGGGGACTTGGTCTGGTTGTCCTCAAAGAATATTCCTATGAGAGTAGCATCTCCTAAATTTAAGCCTAGGTTCATTGGACCTTATAAGATCATGGAGATTATTAATCCTGTTTCTTTTTGTTTGCTTCTTCGAGGGACATTTAAGATCCATAACGTGTTCCACAAGTCCTTGTTGAAGAGGTTTGTTGAGCCAGTGGTTCCTGCTGCTGTGCCTCCTGACCCTGTTTTGGTTGAGGGCAATCTGGAGTATGTGGTTGAGAAAATATTAGATTCTCGTTTTTCTAGACGGAAACTCCAGTATTTGGTTAAATGGAGAGGTTATGGTCAGGAAGACAATTCTTGGGTGTTTGCTTCGGACATCCATGCTAGGAGACTTATCCGTGCGTATCATAGAACTCATCCTGACCGACCTGGTTGCTCAAATGAGGGTTCGGTGACCCCTCCTCAAGGGGGGGGTACTGTTGTGAATGGGTTTGAGATGAGTTCTGAGCAGAGGCTCCCTCTGGTGGTTACAAGCGGTGCTAGTCTGTCCAGTGAAGATTGTGAGGACTGGGAATCAGGTGTTACTGATTGGTCTTATATAAGGGAGTCACCTTCCCATCAGGGTTGCCGGTGATCAATTGTTCTGGTCTGGATCCTTTATTCCTGTTTCCCTTGTAGCCTGCTGTGTCGTGTCTGCATCTCCTGCTAACAGATAAGACATTTTCTTCTTTTGTGTTTGTGCTTTATTTTTGCATTTTGTCCTGCACTTCTGTGGGGGCCTTCAGGGTCCCCTCCGGGGGCTTTTGCCCTCTCAGTTTAGTTCAGCCACTGATGTTTTGTACATTTGCTTTTTCCAGTTTTTTCAGTGGCTGCTGTTTTGATTTTGTTACACCAGAGAACTAATTTAGGTGGTAGAGGTCGTGTGATCTCAGGTGTTTTTGAAATTAGTAGAGTTGGTGCCTTTCAGGGTTTTCTGGGATTGCAGTAAGTACCCTTCCTATCCTTTTCTATTTAGTTAGTTTGGGCCCCAGCGTTTGCTCATACTATTTTCTTTCTGTGTCAGTATTTCATCTTGTCTAACCGCCATTACATGTTTGGGGGCTTTCTATTATCTTTGGGGTTCTGCTCCGGGGCAGATAGCTTTCCTATTTCTATCTTTAGGTGTAGTTAGTTTCTCAGGCTGTGACGAGGCGTCTAGGACCAACGTAGGAACGCTCCACGGCTGCCTCTAGTTGTGGTGGTTAGTCAGGGTACTGCAATCTCATAGATTCCAACTGCTCTGGTGTATTGCCTTTTTTACCTGCACTCCTCAGCTACCGAAACATAACACAGATCCCCTTACCACATTTATAGACTACACATGTTATGCCATTCTCTGTAAATCTGGTAAAATGGACAAATTGTAAAACTCTGCCGTTCCATCTGTTATATACCGGCACCAACTCTCTAAGCCCAAGGGAAGGGCAGCCCTCCAGCCAGGGTTCCCTAGAGGTTTCCTCCACAGGGGGTTTTTCCTCTCCTGAATTCTGGGGGGTGACTCTTCGTGAGTCGGGGGTTGTGCTATTTTCGGTGTCATGTAAATTTAAATAAAATTATCACCATTTGACACCTAATTGCAATGCTTCCTGTATTTATTTTGTGTGTCTCTGATTCATTCTGTTTGGGGTCGGGGTTCATCACATACGGCTGGACATCTGCCGGCCACACAGGACCCTGTAAGCACATTATGCCCAAGGGGACTGATGGTGATGAAGAGGAGACAAGCGTTACAGCACAACCCCTGGACGTGTGCCCTCATCACTGGAATAAAGAATTGTATTACCGCAGTATTATAAGCAGATTACTCTTCTATTCCTGTAACTCCGATTATCTGCAAAGGAGAAGACAACCTGCAAGATGGACTGTTGGAACAGAGACTACACAGAGTCTTCTTCATCCTGAAAGGTGATTGCAGGGTCATCCCTGCCACCAGATGGGAGCTGCACCCCTGTCCAAGGAGCAGCCTCAAAATCATTCTTACGGGAACCTATTTTGTCTGATAACACCACAAGCCTGAACATATAGCGTTAATCTGCAGTTTAATAGTGGTAGGACGGTGTCCAACCAACGTACCATAGATGCAGCACCAGAGAGAAAATGAACTTTATTTATCCTGGGAGCCACCGTCTTTCAGTCATGCAGACGTGGCCCAGAATAATTATAGTCACTGCTCACAGGACTGAGAGCGGAAGCCATAAGCATGTCCCGGCACTGACTGACAGCCGACTATGCAGTGTAGTCACTGCCAGGCCTTGCTCACAACCGCCACTCTCAGAAGTGTGAGTGGTTACTGTAATTTTTTTTTGTATCAAATTTGTAATTTGGTCTTTTTGAACACATACTAATAAATGCCAGGAAAATGTCATCACAACAACCAGACAGAAGTAATCGCACATTAAAAGAAATGCTAAACTTTTGGTGCCACTGTATGTCACTAAAAGAGTCACTGTGCCTTCCAGTGTCTGAGGCCGCGGCGTTCATCACATTGTTTCATGTCTATGATCATATTGTAAAACTTACACGTGTATGGGATTTCTAGACCACTATAAGACCCCCAGCAATGGGGAACTTCCGATATCTTCCAAACTTGGCACAATCCTTTTACTGCGTATCTGTCACCAGACAGTATAGACTCTTGTAACCTAATACTTATCATATAACCTTTTTGCCATTGATGTAACTGTATGTGCCTTGTTTTTTTGCGGGACAAGTTGTAGGTTTCGATGCCACCATATTGGGGTACATAATTTACAGATTAATTGATTACCTCTTTTTGGGGGGTTGTAAAAAAACAGCAACACCGCCACTGATTTTTCACATTGTAAATTTTGTAACGTTACTTGATTCTTTGGGTCAGACTGACAGGGTCGCCATCAGGGCATTACTGCCATTACTAGTGTATGGGGAAGTACTTTATTCTCTGGGATATTAGGATATGTCAGAAAAAAGTTATATATTTCGCATCTAAAAAATGCTTCTAAAATACTTTTTTTGTAAGAAGATTTTTTTTACACTGTTTTGATACTTTTCTTTGTGTTTTTTTATGCAGTTTTAATCATAGTCTGGGGTTTGCAATAGATATTTTTTCTCAAATAAATGTAAAGCTCGTTGCATGCAGATCTGAAGCTTTTAATGATATGGATAATCGGTAGCAAAAACGGTGTTGACAAAGAACTCTATATGATCATACCCTTATGACAGAGACATCAACAAGTGTAAAGATTCAACATATTCCATAAACCAAGCAAAGTATTATGGATATCGCTAATGCATAAAGTAACTAGAGGAGGATCATCACACTGAATCACACACTATCAGCGCGGATTGTAGCTTCCTCAAGGGTAATGTCTGCCACTCTATTGACCCTTTTTTTTTTACTAATTATTTGTAATTATTTAATGCAAATGCAGATCCTAAGATATACCATACAACTAACTTAACAAGTGACATAAGCCCTTTATTGCCTATTAGAGCCATGCTGGCACAACTGCAGTAATGTGCAGAAATGTCGCTAAGCTGCATATACAGGAAAAATACATATCCTTGTAGCATGTTAGCCAGTAGATAGAAAAATTAAAATTTGAGAGTCCTCAGTATTTTTAATGGCAAACTAAAAAGGTGGTAACAAATTGCAAATTTTCTAGACTATTCAGGTCTCTACATCAGGCATAGAATAACCCAGAATCTGAAGTCACATATTTATCCACAAGAGAACACAGGAGTAATGTAATAGATAAGACATGAAGCAGAACTTTCAGTATAAGAGAGGGAGAAACAGTTGTGGCCGTAAATATTGGAACAGTTCATAGATAATGAGTGTGAAGTTTTATTGTCCTGTGATAGAGGTCTGGTCCATGATTGTGATGCCCCCAAATACTCTGAGAAACACATTTCTTAATTGATGTAGAAGACATAAATCCATGTGACACAAGTGTCACGATAGTGTTGGGATTATGGGTGCTAACCAGGTCCCTAGATCTAATGGCACCCTAGTCTATCCCTGTTCCTGGAATACTCCTGAAGATGGAGAGGCCGGTTTCTCATGCCTTACTATGCTCCTATATCAACCCTGATCTGTCCCCTCTCCCACCCAGGGTAGTGGGAAGCTGAAATGTATAGGAACACACTAACGAGATAAACACGGGAAGACGGACAGGGATAAATGAAAATACCAATCATATAAAATACACACACCAAACAACAGAGTGGGACACAGTGGAGTTAAAGGAAGGAGAAACCAAACAGGAAAGGATGTGCACAGAGACAAAGCTCCAAGCAACAATTTCCTGAACAAACTCCAAACACCAACTCCAACCATGAACTACACCTCCAACTCCAGAACCAGGCAGTAAGAACCAACACAGGCAATCACCAAGTGCCAGAGGTGATTGCCTGTATAGCAGAGGGAAGTGGCCAACACTGAACAGTTGAGAAAATCCAAGTAGGAAAGTTCCAGGAGCCTGTCGAACAACCGTGAGACATGCAGTCGCGGGGATGGGGCATATTTTTCGAGCACGCCGAAGACACTCTGTTAGCACACAAGCATGCTCGGATAACACCTTATCTGAGCACGTTCGCTCATCACTAGTGCTGAGTAGTGATGAGCGAGTATGCTCTTTGCTCGGGTGTTCTCCGAGCATTTGGGTGTGCTCAGAGATTTAGCTTATGTCGCCCCAGCTGCATGATTTGCGGGTGATAGCCTAAAAACATGTGGGGATTGCCTGTTTGTTAGGAAATTCCCACATGTATTCAGGCTGTCTAGCAGCCGCAAATCATGAAGCTGCAGCGACACAAACTAAATTTCTGAGCACGCCAAAATACTCGGAGAAAACCCGAGCATGCTCGGGAAAACTTGATCAACGAGCATACTCGCTCATCACTAGTGCTGAGTCAATGGCTATTATAGGTATAGGTCTGGACAGTTTATGTGGCTGGTCCTGGACAAACCTACTGTCAATCCGATTAAACCTCGGCCCACTCTCCAGAAAAACTAAATACCCACCTTTTGCCAAAATAGATCTCAGCAGGTAAAAAAATTGTGACCTACGTACTGAGGAAATATGTTCATCCAGGTTTCTACGCAACCCGGGCTCCTAAGTTTTACGGCGACTGTTTGTGGTTAGGTATGGAAGGACAGGTACCCATAAAATGATCCTTCCCACCATAGAAAAAACACACTCCCTCTTTACGCCGAACTACAGGAGAATCAGTAAAACAAATCGTCCCCCCAACTGCATGGGTTCCTTTGGTTGACTCAGCCCTAGGTTCCCTTGACCCAGCGCACCCCGAAAGTTGCAGTGTCCCTCTGTTTCTGATGAAGGCGGTGGTCCACATGGATGGCAGAGACATATCCTTCTCCAGAGACACCGGGGTCTCATACAGATGCAAAGGCATCCTTACAGTGTTCACACGAACCGTGTGACCCACATGTAAACATGGTTGTTGTTTTTTTTCCGGCATCGCAGATGACAATAGGTCCCGCACTGATGACAAAGTGAGACACATACTGGAATAGAAATGATAGATGTTTAGAACTTAAAGATGGAGATAGAGATAGATAATAGATAGATAGATAGATAGATGATAGATAGATATAGGTAAATGATACATATTCATGAGATAAATAATTAAGGCTGTATGCGTGTAGCTTAATGTACCTGTATTAAGCAAATAAGTGAGAAAAATGATGTGGGGTTCCCCCTTAATTTTTAATAACAGCCAAGGTACAGCAGACAGCAGTGGCCTTATATTGTCATGCTGGGGAGGTCCATGGTTATTGGGCCTTTCCCAACCTAAAAATACCAGCCCGCAACCACCCCAGAGGTGACGCATCACATTAGATGCTCTAATTTTGGTGCTTGCCCAGCTCTTCCTGATTGCACTGGTGCAGTGACAATCAGGGTAATGGTGTTTGGGGTTGATGTGTGGCCCAGCTGCGCTTGGTACACATGTTCCAGGAGTATGCACTAAAAGGTAACTGCAAAATCTGATATTCATTCACAACACTCACACTTCCCTAGATTACCACTAGAGGGAACCTTAGACTATTTAAGGGTGTGAGTTAGATAGCAGTAGATCAGATCAGATCAGACAGACGTTCAGTCTAGTCAGTTGTTAGTTCCTGTCAGAGCTCAGTCTGAGCTAGAGACAGCCGTGTGTGAGATTTCCTGTCAGAGACAGAAGAGAGAGAGAGATTGCAAGCTGATATCTCAAAAAAGACAGACTGCTATTACCCCATGAATGTGGAAAGTGACTCTCGGAGCAAGCGTGTATTCAGTCTGACGAGACGTCCTGAGAGCTGCTCTGGACAGAGTCTTTGAAGGAAAGAAAGAAGGAAGGGGATTACAGTTTGCAGAACATCGAGTTAACTGAGAATCAGTCAGCGAGCTTTGGAAAGAAGGAAGAAAGCTAATGACAGAACCTACTGCTGCCCTTTGCTTATGTTAAGGATGAGAGTAGGGCGATGGGCGAGTGGTGACCCTTGGAAGGAGTGACTTCGGTGACAGACCACCTTCACTCGACTAACCGGACACCGGGTCCAAAGTATTGCTAGTACCTTCACGGCTAGTGATAGAAACACCGGAATCCCTGCTGGACTTCAAGTCGCAGAGGGTAGCCCTAAGTGCCGATACGTAACCGGGGTCAGGCAGAACAGGAGTCGGGTCTGCAGCCATATAGACTTAGTTCTTGCCACAAGAAGACTTCCACCACAATGTTGGCCGGGCGAAGCTGTGCTATTCAGAGTTAAACTTGACTTCACGCAAGTTAGGACTCATACACTTTAAAGGGAAAGGAGGCCTTAAACCTACTTGGCAATTACCTGGATGTGCATACTCCACCCTGAGCAGCTTCCCGGGACATACCTGCAACCTTCATCAGTAAAGGTATGGAAAGAGACCAGCTTGTGTGTGACTGACTTATTGCCTGCACCCTGCACCACCATTACACCTTGAGGGATCCATCTAGTCTCACCTGTGGGAGACCTACCACCTTGCTGCCCCAACCCTCAGAGGATTCCCCCTGCAGCGCTGGTCACATTGATCAGAAACCACAGGTGGCGTCACGAACTATTCCTAAAATCCCCTGTAAATATCCCCCTTTGTATGAGCGCCCAGGGCAACGGACCGAGCTGTGCTACTTGTGACATTCCCCATAGACTTCAATGGGCTCGGTGCCGAGTACCCCATAAGCCCTGGTACTGTATGTGCGACTCATTGCCAACCATCCATAAATACCTGGTGCTTTTCTCTGCTGTCTGTTGCTTCCTGCAGAAAAAAAGCACGGTCCATGATTCTCCCCCACCCCCAAAGTTTGTACTGTGCATGTGCTGTAAAGGCTGCCATGTGCAGTACAAAAAGGACAAGACCCGAGTGCTGTCCGATTTTTTATCGCATCCATTCACTTGCATTAGCGATTATCATGTCAAAATCACTGCAAATCGCAGCTTGCTGCGATTTTTTTCTCAGACCGATTTCAGCTGAGAAAAAAAATCGCAAATGAAAAGTCCCCTATTGAATAACATTTGTCCGATTGCAATCCGATTTTTTATCGGCTTGCAATCGTCCGTTTTTGTCTCCAGTGAGTATGAGCCCTAAGTGCCATTATTCACAGGAGATCTGTACTTAGCATACAGTGTCTGTGTACAGGTAATACAGTGATTACCAGTGACATTATACACAACAGCTCTGTCTATAGTGTAAGTGTACAGGTAATAGAGTGATTACCAGTGACATTAAACAGAGGAGCTCTGTCTATAGTGTCAGTCTACAGGTTATACAGGGATCAGCAGTGACATTATACACAGGAGTTCTGTATATAGTGTCAGTGTACAGATAATACAGTGATCACTGGTGACATTATACACAGGAGTTCTGTATATAGTGACAGTGTACAGGTAATACAGTGATCACCAGTGACATTATACACAGGAGCTCTGTATGTAGTGTCAGTGTACAGGTAATACAGTGATCATCAGTGACATTATACACAGGAGCTCTGTCTATAGTGTCAGTGTACAGGTAATACAGTGATCACCAGTGACATTATACACAGGAGTTCTGTCTATAGTGTCAGTGTACAGATAATACAGTGATCACTGGTGACATTATACACAGGAGTTCTGTATATAGTGTCAGTGTACAGGTTAATACAGTGATCACCAGTGACATTATACACAGTGAGTTCTGTATATAGTGTCAGTGTACAGGTAATACAGTGATCACCAGTCACATTATACACAGGAGTTCTGTATATAGTGTCAGTGTACAGTAATACAGTGATCACCAGTGACATTATACACAGGAGTTCTGTATATAGTGTCAGTGTACAATAATACAGTGATCACAGTGACATTATACACAGGAGTTCTGTATATAGTGTCAGTGTACAGATAATACAGTGATCACCAGTGACATTATACACAGGATTCTGTATATAGTGTCAGTGTACAGTAATACAGTGATCACCAGTGACATTATACACAGGAGCTCTGTATGTAGTGTCAGTGTACAGATAATACAGTGATCACCATGACATTATACACAGGAGTTCTGTATATGTGTCAGTGTACAGATAATACAGTGATCATGTCACGGTGTGTCGCCACGAAGATCGTCGGATTACACAACTGACTTCTCACAGCTGAGTTTTTGGTGCTTGGTGTTTGTCAGCAGTGAGGGAGTTAATTCTCCCTCTTCTGTGCTAGACGAGGCCCAGCCTCGCCTGTTATGTTTCGGTAGCTGAGGAGTGCAGGTAAAAAAGGCAATACACCAGAGCAGTTGGAATCTATGAGATTGCAGTACCCTGACTAACCACCACAACTAGAGGCAGCCGTGGAGCGTTCCTACGTTGGTCCTAGACGCCTCGTCACAGCCTGAGAAACTAACTACACCTAAAGATAGAAATAGGAAAGCTATCTGCCCCGGAGCAGAACCCCAAAGATAATAGAAAGCCCCCAAACAAGTAATGGCGGTTAGACAAGATGAAATACTGATACAGAAAGAAAATAGTATGAGCAAACGCTGGGGCCCAAACTAACTAAATAGAAAAGGATAGGAAGGGTACTTACTGCAATCCCAGAAAACCCTGAAAGGCACCAACTCTACTAATTTCAAAACACCTGAGATCACACGACCTCTTCCACCTAAATTAGTTCTCTGGTGTAACAAAATCAAAACAGCAGCCACTGAAAAAACTGGAAAAAGCAAAAGTACAAACATAAGTGGCTGAACTAAACTGAGAGGGCAAAAGCCCCCGGAGGGGACCCTGAAGG
>JARQOD010000009.1:117728158-117797159 GCA_033576555.1 Oophaga sylvatica | reverse complement strand
TTCATGAGACGTCGCCAAGACGGGTGAACCACTGTCCCTGCTCCTATCGGGAGCTTGAAGGGACTCGATTGCTCTAGTCAATGATGCCACAGATTGAGTCAGGGACAGAGCCCATTCAGGGGGACCTGACGCACTGGGTTCCGTAATAGGAGCGGGTTCCTGAGCCCGTTCGGAGTCACAGGCTTCGCAAACCCGAGTAATCTGGGCGCGCGGAAAAGGGGACCTACAGGCAATGCATGCGGTATACAGCACCGTATGAGCTTTAGTTCTTCTGGACATACTGAGTCTATCACAGAGTCCGCAATGAACTGGATGTGCGACGGTCAGTGAAACGGAGTGCAGAAGTACTTAGTGAAGCGGAACAACCAGGCTGGAGGTAGAAGCACTTACCCCAGTCCTGTACCCCCTGCGTCCTTAAACCGCGTAGCAGTGGCGTCTGGCTCCAAATTTTTCAAAAAGAGCGCCCCCCTGTTAGGAAGGCGAGCTCATGTAGCCGAGCCTTTAGGGGGAGGGTCGAGAGGCGCGGCCTAGCTGTCAGAGGCCCGCCTCCAGCCGCGGCCTAGTCTCCAGCAAAAGCCGGGGACTAAATTTACAGCCGCGGCCTAGCACCAGCCGAAGCCGCGGCCTAGATTTCCGGCGGAGGCGGCCCCAAAACCAGAGGGCGGGCCCGCCGGAAGGAGACAATGCCGAGGGCGGATCCCCGCGACCGCGGCCCGCCCTCCGGCCGACACCGGACGCTACATCTTGGGCCGCGGCCTAGTCCCCGGCAGAAGCCGGGGACTAAATTTGCAGCCGCGGCCTAGCACCGCCCGAAGCCGCGGCCTAGATTTCCGGCGGAGACCGCCCCAAAATCAGAGGGCGGGCCCGCCGGAAGGAGACGATGCCGGGGGCGGATCCCCGCGACCGCGGCCCACCCCCCTGCCGGCGCCGGACGCCACACCTCGGGCCCCAGTCCCCGGTCCTTGCCCGAGGCCCAACACCGCCGAAGCCAGGGACCTGACGCCCCCGGGGGGGAACACGGGCCAGGAGTGTACCTGGCTGGAATCCAGACGCTTGAAACTTGCGGTGCTCCATGCGTGCGGCGTTACTCCAGTATCTTGTCCGTTTTCAAAAAAGGTGAGCCATTCCGCCTGATGCATTTAGAGGGGGGCTTTGTAGTAAAAAAGGTGGGACGGTGCAGGCACCCTAACTCCATCACCCCTACAGGGGATGAGGAGAGGGACCGTCCGCCTCCTTGCAGCACCGCAGTCTAGCATTGGTGGCGCAGTGGGGGCTGCACGGACAAACTCCTGCCTCTGTGCAACCTAGGGTTTCAATACCTCAGGGTGGACAGGGCTAAGTCCGGCATTCGTGTCCCACGTTGCGGGAGAGGATACGCTGGAGGCTTTACTCCACGTGCTCGCCCGTTGATGGTTTGGGGAGATCGGACCCTTTCAATAGGATCCGTCGCCCCTATCTCATCTTCGTGGGGAAGAAAAAAAAAAAAAAAAAAAATGGTCTGGAAAAAGAACCAGACGTGTGCCTCCATCAGACACTAAGCAATAACTGGGTTTGCCTGCGGCCAGTGCTGAGGTGTATACGGCAGAGGAGGAGCTAACCTTTTTTATGTTACTTAGTGTCAGCCTCCTAGCGGCAGAAGCATACACCCACAGTCCTGTGTCCCCCAATGAGACGAAGGAGAAAGAACACCTCAGATTAAAAAGAGTGTTGACCGGCCCCTCCAGCTTGGGCTCCTCCTACTCCAGCTCTCCAGTCCGTACACAAGCTAAGGAAGAGCAAATATCACCAGCGGAGCAACATAACCCCTTCTTAAAAAGCTTCAGAGAAAAAAACCAAAAAACAGGTTATGCATATAACAGAAAAAAACCACACAGTCCCAGGTACTACTCACTGAACCTGACCACTGCGATGAGCTGGCAATGCTGGAAACAGAGCCTTAGCGCGCCGACCTCAGCCCAGATAATCGCTATCAGAGAAGGGTCACGCCGCATCTGAAAACACAACAAACACTTCTGCCATGGGAGGGAGCTGTGTCTCCCTTCCTTCCTTCGCTGAAAAGGATTTTACAGGTAAGGTCTTACCAAAATCCGTCTTTCAGCAGCAGGTGGAAGGAAGGGAGACACAGTCATTACTAGTGGGACGTCCCAAAGCAGTCCAAAAATTAAGGGTGGGCAAAAAACCAACAGAGGCAGATTCCCAACAACTTAAATAAAAAGCGCAACCGGCGCTAAAAACAAGTTCACAAGAACTTTAAACTACAGCCGCCTGCAGGACCCTTTGCCCCAAGGCCGCATCAGCGGAAGCACTAACGTCCACCTTATAAAATTTTGTAAACGTGTGGACAGAGCGCCAGGTCGCCGCCCGGCAGAGCTGAGCTGCCGAAGCCCCTTGATGAAAGGCAGACAATGAACCCACAGCCCTCGTGGAGTGAGCTTGAATCTTAATCGGGCAAGGTTCGCCCTTAAGTCGGTAAGCCTCTAAAATGGCCGACCGAATCCAACGAGCTATAGATTCCTTGGAAGCTCGTTGACCACGTCGACGACCTGCTGGAATCACAAACAGAGAATCCGACTTCCGAAAACTTTGGGTAATAGACAAATAGAACTTCAAAGCCCGCACTAAATCCAATGTGTGCAAGGCCCGTTCCTTCGCATTCCCTCGGCTCCGGACAGAGCGAGGGCAACACAATATCCTGGTTAACATGAAACTGTGACACCACCTTAGGTAGAAAGTCACCCCGTGTGCGAAGCACTACACGATCCGGGTGAAATTCCAGAAAAGGAGGCGAGCAAGAAAGAGCCGCCAACTCAGAAACCCTTCTCAAAGAAGTGACCGCCACTATGAAGGCAACCTTCCAAGAGAGCAAAGAAAGGCTAACAGAATCCATAGGCTCAAAAGGCCCATGTTGGAGAGCCTCCAAAACAAGATTGAGCCGCCAAGGAGACACAAGCGCCTTCCGCGGCGGAAACTGACGGGTTACTCCGCGAAAAAAGGAACGTACGTCCCTACGCGAGGCGATAGCCTTCCGAAACAGCAAGGACAGAGCAGAAACCTGACCCTTCAGAGTGCTAAATGCCAAACCCTTGTCCAGCCCGTACTGCAAAAAAGCCAACAAATTGGGGATGGAAAAAATCCTCGGGTTCCTTGAAGAACCCGAACACCACGAAAAGAAGGCCTCCCAAGTCTTGTGATAAATCCTGGTAGTAGCCGGACCTCTGGCAGCTCGCAGAGTGGCAATGACTTCGGCTGAAAAGCCTTGACGGGTAAAGATTTCGGTCTCAAGAGCCACGCCGTCAAACGCAGAACTTCAGGTCCGGATGACGAACGGGCCCTTGGGTTAACAGGTACGGGCGAAGAGGGAGTGGAAGAGGAGGCGCTGCCAGAAGCGACACCAGCGTCGAGAACCACGTCCTCCTTGGCCAATCCGGGGCTACCAACATAGCCGAGACTCTCTCCAGTCTGATCCGACGCAACACCAGAGGAAGTAAGGATATCGGCGGGAACACATAGATTAGCTCGAATTGGTTCCACGAAGTCACCAGAGCATCCACCGCCACAGCCTTCGAGTCCTTGTACCTGGACATGAATGTCGGTAACTTGGCATTGAACCTGGATGCCATCAAATCCACTTGGGGAGTTCCCCAACGGGAGCACAGCAGTGCAAAAATTTCCGGATGAAGACTCCATTCTCCGGGATCCATCTTTTCGCGACTGAGAAAGTCCGCCGTGATATTCTGAACTCCCGGAATGTGAATCGCAGAGATGGCTGGCACCCTGGCCTCGGCCCATACCAGAATCCGAGACACCTCCATCATGAGTCTGAAACTCCTCGTCCCACCTTGATGGTTGATATACGCGACCGCCGTCGCGTTGTCTGTCTGCACTCGGACTGGTAGACCGCTCAAAGGGACCGTCCAGTGTTGGAGGCAAAGAAAAATTGCCCTCAATTCCAGGATGTTGATCGGCAGGACAGACTCTTCCGACGACCATACTCCCTGAATCCAGAGATCGTTCCAGACCCCCCCCCAGCCCGTCAGGCTGGCATCAGTGGTAATGACCGACCACCTCGGAGGGAGGAAAGACTTCCCCAGGGATAACGCTTCCGGACGTAACCACCATCCTAGAGACTCTCGCACCCTGTGGGAGATGATGACACTGCCATCCAGCGAAGCCTGCGATCGATCCCAACGGTTCAAAATGAGCATTTGGAGAGCCCTGGAATGAAATTGGGCAAACGGAAGTGCCTCCATCGACGCCACCATCAACCCCAGAAGGCGCATACACCTTCGAAGGAACATTGCTGTCGAAGACTTCATAACCTGTACATGTCGAAGAAGAGTTGCTTGCTTGTCTGGAGGCAGAGACACCACTGCTCGTACCGTGTCGAAATGCATCCCAAAAACAGGATTGACTGCGACGGTTCCAGAGAAGACTTCTCCCAATTGACCAGCCACCCGAAGTCCTCCAGAAGCTGAAGGGATAGATTGCGAGCCGTCACCACCTCCTCCTTTGAGGACGCCACAATCAAAAGGTCGTCCAGGTAGGGAAGAATCGTAACCCCCTGTCTTCGAAGGATCGCCATGAGAGGTGCCAGAATTTTTGTAAAGACTCTGGGTGCTGAGGCCAACCCGAATGGCAGGGCCACAAACTGGTAATGGTCCTGACCTATGGCAAAATGAAGGAAACGTTGGTGTGCCCTTCCGACGGGAACATGCAAGTAAGCGTCGCGAATGTCGATTGACACCAAAAAGTCGTTCTGCGACAAGGCCGCCACAACCGAGCGAAGCGACTCCATGCGGAACTTCCGGGTGCGGACATGCCGATTCAATCTCTTGAGATCCAGAATGGGACGAAATCTGTCCTTTTTGGGGACCACAAAGAGGTTGGAATAAAACCCTCTTCCCCGGCGGAACCGGTACTACCACACCCTTCTGCAGAAGGGACTCGACCTCTCACAGTAGAGCGGCAAAAAGCTCGGGCTCCGACGGAATGCGAGATTGACAAAAACTGTCCGGGGGTCGAGAAAGAAACTCTATGAAGTAGCCTGCCGACACAACCCGCGTCACCCAGGCGTCCGAAACGCGGGCAGCCCAAGTCGATTCGAATTGGAGCAGGCGACCCCCCACTCGAGAGCCCTCGAGTGAGGCCCTGGCGTCAGTCCGCCTTAGCGGGCTTTTTGTCAGCTTCCCGCTTGTCTTGACGGAAGCTCTGTTTCCAGGGAGTGCGGGATTTCTGAGAGGTCTTTTTTCCTGAAAAAGACGGACGACCCGATCCCCAAGAGGGATGACCGAACCGTCCCCTGGACCGAAAGGACCGCCGACTACTACCAGCACTAGGCCTGCCAGACGCGGAAGTAACAGCTCTTCACTGCGGTAAAGCCGTTTCTTTTGCCTTTGCCTTGGCAATCAGCTCTGTGAGGTCAGATCCAAATAGCTGACCACCCTTGTAAGCTAAAGATAGCAAACCTTGCTTGGAAACCGCGTCCCCGGTCCACTGTCTAAGCCACAGTGCTCTTCTGACTGTGACCGCCGAGGATTGCGCCCTGGACAGCAGCGACGCAGTATCCAAACCTGCATCACTGCCATATCGGGCTGCATCCTCCAACAACTTGAACAACCCATCTACCTCGGATAACGGGGATCCATCCTGCCACGCCGTCCATAGACGGTCCAACCAGCTCAGGGAAGCTTTACAAGCACACATGGAACCCAGTACTGCTCTGAATCCATGACCCGCGGCCTCGTAGACGGATTTCGCCGCCATTTCCGTTTTCTGTCCAGCGGATCCTGCAGACTCGCCTTCCCTTTAACAGGAAGTAACGAGGATTTGCTAAGCTGAGATAAAGGGACATCCACTTCAGGAGAAGGAATCCAATTATCAATCAACTCCGTCGTACACGGATACAGTGTCTCAAAAAACCGTGTCCCCTGAAAACGCTTATCTGGACACAGGCGTTCCTTCTCCACTGCCCCATTAAGCTCATCCAGAGATGGTAATGCTGATCGCGACCTATGCGACTCCTGAAACATCCGAGCCGATTTACCAGGACGTCTAGTTACCTCCTCCGGTAACTGCAACGCCTCCCTCATGGCTCCAATAAAAGCCTCTGTACGGCCCAAAAGAGAGGCAGAGTGTCCCTGCCGATCCTCCTTATCCGAATCGGACATCTCCCCATCCGAGCTTGAAGGGGAACCCTCCATGCCTGAGATCTCCGAGTCGCTACGCGGGATGGCACCGGCCTGTGTTGCTTCCTGCCATGAGAGGATCTAGCTGACACCCAATAACCTAGAAGGTCAGACAGGCCATCAATAGATCGAGCGAGGGCCTCCATTTTGACATCACTGAAACCTCCGACCGCTGCGCTTGACGCCGTCGAGGTCTGCGTGTCAGATACGCGAGACTGATCCTGTAGCGGATCTGGGAGACGGTCCGCACCTCCTGGACCCTGATCTGACATGCCCTCACACAGTATATGGCAGGTTAAACCTGTCAGTAACTAGAACAGTGTGGTTTCTTAAAGAAAAAACGAACGCTGAAGGGTTAAAGCTCTTAAAGAGAGAGCTACCCCAGCTGTCCCCCAATTAAGGGTTAACCGCCTAAGAAGGGGTTAATGCCGCAGACTCCCCACAACCTCTGTTAATGAAAAGGGTGTGCGAGCCCCAGACAAAAAAAGGTGCCTCTTATGAGGTAACAGCTGCAGGACAGCGCAGTCTGCCACCTAATTGTGCCTCAGAAAGGTGCCCTGCGCTGTGGGGGTGAGGGGGTTAAGCTTCTGCTCTGACAGGCAGAAGTGACTCACCCAGCTGGCCGCGGTGCAGTGTTTCCTTCGGTCGGTCGGGGAGAGCGGAGAGTGAGGAGCCCGAGGAGGCCTTCAGTAATGGCCGCCGCGCTGAAGGAGAGAAGCCGGAAGAGGAGAGGCAGGGTAAAGCGCGCGCTCAGAGCGCTTCCTGCCCGCGAAAGCGCGAAGCCACGCCCCCCGCCGGCTTCAAAAAAGCGCGCGACTCCTCCGCTCTCCGCTCCTATGTCCTGCAGGCATCCACCTGCGGACAAAAGTACACAGTCACCAACACTGAAAACATGTAGCAGCGGCTGCCGCAGCAGCCGCTGAAGCACTCAGACACATATTAAAATGTTGAGTACTCACCCAGCTGAGCGCCACAGGGACCCCCAGGGATTTGTGGCGCTGTGCCCATAGCTTCCCCCCAGGGCGGGGAACGCAGTGACCCCAGAAGCGCGGTTTGCGTCCCCGCCAGGGAAGCAACCCTCATCCCCCAGGGCCGGCAGGGTTCTGCAGGGACCACCTTAAAGGGTAATGCAGATCCGCCAAGGGAGGGGTGGGGGTCCAGCAGCACTGAGACCCCTGAGACCTCGGGGGTCCAAGTCCCTGTCCGATAAAAATAAAAAATTCTTCTGAGGAGCTGCTCCAGCAGCGACTATCCTCTGTGACCTCAAATTTTAGACTGGAGAGCTGGAGTAGGAGGAGCCCAAGCTGGAGGGGCCGGTCAACACTCTTTTTAATCTGAGGTGTTCTATCCTGTGTGGGCTCCGCCTACCCACTAGTAATGACTGTGTCTCCCTTCCTTCCACCTGCTGCTGAAATTACGGTGTAAGTGTCACAATACTATGCACTGTGATCTTGCCTACGCCTCAGAATATTTTTTTTTATTATTAGGACTTTTGCTATGTGGCCCCATAATTTCTATGTATGTCCCTGGTTGTCATTATTGGGAAATACCTTTATATGGCTTTAAAGGGAATCTGTCACCAGATTTTTGCCACCTAATTTGAGAGCAGCATAATGTAGAGTCACACACCCTAACTCTAGCAATGTGTCACTTATTGGGCTGCTTGCTGTAGGTTTCTGAAAATCACCGTTTTGTCAGTGGTAAAACAACACAGAGTGAAAAATTTAAAGGGGTCTGAATACTTTCCGTACCCACTGTACCAGAGGACTAGTAAACCTGCTGCCAGGTAATCCTCCAAATTTATGAGATCTGTACACCCCGCCCCCACCATTGATTGACAGCTTTCTGGCTATGCACAGTGCACACAGAAAGATACCAATCAGTGGTGGTGGGGGGTTATTCAGAGCTCAGCATCGAGAGAACTCCTAGATCTGCAGCAGAGAAAAGTGATTTTATAAAAAATACAACATTTAGTAAGTGACACATCGCTGGAATCAGGGCCTCTGCCGTCTTTAAAAGGAGCGATGACATGGAAAATACGAATTTTGGTAAGAACTTACCTGTAAAATTCTTTTCAGCAAAGGAAGCAAGGGGGACACTTCTTTACTTCTGGGTAGGGCGGAGCCAGATAGTAGGACTAACCTCAGGTTCTAAAAATGGGTGTTGTCCGGCCCCTCCGGCTCTGGCCCCTCCCGCCGTACACTCCAGTTTTGTACACAAGCTAAGGAGAAATAAATCACCAGCGGAGCGCCATAACCAAACTGAAAGGATTCAAAGAACAAGGTTATGCACATAACATGAATACCACACAGCTCAGGTACCACTCACAAAACCTGACCACTGCGATGAGCTGGCGATGCCGGAAAGAGCCGTAGAGCGCTGATCTCAGCTCAGAAACTCGCTTATCAGAGAGAGCCGCGCTGCATCTGAAACAACACCTTCTGCCTTATGGGAGGGAGAAGTGTCCCCCTTGCTTCCTTTGCTGAAAAGAATTTTACAGGTAAGTTCTTACCAAAATTCGTATTTCAGCTGCAGATGGAAGCAAGGGGGACACTTCTTTACTTCTGGGATGTCCCAAAGCAGTACAAAAACAAGGGTGGGAAAAAACCTTAAACAGGCAGAAGCCAACACCTTGATACATGCGCAACAGGCGCAACATAAACTTAACTAGAAGTTTTCAAAATACAGCCGCCTGAAGGACTCTGCGTCCTAAGGCCGCATCAGCGGAGGCACTGACGTCCACCTTATAAAACTTTGTAAAGGTGTGAACAGAATGCCAAGTCGCTGCTCGACAGAGCTGGGCTGCCGAAGCCCCTTGATGAAGGGCCCACGAAGAGCCCACAGCTCTCGTGGAATGAGCCCGAATATTAATCGGGCAAGGTTCGTCCATAACACGGTAAGCTTCCAAAATAGCTGACCGGATCCAACGAGCTATAGAATCTTTAGAAGCTCGTTGACCACGACGACGACCTGCTGGCATCACAAAAAGAGAATCCGACTTCCGGAAACTCTGCGTAACTGACAAGTAGAACTTCAATGCCCGCACTAAGTCCAATGAGTGCAAGGCCCGCTCCTTCGCATTCTTTGGTTCTGAACAAAGCGAAGGCAACACAATATCTTGATTGACATGGAAATGAGATACCACTTTAGGGAGAAAATCATGTCGCGTGCGAAGAACAACACGATCCGGGAAAAATTCCAAGAAAGGTGGCGAACATGAAAGAGCCGCCAACTCGGAAACCCGTCTCAAGGAAGTGACCGCCACTAGGAAGGCAACCTTCCAAGAAAGCAAAGAAAGATTAATAGCATCCATAGGCTCGAAAGGAGCACTTTGAAGAGCTTTCAAAACCAGATTAAGCCGCCAAGGCGACACAGGAGTTTTCCTTGGAGGAAACTGACGGGCTGCTCCGCGAAAAAAGGCACATACGTCCCTACGCGAGGCAATAGCTTTACGAAAAAGCACCGACAGGGCAGACACCTGACCCTTCAGGGTACTGATTGCCAAACCCTTATCCAGCCCGTGCTGCAAAAAAACCAACAAGTTGGGTAATGAAAATTTCTTTGGATACCTGGAAGAACCCAAACACCATGAAAAGAAGGATTCCCAAATCCTGTAGTAAATCCTAGTCGTAGCCGGACTTCTTATGAAAAAATAACCGTGTGCACAACCAAGAAGGTGCCAGAGTAGGTTCCCAAACCGTATCTAATAGAAAATGAACTCGGCACTCAACTTTAGTATAGTGAGAATAAAGATTTTTATTCACAGTAGTAACACGAAACGTTTCGGTCCTATATCATGGACCTTCATCAGTCACAGATACTACTGGGAAGGGGGTTGATCCACATAGGGAAGAAAGAAAGGGCTGGAGTCACTCAGACTAGCGGTGGACACCGCGTCCAATGCAGAGACCTATCCTCACTACCGGACTCCTTCACAACAGGTTACTAGTGCAATAGAGGCATTGTCCTCTTCCTCATCTCACCCCACCAACACAGGCTATATCCAGCCCTTTCTTTCTTCCCTATGTGGATCAACCCCCTTCCCAGTAGTATCTGTGACTGATGAAGGTCCATGATATAGGACCGAAACGTTTCGTGTTACTACTGTGAATAAAAATCTTTATTCTCACTATACTAAAGTTGAGTGCCGAGTTCATTTTCTATTAGTAGCCGGACTTCTTGACGCTCTCATAGTGGCAATGACCTTTTCTGAAAACCCTTGACGGGTTAAAATCTCGGTCTCAAGAGCCAAGCCGTCAAACGCAGAGACCTCAGGCCCGGATGACACCCGGGACCCTGAGTGAGCAAGTCCGGTCGAAGAGGCAGAGGAAAAGGAGGCGCCGCCAGAAGCGACATCAGCGTGGAAAACCACGTCCTTCTCGGCCAATCTGGGGCTATCAGAATAGCCGGAACCCTCTCCAGCCTGACCCGACGTAACACAAGCGGCAGCAAGGATATCGGTGGGAACACATAAACCAGCTGGTATTGGCTCCACGGAACCACCAGCGCATCCACTTCCACCGCGGTCGGATCCCTGTATCTGGACATGAAAGTTGGTAACTTGGCATTGATCCTGGAGACCATCAAGTCTACTTGAGGAGTCCCCCATCGGGAGCACAGAAGTGCAAAGATTTCCGGATGAAGACTCCATTCTCCTGAATCCATCCTCTTTCGGCTGAAAAAGTCTGCCTGGATATTCTGAACTCCTGGTATGTGAATCGCAGAAATGGCCGGCACATGAGCCTCGGCCCATATCAGAATCCGAGATACCTCCGACATGAGTCTGGAGCTCCTCGTCCCGCCTTGATGGTTGATATACGCAACCGCCGTAGCGTTGTCCGTCTGAACACGAACTGGTAATCCGCTCAAAGGGACCGTCCAATGTTGGAGGCAAAGAAAAATTGCCCTCAATTCCAGGATGTTGATCGGTAACACAGATTCTTCCGGTGACCAAACTCCCTGAATCCAGAGATTGTTCCAAACTCTCCCCAGCCCGTCAGGCTGGCATCGGTGGTCAAGACCGACCCTGACAGGGGAAGAAAAGATTTTCCCGGGAAAAACCGTTCCGGACGGAACCACCAGTCCAGAGACTCTCGCACTTTGCGGGAGATTAAAACCCTGCAATCCAGTGTTTCCTGTGCAGTGCACGATTCCATCTCTTCAAAATGAAGCTTTGAAGCGTTCTGCAATGGAACTGAGCAAACGGAAGAGCTTCCATCGAAGCAACCATTAACCCCAGAAGACGCATACATCTTCGAAGGGATACTGTCGTTGAGGACTGCACAGTCTGTGCCAGACAATGGATATTGGTTTGCTTGTCCTTTGGCAGAAAAACTACCACTTTCGCTGTGTCGAAAATCATGCCCAAAAACAGGATTGACTGAGAAGGCTCCAGGGATGACTTCTCCCAGTTGATCAGCCACCCGAAATCCTCCAGGAGCTGAAGGGATAAATCGCGAGCCGTCACTGCCTCCTCCTTTGAGGATGCCACAATCAGAAGATCGTCCAGATAAGGAAGTATCATGATCCCTTGTCTCCGAAGCATTGCCATAAGAGGTGCCAGCACCTTTGTAAAAACTCGGGGTGCCGAAGCCAACCCGAAAGGGAGGGCCACAAACTGGTAATGGTCCTGACCTATGGCAAAGCGCAGAAAGCGCTGATGAGATCTTCCAATGGGAACGTGTAAATAGGCGTCGCGAATATCTATGGACACCAGAAAATTGTTCTGTGACAGGGCAGTCACCACTGAGCGAAGCGACTCCATGCGGAACTTTTGGGTGTAACGGGAGACCCAAACCGCTTGAAACAGGAGCAGGCGCCCCCCCACTCGAGAATCCTCGAGTGAACTTCTGGCGTCAGTCCGTTTTGGCGGGCTTTTTGTCAGTGCCAAAAGCAGCCGTAGCTGCCCTACGCTGAGGTAACGCTGACTCCTTAGCCTTAGCAATCAATTCCGTGAGGTCAGAGCCGAAAAGCTGACCACCTTTGTAAGGCAAAGATAGTAACCCTTGCTTGGAGACCGCGTCTCCAGTCCACTGTTTAAGCCACAACGCTCTTCTAACAGTGATTGTAGAAGCCTGAGCTCTGGATATTAGGGAAGCCATATCCAAAAGAGCGTCACAGACATATTGGTCTGATTCTTCTATTAACTTAATGATCTCATCTATTGCCTGTAAAGACGACCCATCTTGCAGGGATATCCGCAGGCGAGCTGTCCAACCCATGGAAGCTCTAGAAGCACAATAGGAAGATAAAGCCACTCTAAAGGCCTGACCAGCAGCTTCATAGCCGGCCTTGGCCGCCATCTCTGACTTTTTGTCCAGCGCATCCTGCAAAGTAGCTTTCCCTTTGACG
Organism: Oophaga sylvatica; assembly: GCA_033576555.1. NCBI lineage: Eukaryota > Metazoa > Chordata > Amphibia > Anura > Dendrobatidae > Oophaga > Oophaga sylvatica. The sequence continues at coordinate 117,784,623 of JARQOD010000009.1, read as the reverse complement.
GGAAGCATAGTAGCTTTGTTAAGCTTAGATAAAGAAATATCCACCTCAGGGGACGGAATCCAGCTAGCAAATAGGTCTGCTGGACAAGGATACAAGGTTTCAAACAACCTTGTCCCCTGAAAACGCTTATCTGGACAAACGCGTTCCTTTTCTACTTTCTTAGAAAACTCACTCATAGCTGGCATCGCTAAACGTGATCTTTGCGACCCATGGTACCATCTGGGTATACCTTCATCATCATTCATCTCCTCAGGTACTTGCAGTACCTCTCGTATGGCCCTGACAAAAGCATCTACACGGCCCGACAAGGAAGCAGAGTGCTCCTGAAAATCCTCTCTGCCCGAATCATCTGAGTCACTTAGTGGGGAGGGCATAGCAATCCTGGGACGCTTTTTGCTATGAGAAGGTCTAGAGGATACCCACTGACCCAAAAGGTCAGAAAGCCCACTAATAGCAGTAGCGAGCATATCAAACTTGGCATCATAGCGACCTCCAATAGCAGCGCTAGAAGGTGCAGAGGATTTCATCGTGTCAGAAACGCGGGGCTGGTCCTGGAGAGGACGAGGAAGACGATCAGCCTCCTGACTCAAATCTGACATGCCGGTTATTGAGATGGTATAGTGATGAGAATAACCAGAGCAGTGTGGTCTCACACAGTAGCAAAACGCTGAAGGGTTAACTTCTTTTAAAAGCAAAAGAATACCCCAGCAGTGAACAACGGCGCCCCCCCCCCGCTGCAGACAGCTCACAGACCGTTACTGAGGGATACAATGTCCCAATGATCAGAAAACTGCAGCGCTGCGCTAGAGAGCGCAAACAGCAAAAAAATGCTGCGGGAGGCTAAAGGGTTAAGCTGCTACCTAAGCGATAGCAGCGACTCACCCGGCTGGCTTGGTGTTGTCTCAAATGCCTGTGTACAGAAACGGAGGAGAGGAGACCAGGAGAGCTGTAATGGCTGCCGCAGAGAGCAGGAAGAGAAGGAGCCAGTCACTTCCTGTAATCAGAAAGCCGGGAAAGCCCGAAGCCACGCCCCCTCTCTGCTCAGTCAAAAAAAAGTGCGGGAGATCTTTTGCACTCCTCTCCCTGTACACTGTAACGGCGCTGCAGCGCCGAAAACACACAGCACATATTAAATAAAAAATCGCTCTCTTTTTTTTAAAAAAAAATGCCCAATCATGAGAAAATAGTGGGAAACACCAATAACAGTCAGCGCTGTCACCGCAGACGCTGTAATCACTCGCACATATCAAAATATAATGCAGAGTACTCACCAGCCAAAAACGCCACAGGGACCCTCCACGGATATGTGACGCTGTGCCCATTGCTTCCCCATGAGGACAAGGAACGCAGTGACCCAGAACGTGGTGTGCGTCCTGTCAGGGATAGCCACCTCTTCCCCCCGGGCCGGCAAGAAAATGCAATGACCACCATTTAGGGAATACATATTGCCAGGGGAGAGGATGGGGTCCAGCAGCGCCGGTACCCCTGATCCTCTAGACATAAAGTCCAGGACCCTGTCCGAGTAAAATAATAAACTCTTCTGAGGTGATTTCTGAGGAGCTGCATTAGCAGCCGTCCTTCCTACTTGGACCTCAAGTCGAAACTGGAGTGTACGGCGGGAGGGGCCAGAGCCGGAGGGGCCGGACAACACCCATTTTTAGAACCTGAGGTTAGTCCTACTATCTGGCTCCGCCCTACCCAGAAGTAAAGAAGTGTCCCCCTTGCTTCCATCTGCAGCTGAAAAATAGTATTTTTACACATCTTCGTTCCCTTGAGTTAAAAAGTTGCGTTGAGTTTTATACTTCAATTTGAATTTCTTCATTCATTTTCATACCTGCTGATATGCAGTTTGCAATCTGATCCTAGCTTCAGACTTTTATGTGGGTTTATCCTCACAATAATATATTCTAGAAGAAAGGTCTGTGTGATCAATATGGTGCTGCCTAAACTAATCCTCATCACAGCTTCACTCCTTTGATTTCCACATCCACTGCCCATGTGGGCTCTCTTCTTCCCTTGGGATTTTGAGGATTGTGTGATTTCCCACTACCTCCCCCTGTAGTCTGCCATGGCTGCTGTCCACTCTCGCTACACAAATACAGAGCCTGTTCCACCTTTTCCCGTGTAGACTAACGTGTGTGCGCTGCCCTCTCTAACTAAACGCTTGTACAGTACAGCTCGTATCATCTGCACCCAGCAACTCCATTCAAAGTCAAGAACACTGAAGAAGAAAGCTGAGTGTATGGGTAAGCAGGGCTGTGGAGTCGGAGTCGTGGAGTCGAAGCCCATTTTGGTGGAGTTGGAGTCAGTGTCATGGAAATTGAGGAGTTAAGAGTCAGAGGTTTGGCTTACCGACTCCACAGCCCTGGTATGAGGAAGTCGGAGTCGTGGATTCAGAGTTGGTGTCATGGAAATTGAGGAGTCGGAGGTTTGGCTTACTGACTCCACAGCCCTGGTATGAGGGAGTCGGTGTCATGGAAATTGAGGAGTCAGAGTCAGAGGTTTGGCTTACCGACTCCACAGCCCTGTGAGTAAGGTGGAAATTTGTTCAATCCGGAATACCCCTTGTAGCAAAGCCATGTGGGTTAGGATTAAATCCTAGCGCTCCAGGTCCTGATTAGTTGTGCCTGGATAGTCAGGACTAGAACCAGGCCATGTGTTCACTGGTCAGTCAGCTGGGGGAAGCCGAGCACAGTGGATTGTGTTGGAGCTGGAGAGAGACTAGCCAGAATCTCAGAGGAGACTGCACCAAACTGCTATGGACCACAGCTGTCTTGTGTGACCGAACTGGGACTAGCTCAGCCATGTCTGAGTGGCCAGGGTCAGTATTGTTTACTTAGTGCCTGGACAAGGCTAGGGATTTACGTTTCTGGTTTTATTCTGGTACTGTACAACCAGTGGTAATGAACCTTATTCCGTGTGTGATATAAAAACTCTGTGGCTTCGTGTTCCAAGCGGCTACTCGATTCCGTGAACCCCTACACCCTTTACAGCTTTTAATAGACATCACCTTAAAAATATACAAATGATTAAAGTGCAATTCTAACCATATACAATAATGGAATCCGATCAATACCATAATGGACTAGGACTCACATTTCTTCATTCCGAGGCTGAGAGTCCGCTCCTTGATGGACAGCTCGGATGCTACATTCTTGTTGACTTCCATGATCCCGATATCCCCTTTGTCAGTTTCTTTTCTCCGGAGAAAATCATTCACTTTGGCTCCAACGGCTTTTCCCAAGTTCTTCAGGTGCTGGGTACTGCCTGCTAAAATGCCGACCCCCGGTATATCCGAGCTACCCGGAATAGGTTTTGTCAATTGATTTAGTGAAGAGCTCAGCTGTGGCTTTGGCATATGGGCTGCAATGGAGTTCTGGAACATGCTTTGGTCAACTGTGAAACAAGCACAAAGTCATAGGCTACTAAGTATCAGAGGACATGAATGCCATTATCTCAACACACTGTACACAGCAGAAGACACCGACCATCAGACAAGGTGACACCAGCTTGGACACCTATGCACGCGGAATACAATTTCTCTTACACCTTAGCATTATAATGCAAATCACCAGCAGATAGACACTTGGACCCCCAAACCTCATACCGGCCATAAGCCTATTATACATTGGAGATGCTCTTCACAAGTAAGACTCAAGTTCCTTCAAAAGTCGACTTTCTATTAAGAAACAACCTATGAGATATATACAATGAAGAGACTGCAAGTCGGAGGAATACACCTATATCATTATTGCTAGCAGAGAAGCACAAACCTATGGCCTACGATGCAGTCAGTGAGGCCCTCATCCATGAGGACACAGGCAAATAGATTGCAATTATCATTAGGAAAGAATCAGACGGCCGTATAACATGGAAAATGATCACATCGCAGTGCATGGACTGGCCGGTGGCTCTCCTAACCAGAGTGTGACATAGAAATACATGCTGTAACGCTCGGGTTGGGAAAGCCACCGACCAGTCCAAGCATTGCGTTGCGATCCTCATCCAAGTTATACGGCCGTGTGTCTCTTCCCTTACAGAGACTCATTGTTGGCTGTATCAGAAGTTAATGACCTGCTTTAAGTACGCTTTTTTTCAGCTGAAAGTCACATATCGAGAGTTACAAGAATCTAAGGGGCCCCATACCACGATGAGCACCTCTAGCAGCAAATGAATTCCAATCAGAAAACCATTATTATTATTATTATTAATCTTTCAGTATTATTTCACCCCAAAAAAACTTTTTAAATGCTCATGTAGCCCTATCAAAAATAAGTCCAGCAACACCTTTACATGTTCAATCCATTCCTGAGAAATCAGCATTTGAATGGATATGCAAATGAGGCTGACAAACTATACGTAGATCTGGTGCCTCTGTCACTCCAGCTCTATTCCCCGCCCAGCATCGCCTCTTCCTGCTTCACGGATAGTCTCCATGTTGTGTGATTTCAGGAAAAGGAGCTGTCAGTCAAGCGGGAGGAAGCAGCACTGGGTGGAGAATAGAGCTGGAGTGACAGAGGCCTCATCTACCATATTCATTTGCATATGAATTCAAATGCTGATTTCCCAGTAATAGAGGAACGGACAGGTCATGTAAAGGTATTGCAGGATGTGCCTTTGAAAGAGCTACATGCACATAAAGGGTTTTTGGGTGAAATCCTGCTGATAGATTCCGTTTAAAGGGAATCTGTCACCCCATTTTTGAAGTATGAGATGCGGCCACCTCCATCAGGGGCTTATCTACAGCATTCTGTAATGCTGTAGATAAGCCCCCGATGTCACCGGAAAGATAAGAAAAACGAGTTATATTATACTCACCCAGGGGCGGACCGCCGTCTGTACCGGTCCGATGGGCATCGCGATCCGGTTCGGCGCCTCCCATCTTCTAGCGAAGCCGGCCTCTTGTTTCCGTCCCATCGCGGCTCCTGCACAGGCGCACTGATCTGCCCTGGTGAGGGCAGAGCAGAGTACTGCAGTGCGCAGGGGCCGGACCTCTCTGACATTTCCCAGCGCCTGCGCACTGCAGTACTCTGCTCTGCCCTCAACAGGGCAGATCAGTGCGCCTGCGCAGGAGCCGCGACGGGACGGAAACACGGATTTTGGTAAAGACTTACCTGTAAAATCCTTTTCAGCGAAGGAAGGAAGAGAGACACAGTATTCATTACTGATGGGTAGGCGGAGCCCCAGATCAGGATGTTACCTCAGATCAAAAGAGTGATGACTGGCTGGCCCCTCCAGCTCGGGCTCCTCCTACTCAGCTCCAGTCGTACCAAAGCTTTTAGGAAAAGAGCCAAGATCACCAGCGGAGCAACATAACCCCTTCTGAAGGAACTTCAGAGAAAAAACACAAGGATACAGGTTATGCATGCAAAGAAAGCCAAAAACCACAGAGTTCCAGGTACTACTCACGGAACCTGACTACTGCGATGAGCTGGCGATGCTGGAACAGAGCCTTAGCGCGCTGACCTCAGCCCAGATAATCGCTATCAGATAAGGGTCGCGCTGCATCTGAAAACATCAACACACTTCTGCCGTGGGAGGGTGCTGTGTCTCTCTTCCTTCCTTCGCTGAAAAGGATTTTACAGGTAAGTCTTTACCAAAATCCGTGTTTCAGCTGCAGATGAAGGAAGAGAGCCACAGTATTCATTACTGATGGGACGTCCCAAAGCAGTTCAAAAATAAGGGTGGGAAAAAACCAACAAAAGGCAGAAACCCAACAACCTTAACAACAAAGCGCAACCAGCGCTAAACACAAGTTCATCCAGAACTTTAAACTACAGCTGCCTGCAGGACCCTACGTCCGAGGGCTGCATCAGCGGAAGCACTGACGTCCACTTTATAAAACCTTGTAAACGTGTGGACAGAGCGCCAAGTCGCCGCTCGGCAAAGCTGCACTGCCGAAGCACCTTGATGAAAAGCCCACGATGAAGCCACAGCTCTCGTGGAATGGGCTCGAATCTTAATCGGGCAAGATTCACCCCGAAGACGGTAAGCTTCCAAAATAGCTGACCGGATCCAACGAGCTATAGAACCCTTGGAAGCTCGTTGACCACGCCGACGACCTGCCGGAACCACAAACAGGGAGTCCGTCTTACGAAAACCTTGAGTAATAGATAGATAAAACTTCAAGGCCCGCACTAAATCCAATGTGTGTAAATCTCGCTCTTTCGTATTCTTCGGATCCGGACAGAGTGAAGGCAACACAATATCCTGGTTAACATGAAATTGTGACACCACTTTAGGCAAAAAATCACCCCGAGTGCGAAGCACTACACGATCCGGAAAAAACTCCAGAAAAGGAGGCGAACAAGAAAGAGCTGCCAATTCAGAAACTCTCCTCAAGGAAGTGACTGCAACAAGGAAAGCCACCTTCCAAGAAAGTAAAGAAAGGCTAGCAGAAACCATAGGTTCAAAAGGTTTATGCTGAAGAGCCTCCAAAACAAGGTTGAGCCGCCAAGGAGACACGGGTGCCTTCCGCGGCGGAAACTTACGAGAGATACCTCGGAAAAAGGAGAGCACGTCTCTATTCGAAGCAATGTTTCTCCGGAACAATAAGGACAGAGCAGAAATCTGACCTTTCAGAGTGCTAACTGCCAAACCCTTGTCTAGCCCATGCTGCAGAAAAGCCAACAGGTTGGGAATGGAAAATTTTCTCGGTTCCGAGAAGACCCCAAACACCACGAAAAGAAGGTTTCCCAAATTTTGTGGTAAATCCTAGAAGTAGCCGGACATCTTGCAGCACGAAGGGTAGCAATGACCTCGGCTGAAAAACCTCTACGGGTCAAGATTTCGGTCTCAAGAGCCACGCCGTCAAACGCAGGGACATCAAGTCCGGATGACAAACGGGCCCCTGAGTCAACAAGTCCGGTTGAAGAGGGAGTGGAAACGGAGGTGCCGCCAACAGTGACATTATTGTCGAGAACCACACCCTTCTTGGCCAGTCTGGAGCTATCAGAATAGCTGGAATTCTCTCTAGTCTGATCCGACGCAGCACTAGAGGAAGTAAGGATATCGGCGGGAATACATAGATCAGCTCGAACTGATCCCACTGAGCCACTAGAGCATCCACCGCCACCGCCTTCGGGTCCTTGTACCTGGACATGAATGTCGGTAACTTGGCATTGGACCTGGATGCCATCAAATCCACTTGGGGGGTTCCCCAGCGAGAGCACAGTAGTGCAAAGACTTCCGGGTGGAGGCTCCATTCCCCGGGATCCATCCTTCTGCGACTGAGAAAGTCCGCTGTAATATTCTGAACCCCTGGAATGTGAATCGCCGAAATGGCTGGTACATTGGCCTCTGCCCAAATCAGAATTCGGACACCTCTACCATGAGTCTGGAACTCCTTGTCCCACCTTGGTGATTGATATACGCGACAGCCGTCGCATTGTCTGTCTGCACACGGACTGGCAGACCGCTCAAAGGGACCGTCCAATGTTGGAGGCAAAGGAAAATCGCCCTCAATTCCAGGATGTTGATCGGAAGCACAGACTCTTCCGGTGACCATACCCCCTGAATCCAGAGATTGTTCCAAACACCCCCCCAGCCCGTCAGGCTGGCATCGGTGGTTATGACTGACCACTTCAGAGGGAGGAAAGACTTCCCCAGGGAGAATGCCCCTGGACGTAACCACCATTCTAGAGAATCCCGCACCGCGCGAGAAATGGTGACACTGCAATCCAGCGATTGCGACTGATTCCATCGACTCAAGATGAACCTTTGAAGAGTCCTGGAGTGGAACTGGGCAAAAGGAATTGCCTCCATGGACGCCACCATCAGTCCCAGAAGACGCATACACTTCCGTAGGGACATTGCCGTTGAGGATGTCATAATCTGTACATGTCGAAGAAGACATGACTGTTTGTCTGGTGGTAGGGAAACTACCGACCGAAACGTGTCGAGATGCATTCCCAAAAAGAGAATTGTCCTCGATGGTTCCAGGGACGACTTCTCCCAATTGACCAGCCAACCGAAGTCTTTCAGAAACTGAAGAGACAAATCCCGAGCCGTCAACGCCTCCTCCTCCGAGGAAGCCACGATCAAAAGATCGTCCAGATAAGGGAGAATCGTAATCCCCTGTCTTCGAAGGAGTGCCATGAGGGGCGCCAGAATTTTTGTAAAGACCCTTGGCGCTGAGGCTAAGCCGAACGGCAGAGCCACGAACTGGTAATGATTCTGACCTATGGCATATCGAAGAAAGCGCTGATGAGCCTTTCCGATGGGAATATGCAAATAGGCGTCGCGAATGTCGATTGACACCAGAAAATCGTTCTGTGACAGAGCTGCCACAACGGAACGAAGCGACTCCATGCGAAATTTCCGGGCATGGACATGCCGGTTTAATCGCTTGAGATCCAGAATCGGGCGAAATTTGTTCTCCTTTTTGGGAACTATAAAAAGGTTGGAATAAAAACCTTTCCCTCGGTCCTCTGACGGAACCGGTATCACTACACCCTTTTGTAGTAGCGATTCGACCTCTCGCTGTAGAGCGACAACAAGCTCGGGTTCCGACGGAACGCGAGATTGACAAAAAACATTTGGGGTTGAGAAGCAAACTCTATGAAATAGCCTGCCGACACTATCCGCGTTACCCAGGAATCTGGAACGCGAGCCATCCAAGTCTCCTTGAAAAGAAGCAGGCGACCCCCCACTCGAGAATCCTCGAGTGGACCCCTGGCGTCAATCCGACTTTGCGGGTTTCTTGTCAAGTTCCCGCTTGTTCTGGCGGAAACTCTGCTTCCAGGGAGTACGAGTTTTCTGAGAGGATTTCTTTCCTGAGAAAGAAGGACGACCCGATCCCCACGAGGAGTGACTAGATCGTCCTCGGCCCCGAAAGGACCGCCGACCACTATAAACACCAGGCTTACTGGACACCGAGGCCATGGCCCTTCGCTGTGGTAATGCTGATTCCTTCGCCTTAGCCTTGGAAATCAGCTCTGTGAGGTCGGATCCAAAAAGATGGCCACCCTTGTAAGGTAAGGCCAACAACCCTTGTTTGGAAACTGCGTCCCCGGCCCACTGTCTGAGCCATAAAGCTCTTCTGACTGTGACCGCTGAAGCTTGCGCTTTGGCCAGCAGAGATGCCGTATCCAGACCGGCATCAAAGATATAACAGGCTGCCGTTTCTAACCATTCACAAGTTTCCCGTATCTCAGATAACGGAGATTCATTTTGCAACTCCGTCTTCAGACGTGCCAACCAGCTTAGAGAAGCTCTAGCAGCACACATGGATCCTAGCACTGCTCGAAATCCATGACCCGCAGCCTCATAGCTTGCTTTTGCCGCCAATTCTGCCTTTCTATCCAAAGGCTCCTGTAAGCTCGCTTTTCCCTTAATAGGGAGTAGAGAGGATTTACTAAGCTGAGACAAAGACACATCCACTTCAGGAGCAGAAGTCCAATTAGCCTTTAACTCCGTAGAGCAAGGATAAAGTGTATCAAAGAAATGCGTTCCATGAAAACGCTTATCTGGACATAGACGTTCCTCCTCTATTACACCATTAAGCTCATCCAGAGCTGGCAATGTTGTGCGCGAAGCACGGGACTCCTGGAACATGCGTGCTGATTTACCAGGACGACTAGTTACCTCCTCCGGTAACTGTAATATATCTCTCATGGCTTCAATTAATGCCTCCGTACGCTTCGTCATAGAGGAACGCCCCTGCGGCTCGTCCGCATCTGAATCGGATATTTCTCCATCCGAATTTAAAGGGGAACTCTGCCCAATATCAGATACATCTGACTCGCTCCGTGTAGAGGCCGGTAACGGCCTGCGTCGCTTCCTCTGAGAGGAATTAGCAGACACATATTGACCTAAAAGGTCAGATAAGTTATTAATCGATCGAGCGATATCATCCAATTTTCCACCGCTGTCGACCGCAGCGCTAGACGCTGTGGAGGTCTGCGTATCTGATTGCCGCAATGGCACTGGGACGTGATCCGCGGCATCTGAACTCTGTTCAGACATGTCTCACCTGTATGAGCAGGTCAAAGCGGTAATACCAGCAAAAAACTATGCGGTTTTTTTTTTTTTTTTTTTCAAACGCTGAAGGGTTAACGCTCCACCAAGCAGAGTTACCCCAGCGGTATTCAGTCAGCAAATTTAGCTGGTAGAAATAACCCTCAAAGGGGTTAATATTGCAAACTCACCAAAATATATATATATTTGTGAGCCCCAGCCAATTTTTATGTCTCTGATGAGACTGCAGCTGCAGGATAGCGATCGCTGCGCTGCGGGGTGAGGAATCCGCACTCACCCAGCTGGCCGTGGTGTCTATATGAGGAGAGGAGCGGTCCGAGGAGCCCAGGAGCCTGAGTAATGGCCGCCACAATGAGGGGGTCGCAGGAGAAAAGCCAGAGCGCGCGTCTTCCTGCTCAAAAGACCGGGATAGATAGGCCACGCCCCCTGCTAGCTCAAATAATGAGCGCGAACTCTCCCCGCTCCTGCTCCCTCTCTGTCCTGCAGCTATCTGCCTGCGGACAAAAAATCACCACATCTACAATGTAACAGCGCTGTCACAGCAGCGCTGAAGCATACTGACATTACATGTAGTAGCGCTGTCACAGCAGCGCTGAAGCATACTGACATTACATGTAGTAGCGCTGTCACAGCAGCGCTGAAGCATACTGACATTACATGTAGTAGCGCTGTCACAGCAGCGCTGAAGCATACTGACATTACATGTAGTAGCGCTGTCACAGCAGCGCTGAAGCATACTGACATTACATGTAGTAGCGCTGTCACAGCAGCGCTGAAGCATACTGACATTACATGTAGTAGCGCTGTCACAGCAGCGCTGAAGCATACTGACATACATGTAGTAACGCTGTCACAGCAGCGCTGAAGCATACTGACATTAGTAATAGCGCTGCTCATTCAGACGCTAAAGCACTCACACATAATTATTATTAAAATTTGTGTGGAGTACTCACCAGCCAAGGCGCCACAGGGACCCTCAGGGGTTTCTGGCGCAGTGCCCATGCTTCCCCCCAGGGCGAAGAACGCAGTGACCGCACGTGTGGTTTGCGTTCCCGCCAGAGAAGCTCTCCTCATCCCCCAGGGCCGGCAAGGATTCTGCAGGGACTTTGAGTAAATACAGATCCGCCAAGGGAGAGGTTGGGGTACAGCAGCGCTGATACCCCTGAGACCTCTAGACCAACTAGTGATCCAAGTCTCCTGTCCGAATATTAAAATAATAAAATCTTCTGAGGAGCTGCATTAGCAGCGACCATCCTCTGGACCTCAAATCTTAGACTGGAGCTGAGTAGGAGGAGCCTGAGCTGGAGGGGCCAGCCAGTCATCACTCTTTTGATCTGAGGTAACATCCTGATCTGGGGCTCCGCCTACCCATCAGTAATGAATACTGTGGCTCTCTTCCTTCATCTGCAGCTGAAAGAAGAGGCCGGCTTCGCTACAAGATGGGAGGCGCCGAACCGGACCGCGACGCCCATCGGACCCAACCGGACAGCGGACCGCCCCTGGGTGAGTATAATATTACTCGTTTTTCTTATATTTCAGGTGACATCGGGGGCTTATCTCCAGCATTCCATAATGCTGTAGATAAGCCTCCGATGGCGGTGGCCGTATCTCATAGTCCAAAAATGGGGTGACAGATTCCCTTTAAGGTCTCCACTGTGTCCTACGTGTATTTTCTTCCTTTACTTGGTCTCCCCAAACTCTGCATTTCATTATTATTGTTCTACCTCTATTATCTAACGCTCATCCAGGTGAAATGATTTTCAATCTTGCTTTAAAATGACCATTCTCGGCAAAACGTCGTCCTGTGTAATCAACAACGATAGCGGAGAGCGCACGTTGCGGCCTGTTACTGACCGGTCTGTGTACATAGGAACTGTGGCTTTTAAATGACCGCCAACTGCCTTACATTACATGTTGCCGATCCGTGGGTCAACAGGTCTAAATGCCCATTGGGCCCCGTAGCAGCTACTTTGTCTGCTACCTTGGTTCTCTATGAAAAAGACATTACCAGACTCCCCGGCTGACGGTTCAGCTACCTGATCAACAAAAGGATCGGCCGTTGAAATGCCAAGAGTTGGGAGACCCCCATACACACTAGAGCAGAAAGTTTAACACAGGACCCCAATCTGATGTAACCGAGCCTTATAGAGCCTCTTAAATAGGAGGTAGGGAAATTATCAGCCAGAAACCCCTACAAGCATTTCTATCACGTACCTCCTTCAATAAGGGGAGTTCGGTGCCCCATATGCCGTACAACAACTAACGGGATGTGCCAACGTTACTGACAATGGGACCACACAATAATCAGATCATCACATACCTACATAAAGCACAATACACCAACACTGCAAAAAGAAATACAGAAAAGTCACAGAAAACAGGATCCGAGTCAGAGCAGGATAGCCTTTCAGCCTCCACAAACACAAAAGTTTCACAACAGACTATCAAAGGGCAACATGAAAGTCTTACCTGACTCAGATTACTCCGATGGCAAATAAAGGAGGGAACACAAAAAGATTTGAATCCAAATATAGGTTTAGACAGAGGTTTGGAAAAAGAAGCTCCGCACATGCAGGGGGTTATCGGAGGGACGGGCAGATCGGACATTCAGACATAAAAGTGTTTACGATCTTATTAAAAAAAATACTAAAGCTACCTGAATGCTCAATATATGACACCACCATAGAGAAACAGTATATCTTCTTCCCAGCAATATTGGGGACAGTTTTGTATATTATCGGCTTGTTTTGGGTGATGTGACCAATGCAAACATCTAGGGGTGTCGTGACAGCCACGGCTCTCCCACTGAAATCGCACCAAGGCTGTACGCCAAGCCCCAGGGTCTCCGGTCTTACCCCCATTCCTGGCTACACATAAGTCACCATCTACACATCGGCTCTTACTATCTCTTTGCTACAAATGGTGGTAATGCACCAAGCCGGCAGACACATGGCCACACATCACGGCCCACGAGCCACAGGTGGCTCCCGAGCGACAGGTTGGAGACCCTGCTATATATGGCTGTCCGGGTCATCTGACAGGGTGGATATTAATCTTTGCGCAAAAAAAACAAAAAACAACAAGCACATTCACCTGTAAAGGCTCAATGACAATAAAGGGAACCTGTCACGTCTGAAGTAGCATCTGATGTGTAGGCAGGGAGGATCTGATCAGACTGACGTGTGTTTTATGGGAAAGTTTCAGTTAAACATTTTACTCATTTAAATCCCTGGTGTTTGTATGTGTGAGTCCAGTGGGCGGTCCTATTCAGGGAGTATGTCCTGTGCGCAGATAACTATAGGACCGCCCACTGGACTCATGCATACAAGCACTAGGGGCTTCAATTAGTGATCAGCTAAGGTGATAACCCATCACGCTCGGGTGCTAATCAAGTGTCTTCGGCGTGCTCAAAATATATGTTCCAGTCCCGCGGCTCCATGTCCCAACATGTTTGTTAGGCAAATCCCTGCATGTGTTGTGACTGTCGAACAGCCGCGAGACATGCAGCTGCGAGAACGTGAACATATTATTCGAGCACGCCGAAGGCACTCTTATCACCCGAGCATGCTCATATAACACCTTATCCAGGCATGTTCGCTAAGCACTAATAGTTACGATTTCAGTGCAGCAGGTTCTACATGTTTGGTCCCAAAGTCAGAAGAGATGGGAGCATTCTGTCCCATGCATCATATGAGATTGATTCTCAGATGGAAAAATATTGAAAAAGTCAATTTCTCATATAACATGGTCTGGAAAGGTTAATGCATTAAAAGAAAACGGTCACCAGATTTTTAGCGCCTCATATAAGAGTAACACAACGTATGGGCAGAGACCCCGATTTCAATGATGTGTCACTTACTGTTCTGCTTGCTACAGTTTTGGTAAAGACCTACCAGTTTTGTGAATGCTGAGCTCTGTATAACCCCGCCCACACCAAAGATTGGCAGCTTTCTGTGTACACTGTGCATAGGCAGAAAGCTGCCAATCAGTGGTGGGGGCCGTCTTATACATATGTAGGACTACATGGCAGCAGGTTTACTAGTCCTCTAGTAATAATCATCTGCTGATAAAACAGGGATTTTGTCAAAACTACAGCAAGCAGAATGGTAAGTGACACATCACTGGAATCAGGGTCTTTGTCTCTACATTATGCTGTTCTCAGATTAGAGATTAGGTAAGAACCTGGTGACAATCTCTGGTAAAAAAAAAAAAAAAAAAGGGAAAAAAGTGGAGCCAGGTAATGTGTTTGCCTAATTTATCAGCTGGTTTGGCTGTGATTTTTTTCTTTAGGGAGGGCTTGTAAAAGTGAGATAACTTTTCTCTGGAGCAACATTCTTCATGAACGTTCTGGGTAAGTTGTCAACAATAGTTACTTTTAATTTAATAAAAATTAGTAACAGGTCAAAGAAAACATAGTTTGCCAGAGAGTGGATGTGCTGAGCACAGCTTCCAGGCTATCTAGATGTCAAACAAACCAGAAGAGCGGGGAACATATTTGGGCCTTAGTCAGGGGGTGAATTAGCTTTTCTCCCATTCCCCCAGTCTGGCTTGTCATATCAGGAGGAGAAAATGTATTATTCTCACATAAGCCTGGAGCAGTAGTTAGTCAGCTTTAATTTACATCTGTATTAACGCAATGTCTGCGAGAGCTGGGTTTGCAAGGTCAGCATTTTTACGACTGGTATAGTCAGTGAAATTTTGCTTTATAGGGTATGTCAGGCCGATATTGACAGAGGTGTAGCTTATTCTTCAGCTCTCCCAGGAGAGACAGAACGGATCAATGGACATTCATTTACATAATAGACTAATCAAAGGCCTGATGTAATAAGAATATATCAGATGGGCGGCAAGAATGAAGAGTTGGATGGTGGCCGCTGCAGGGTTCTGCACATCCACCACCTGGTGATCTGAATAGGAAGAAGATGTGTATTACCAAGTCTCGGCCACTATCAGAAGGCGGCCGGCTCCGTAAGTGAGTACTTCCACCACCACCAGCTGATCGGCAGGGGTGAGGGTCGGACACTGACCCATCAGACATTGGAGACCTATCCTAAGAATAAGTCATCAACGTAAAGTAGTGGATGACCTCTGTAAGCCAGTCGTGTGAGAGGCCGACAAGTCGGCTGGGGAACGCTGTCGAGCAGTAGAGTGAACGGTACGGTATAGAGAGGTTTCACCTTACAGCTAAGACAATTATCTGAGATTTTCTATTAAAATTTAGATTTTTTTTTAAAATCAGTTTAAAGTTCAAGATTAAAGAGGCCGTGGCCAATTTTCATGCAGAATAAAGAAGAACCTGTGTTGCTCATGTACTTAAGCTATTTGTGCCAACACGTATTAACCCTGGCAAAGAAACAAAGGGTAGAAAACAATTGTTTGCATTATTACAAGCCATACTTACAGGCAGGCTTGGACTGGCCCACAGGAGAACAGGAGAATCCTCTGGTGGGCCCCTGTGCATCAGTAGGCCACCACCCTCTGGTATCAGCAGTACTTGGCACTATATACTTGAATCACTCTGTGCAGACAATGGCGGCATTTAACAATCTGCCCAGATCATTGCTATAGAAATCTGTGAGGATGATCTCACATTTGCATGTAGCTGAAAAGTGGGGCCCTGGAGTTGGTTACTGCTGGGCCCCTGGCTCCCAAGTCCGACACTGCTTACAGGTGTTCGTAAGTTTTCCATCTGACCGTAACACTGAATCTGGTCTTGATGACTATTCATTCAAGTCTCCATCAAACTATGAGAATGGAATGGATCACCCAAAAATCAAGATGGTCAAGAGCTCATAAAATCCTGCTGCTCCCCAAAAACCCAGCCGCCTGCTCTTCATCCACATCCTAGCATTAACAAGAACATGCTCTGTGCCCAGGGACGGACATCTGTGGGGTTACTGGTACCAGCAGAGAATGGATAAACGGATGAAAGGAAGGAAGGATTCAGCGGCACTGACTTATCGGAAATGTCCAAAACTTTAGGAGAGACCGCAAAAAGAAGTATGCAATAGAAAGTGTGTGCAGATAGTAAGTGTGTGCAGATAGTGAGTGTGTGCAGATAGAAAGTGTGTGCAGATAGAAAGTGTGTGCAGATAGTGAGTGTGTGTGCAAATAGTGAGTGTGTGTACAAATAGTGAGCGTGCGCAAATAGTGAGTGTGTGTTTGCATAAATAATGAGTGTGCGTGCAAATAGTGTGTGTAAATAGTGAGTGCCGATGAGTGTGCAAATAGTGTGTGTGTGCAAATAGTGAGTGTGTGCAGATAATGAGTGTGTGCAGATAATGAGTGTGTGCAGATAATGAGTGCAAATAGCGTGCGCAAATAGTGAGTGTGTGTGCAAATAGTGAGTGTGCATAAACAGTGAGTGTGTGCAGATAGGGAGAGTGTGCAGATAGGGAGTGTGTGCAGATAGGGAGTGTGTGCAGATAGGGAGTGTGTGCAGATAGGGAGTGTGTGCAGATAGGGAGAGTGTGCAGTGGAGAGTGTGCAGATAGGGAGAGTGTGCAGATAGGGAGAGTGTGCAGATAGTAGAGTGTGCAGATAGGGAGAGTGTGCAGATAGGGAGAGTGTGCAGATAGGGAGAGTGTGCAGATAGGGAGAGTGTGCAGATAGGGAGAGTGTGCAGATAGGGAGAGTGTGCAGATAGGAGAGTGTGCAGATAGGGAGAGTGTGCAGATAGGGAGAGTGCAGTAGGGAGTGTGCAGATAGTGAGTGTGTGCAGATAGTGAGTGTGTGTGCAAATAGTGAGCGTGTGAAAATAGTGAGCGTGTGCAAATAGTGAGCGTGTGCAAATAGTGAGTGTGGTTTCAGACATTAAATTAAACTTCATACAGTTAGATCAAAATGTCTTTATTTCAGATATTGGATGAACACGCAGGATGTTGTTTTTTGGATGATTTTCTGTATTTAATGCAGCTCTTCGGGGGCTACAATCCTTATACCCTCTCCCTGATAAGCAAGTTCATTATTTATGGAATTGGGGGGGTTGAGGAGAGTAACTGGCATTGATTATGGAGGACATTGAGAGGTAATGATTAATTACGGGGAACTACAGGGTGATTTCCAAAATAGTAGGTTTTACCCTTCCCCAGAAAAAAAAAAAAAAACAAACTTACTGATCGCTGTGGATCTGATTGGTTGGACTTTCAGCTACCACCCCAAGAATAGGGTTCTGCAACACTCCAGAGCGCTCGGCTATTTCCGACAGTCCAGACAGATAATGAAAGGAAAGCAGGTCGAGCATGCGCACCTCTGCTCTATTCAAGAGCCCAAATTTCGGGTTCGTAGGGAGAGGTTGATCGCAGTGGTCGGACCCCAACTAATCAGTAAGTTGTCCCCTATCCTATCCCTACAGATAAGAGGATAACCTGTTATTTGGGGAATTACCCATGAATAAATATTAATACCATCTGCTGACTTTGCTGAAACTTTTAAGAGTCAAAAAAGTTACTGTAAGAGGAAATGCTACAGAGGACAGGAAGAAAAGACGGATTTTGGTAAGAACTTACCTTTAAAATCCTTTTCAGCGAAGGAAGGAAGAGAGACACACTAGTCATTACTAGTGGGTAGGCGGAGCCCAGATAGGATTGACACCTCAGATTAAAAAGAGTGTTGACCGGCCCCTCCAGCTCGGGCTCCTCCTACTCCAGCTTATCCAGTCGTACCAAGCTAAGGAAGAGCAAATATCACCAGCGGAGCAACATAACCCCTTCTGAAGGACTTCAGAGAAAAGACAGGAATACAGGTTATGCATGCAACAGAAAGAAACCACACAGTTCCAGGTACTACTCACTGGACCTGACCACTGCGATGAGCTGGCGATGCTGGAACAGAGCCTTAGCGCGCCGACCTCAGCCCAGATAATCGCTATCAGAGAAGGGTCACGCCGCATCTGAAAACATCAACACACTTCTGCCATGGGAGGGAGCTGTCTCTCTCTTCCTTCGCTGAAAAGGATTTTACAGGTAAGTTCTTACCAAAATCCGTCTTTCAGCAGCAGATGGAAGGAAGAGAGCCACACTAGTCATTACTAGTGGGACGTCCCAAAGCAGTCCAAAAATTAAGGGTGGGAAAAAAACCAAAATAGGCAGAATCCCAACAACCTAGATAAAAGCGCAACAGGCGCCAAATACAAGTTAACTAGAACTTTACACTACGGCCGCCTGCAGGACCCTACGTCCTAAGGCCGCATCAGCGGAAGCACTGACGTCCACCTTATAAAACTTTGTAAACGTGTGGACGGAGCGCCAAGTCGCCGCTCGACAGTGCTGAGCTGCCGAGGCCCCTTTATGAAAGGCCCACGATGAAGCCATAGCCCTCGTGGAGTGAGCTCGAATCTTAATCGGGCAAAGTTCACCTTTAAGTCGGTAAGCCTCCAAAATGGCCGACCGAATCCAACGAGCTATAGAGTCCTTGGAAGCTCGTTGACCACGTCGACGACCAGCTGGAATCACAAAAAGAGAGTCTGACTTCCGAAAACCTTGGGTAACAGACAAATAGAACTTCAAGGCCCGCACTAAATCCAATGTGTGCAAAGCCCGTTCCTTTGCATTCCTCGGGCCCGGACAAAGCGAGGGCAACACAATATCCTGGTTAACATGAAATTGCGACACCACCTTAGGTAGAAAGTCGCCCCGTGTGCGAAGCACTATTCGATCCGGGTAAAACTCCAGGAAGGGAGGCGAGCAGGAAAGAGCCGCCAATTCAGAAACTCTTCTCAAAGAGGTGACCGCCACTAGGAAGGCAACCTTCCAAGAAAGTAAAGAAAGGCTAGTAGAGCCCATAGGCTCAAAAGGCCCATGCTGAAGAGCCTCCAAGACAAGGTTGAGCCGCCAAGGAGACACAGGCGCCTTCCGCAGCGGAAACTGACGGGTTACTCCGCGAAAAAAGGAACGTACGTCCCTACGCGAGGCGATAGCCTTCAGAAACAGCAAGGACAAAGCAGAAACCTGACCCTTCAGAGTGCTCACTGCCAAACCCTTGTCCAGCCCGTACTGCAGAAAAGCCAGCAAATTGGGAATGGAAAAAATCCTCGGGTTCCTTGAAGAACCCGAACACCACAAGAAGAAGGCTTCCCAAGTCTTGTGATAAATCTTAGTAGTAGCCAGACCTCTGGCAGCTCGCAGAGTGGCAATGACTTCGGCTGAAAAACCTCTACGGGTCAATATTTCGGTCTCAAGAGCCACGCCGTCAAACGCAGAGACTTCAAGTCCGGATGACGAACGGGTCCCTGGGTTAACAGGTCCAGGCGAAGAGGAAGTGGGAATGGAGGTGCCGCCAAAAGCGACACCAGTGTCGAGAACCACGTCCTCCTTGGCCAATCTGGGGCTATCAACATAGCCGGGATTCTCTCCAGTCTGATCCGACGCAGCACCAGAGGAAGTAAAGATATCGGCGGGAACACATAGATTAGCTCGAATTGGTCCCACGGAGCCACCAGAGCATCCACCGCCACAGCCTTCGGGTCCTTGTACCTGGACATGAAGGTCGGTAACTTGGCATTGAACCTGGATGCCATCAAATCCACTTGGGGAGTTCCCCAACGGGAGCACAGCAGTGCAAAAATTTCCGGATGAAGACTCCATTCTCCGGGATCCATCTTCTCGCGACTGAGGAAGTCCGCCGTGATATTCTGAACCCCTGGAATGTGGATTGCAGAGATGGCTGGCACTCTGGTCTCGGCCCAAATCAGGATCCGAGACACCTCCACCATGAGCCTGGAACTCCTCGTCCCGCCTTGGTGGTTGATATATGCGACCGCCGTCGCGTTGTCTGTCTGCACTCGGACTGGTAGACCGCTCAAAGGGACCGTCCAGTGTTGGAGGCAAAGGAAAATTGCCCTCAATTCCAGGATGTTGATCGGTAGAACAGACTCTTCCGATGACCATACTCCCTGAATCCAGAGATCGTTCCATACACCCCCCCAGCCCGTCAGGCTGGCATCGGTGGTTATGACCGACCACCTCGGAGGGAGGAAAGACTTCCCCAGGGCTAACGCTCCTGGACGTAACCACCATCCTAGAGATTCCCGCACCCTGCGAGAGATGATGACACTGCAATCCAGTGAAGCCTGCGATCGATCCCAACGACTCAGAAAGAGCCTTTGGAGGGCCCTGGAATGAAACTGGGCAAACGGAAGTGCCTCCATGGACGCCACCATCAAACCCAGAAGGCGCATACACTTCCGAAGGGACATTGCTGTCGAAGACTTCATAATTCGCACATGTCGGAGGAGACATGCCCGCTTGTCTGGAGGTAGGGACACCACTGCCCGTACCGTGCCGAAATGCATCCCCAAAAACAGGATTGACTGCGACGGTTCCAGAGACGACTTCTCCCAATTGACCAGCCACCCGAAGTCCTCCAGGAGCTGAAGGGATAGAATGCGAGCAGTCACCGCCTTCTTCTTTGAGGACGCCACAATCAAAAGGTCGTCCAGATAGGGCAGAATCGAAACCCCCTGTCTTCGAAGAAATGCCATGAAAGGCGCCAGAATTTTTGTAGAAACTCTGAGCGCTGAGGCCAACCCGAATGGCAGAGCCACCAACTGATAATGGTCCTGACCTATGGCAAAACGAAGGAAGAGTTGGCGGGCCCTTCCGATTGGAAAGTGCAAATAAGCGTCGCAAATGACTATTGACACCAAAAGTCGTTCTGCGACAGGGCCGCCACAACGGAGCGAAACGACTCCATGCGGAATTTCCGGGCGTGGACATGCCGATTCAATCTTTTAAGATCCAGAATGGGCCGAAATATGTCCTCTTTTTTGGGGACCACAAAGAGGTTAAAAAAAAAAAAAATAACCCTCTTCCCCGGCCTTCCGGCGGAACCGGCACCACCACACCTTTCTGCAGAAGGGAATCTACCTCCCGCAGTAGAGGCGAGGTTGACAAAAAAATTGTCTGGGGGTCGAGAAAAAAACTCTATGAAGTAGCCTGCCAACACAACCTGTGTCACCCAGGCGTCCGACACGCGGGAAGCCCAAGTCGGTTTGAATTGGAGTAAACGACCCCCCACTCGAGAGCGCTCAAGTGAGACCCAGGCGTCAGTCCGCCTTAGCGGCTTTTTGCCAGCTTCCCGTTTGTCTTAACGGAAGTTCTGTTTCCAGGGTATGCGGAATTTCTGAGAATTCCCTTTTTTTTTTTTAAAAAAGAGAGAGAGAGTGGACCGAAAGGACCGCCGACAACTACCGGCACTAGTCCTGCCAGACGCAGAGGTCACAGCTCTGCGCTGCGGTAAAGCTGTTTCTTTTGCCTTGGCAATCAGCTCCGTGAGGTCAGATCCAAATAGCTGACCACCTTGTAAACTAAAGATAGCAAACCCTGCTTGGAGACCGCGTCCCCATGTCCAAGCCACAGTGCTCTTCTGACTGTGACTGCCGAGGATTGCGCCCTGGATAGCAGTGACGCAGTATCCTCCAACAACTTGAAAAGCCCATCTACCTTGATAGAGGGGATCCACCTTGCCACGCCGTCCGTAGACGGTCCAACCGGCTCAGGGAAACTTTACAAGCACACATGGATCCTTAATAACTGAATCCATGATCCGCGGTCTCGCAGATGGATATTGCTGCCATCTCCGTTTTTCTGTCCAGCAGATCCTGCAGACTCGCCTTCCCTTTAACAGGAAGATTTGCTAAGCTGGGATAAAGGGACATCCACTTCAGGAGAAGGGATCCAATTATCAATCAACTCCGTCGAACACGGATACAGTGTCTCAAAAGACCGTGTACCTTGAAAACGTTTATCTGGACACAGGCGTTCCTTGTCCCATTAAGCTCATCCAGAGCTGGCAATGCCGAACGCAACTTACTGTACTCCTGGTACATCCGGGCCGACTTACCAGGACATCTAGTTACCTCATCTGGTAACTGTAACGCCCTCATGGACCAATAAAAGTCTCTGTACGGCCCAAAAGAGAGGCAGAGTGTCCCTGCTGATCCTCCTTGTCCGAATCGGACATCTTCGTTACGCGGAAGGAAGGCACCGGTTCGTGTCGCTTCCTTGAGAGGATCTAGCTGACATCTAATAACCTAGAAGGTCAGACAGGCCATCAATAGAAACTAGCGAGGGCCTCCATTTTGACACCGCTGGAACCTCCGACCGCTGCGCATGACGCCGTCGAGATCTGCGTGTCAGTGAGACTGATTCTGTAGCGGATCTGGGAGACGGTCTCTGACATGTCCTTGCACAGTATATGGCAGGTTAAACTGTCAGTAACTAGAACAGTGTGTTTCTTAAAGAAAAAACAAACGCTGAAGGGTTAGAGCTCTTAAAGAGAGAGCCACCCCAGCTGTCCCCCATTAAGAGTTAACCACCTAAGAAGGGGTTAAAGTAGCAGTGATAATGAAAAGGGTGTGCGAACCCCAAGTGCCTCTTATAGGGCCGCAGCTGCAGGACAGCTATGCCACACTTAACAGAAAAAACGTTCATCGCTAAAAAATTGCGCTGTTTTGTATATCGCAATGACCGCCAAAATTGTTAAGGAGATCAGTAAGCGCTCCAGATTGGCAGCTACTAGCAACATTAAAAGCGTATAGTGGCAGTAACTTCACTGTCGCAGGCTCCCCACAACCTCTTTATTATTATTGAAAAGAGTGTGCGAGCCCCCTTAAGGGATAACAGCCGCAGGACAGCGCAATCTGTCACTCATTAGTGCCTCAGAAGGTGCCCGCGCTGTGGGGGTGAAGGGGTTAAGCTTCTGCCCGCGGGCTAGAAGCGACTCACCCAGCTGGCCACAGTGTAACACCTTGCCGGGAGGGGAGGAGGGAGAAGAGCCAGAAGAAGCTTTCAGCCTGCTTCTTTAATGGCCGCCGCGCTGTGTCTCCGTGTGCTCCATGAGAGGAGCCGAAAATGGAGACTGCCGTAAAGCGCGCGCTCAGAGCGGCGCGAAAATTCAAATAAAAAAGCGCGCAATCCTCTCTCCCGTCCTATGTCCTGCAGGCATCAACCTGCGGACAAAAAATACTAGTCACCGGCATGTATACTGTAACAGCGACTGCCGCAGCAGTCGCTGAATCACTCACACACATTAATAAAAATGTGAAGTACTCACCAGCCGAGCGCCACAGGGACCCCCAGGGGTTTGTGACGCTATGCCCATCGCTTCCCCCCAGGGCGGGGAACGCAGTGACCCCCGATGTGCGGTTTGCGTCCCCGCCAGGGAAGCAATCCTCATCCCCCCGGGCCGGCATGATTCTGCAGGGACCACCATCAGGGTAATTACAGATCCGCCAAGGGAGAGGTTGGGGTCCAGCAGCGCTGAGACCCCTGAGACCTCTAGACCACTTCTGGTGATCCAAGTCTCTTGTCCGATAAAAATAATAAAATCTTCTGAGGAGCTGCTTCCAGCAGCGACCATCCTTTGGGACCTCAAATTTTAGACTGAAGAAGCAGGAGTAGGAGGAGCCCGAGCTGGAGGGGCCGGTCAACACTCTTTTTAATCTGAGGTGTCAATCCTATCTGGGCTCCGCCTACCCACTAGTAATGACTGTGGCTCTCTTCCTTCCATCTGCTGCTGAAATATAGAATGAAGCGTTATTGTCATTACACAAAGAAGAGGAGTGCACGTAACCCAGAACAGACAAGGAAAGTGCGCATGTCTCTAGGGAATTACAAGCGCAAGGGTTTACAGGCAAAGAGTAAAGTCCTGAGATCAGGGACTGGGAGGCATCACGGGTTCATCCTTACTGGCCAGGTTAGTACAGCATTACATCATATACATTAGGCCGTCTTCACTCATCCGTGTTTCACTGTCCGTCTGCGCGCAGGGCCGTAACTACAGGATGCGTGCAACTACAGGGTGCGCGCAACTACAGGGTGCGCACAGTGACACATTGCGGAAATCTGTTTCCGGCCTATTTCATGCTGCCCTCGGATTACATAGTAAAAACCTGCTGACAGATTCCCTTAAAAAAGCAGCTGTCCCTTTAAGAGTACCCAGTATTTGCTTGTAATTTATTACCGTATTTCCAGTATTCCGATTTTCTTTTTAACCAGTTATAGGTTTCCATAGATGTGGGCCTTTTTATTTAGTGCTAACCTTTATGGTCTTTATCAGGAGAGCAGTGCTCACAGTGCTTGTCTTGGTTACAGGTCCTCTCTAAAACACGGATTTTGGTAAAGACTTACCTGTAAAATCCTTTTCAGCGAAGGAAGGAAGAGAGACACAGTAATTCATTACTGATGGGTAGGCGGAGCCCCAGATCAGGATGTTACCTCAGATCAAAAGAGTGATGACTGGCTGGCCCCTCCAGCTCGGGCTCCTCCTACTCAGCTCCAGTCGTATCAAAGCTTTTAGGAAAAGAGCCAAGATCACCAGCGGAGCAACATAACCCCTTCTGAAGGAACTTCAGAGAAAAAACACAAGGATACAGGTTATGCATGCAAAGAAAGCCAAAAACCACAGAGTTCCAGGTACTACTCACGGAACCTGACTACTGCGATGAGCTGGCGATGCTGGAACAGAGCCTTAGCGCGCTGACCTCAGCCCAGATAATCGCTATCAGATAAGGGTCGCGCTGCATCTGAAAACATCAACACACTTCTGCCGTGGGAGGGTGCTGTGTCTCTCTTCCTTCCTTCGCTGAAAAGGATTTTACAGGTAAGTCTTTACCAAAATCCGTGTTTCAGCTGCAGATGAAGGAAGAGAGCCACAGTAATTCATTACTGATGGGACGTCCCAAAGCAGTTCAAAAATAAGGGTGGGAAAAAACCAATAAAAGGCAGAAACCCAACAACCTTAACAACAAAGCGCAACCAGCGCTAAACACAAGTTCATCCAGAACTTTAAACTACAGCTGCCTGCAGGACCCTACGTCCGAGGGCTGCATCAGCGGAAGCACTGACGTCCACTTTATAAAATCTTGTAAACGTGTGGACAGAGCGCCAAGTCGCCGCTCGGCAAAGCTGCACTGCCGAAGCACCTTGATGAAAAGCCCACGATGAAGCCACAGCTCTCGTGGAATGGGCACGAATCTTAATCGGGCAAGATTCACCCCGAAGACGGTAAGCTTCCAAAATAGCTGACCGGATCCAACGAGCTATAGAACCCTTGGAAGCTCGTTGACCACGCCGACGACCTGCCGGAACCACAAACAGGGAGTCCGTCTTACGAAAACCTTGAGTAATAGATAGATAAAACTTCAAGGCCCGCACTAAATCCAATGTGTGTAAATCTCGCTCTTTCGTATTCTTCGGATCCGGACAGAGTGAGGGCAACACAATATCCTGGTTAACATGAAATTGTGACACCACTTTAGGCAAAAAATCACCCCGAGTGCGAAGCACTACACGATCCGGAAAAAACTCCAGAAAAGGAGGCGAGCAAGAAAGAGCTGCCAATTCAGAAACTCTCCTCAAGGAAGTGACTGCAACAAGGAAAGCCACCTTCCAAGAAAGTAAAGAAAGGCTAGCAGAAACCATAGGTTCAAAAGGTTTATGCTGAAGAGCCTCCAAAACAAGGTTGAGCCGCCAAGGAGACACAGGTGCCTTCCGCGGCGGAAACTTACGAGAGATACCTCGGAAAAAAGAGATCACGTCTCTATTCGAAGCAATGGTTCTCCGGAATAATAAGGACAGAGCAGAAATCTGACCTTTCAGAGTGCTAACTGCCAAACCCTTGTCTAGCCCATGTTGCAGAAAAGCCAACAGGTTGGGAATGGAAAACTTTCTCGGGTTCCGAGAAGACCCCAAACACCACGAAAAGAAGGTTTCCCAAATTTTGTGGTAAATCCTAGAAGTAGCCGGACATCTTGCAGCACGAAGGGTAGCAATGACCTCGGCTGAAAAACCTCTACGGGTCAAGATCTCGGTCTCAAGAGCCACGCCGTCAAACGCAGGGACATCAAGTCCGGATGACAAATGGGCCCCTGAGTCAACAAGTCCTGTTGAAGAGGGAGTGGAAACGGAGGTGCCGCCAACAGCGACATTATTGTCGAGAACCACACCCTTCTTGGCCAGTCTGGAGCTATCAGAATAGCTGGAATTCTCTCTAGTCTGATCCGACGCAGCACTAGAGGAAGTAAGGATATCGGCGGAATACATAGATCAGCTTGAACTGATCCCACTGAGCCACTAGAGCATCCACCGCCACCGCCTTCGGGTCCTTGTACCTGGACATGAATGTCGGTAACTTGGCATTGGACCTGGAAGCCATCAAATCCACTTGGGGGGTTCCCCAGCGAGAGCACAGTAGTGCAAAGACTTCCGGGTGGAGGCTCCATTCCCCGGGATCCATCCTTCTGCGACTGAGAAAGTCCGCTGTAATATTCTGGACCCCTGGAATGTGAATCGCCGAAATGGCTGGTACATTGGCCTCTGCCCAAATCAGAATTCGGGACACCTCTACCATGAGTCTGGAACTCCTTGTCCCACCTTGGTGATTGATATACGCGACAGCCGTCGCATTGTCTGTCTGCACACGGACTGGCAGACCGCTCAAAGGGACCGTCCAATGTTGGAGGCAAAGAAAAATCGCCCTCAATTCCAGGATGTTGATCGGAAGCACAGACTCTTCCGGTGACCATACCCCCTGAATCCAGAGATTGGTCCAAACACCCCCCCAGCCCGTCAGGCTGGCATCGGTGGTTATGACTGACCACTTCAGAGGGAGGAAAGACTTCCCCAGGGAGAATGCCCCTGGACGTAACCACCATTCTAGAGAATCCCGCACCGCGCGAGAAATGGTGACACTGCAATCCAGCGATTGCGACTGGTTCCATCGACTCAAGATGAACCTTTGAAGAGTCCTGGAGTGGAACTGGGCAAAAGGAATTGCCTCCATGGACGCCACCATCAGTCCCAGAAGACGCATACACTTCCGTAGGGACATTGCCGTTGAGGCTGTCATAATCTGTACATGTCGAAGAAGACATGACTGTTTGTCTGGTGGTAAGGAAACTACCGACCGAAACGTGTCGAGATGCATTCCCAAAAAGAGAATTGTCCTTGATGGTTCCAGGGACGACTTCTCCCAATTGACCAGCCAACCGAAGTCTTTCAGAAACTGAAGAGACAAATCCCGAGCCGTCAATGCCTCCTCCTCCGAGGAAGACCGATCAAAAGATCGTCCAGATAAGGGAGAATCGTAATCCCCTGTCTTCGAAGGAGTGCCATGAGGGGCGCCAGAACTTTTGTAAAGACCCTTGGCGCTGAGGCTAAGCCGAACGGCAGAGCCACGAACTGGTAATGATTCTGACCTATGGCAAATCGAAGAAAGCGCTGATGAGCCTTTCCGATGGGAATATGCAAATAGGCGTCGCGAATGTCGATTGACACCAGAAAATCGTTCTGTGACAGAGCTGCCACAACGGAACGAAGCGACTCCATGCGAAATTTCCGGGTATGGACATGCCGGTTTAATCGCTTGAGATCCAGAATCGGGCGAAATTTGTTCTCCTTTTTGGGAACTATAAAAAGGTTGGAATAAAAACCTTTTCCTCGGTCCTCTGACGGAACCGGTATCACTACACCCTTTTGTAGTAGCGATTCGACCTCTCGCTGTAGAGCGACAACAAGCTCGGGTTCCGACGGAACGCGAGATTGACAAAAAACATTTGGGGGTTGAGAAGCAAACTCTATGAAATAGCCTGCCGACACTATCCGCGTTACCCAGGAATCTGGAACGCGAGCCATCCAAGTCTCCTTGAAAAGAAGCAGGCGACCCCCCACTCGAGAATCCTCGAGTGGACCCCTGGCGTCAATCCGACTTTGCGGGTTTCTTGTCAAGTTCCCGCTTGTTCTGGCGGAAACTCTGCTTCCAGGGAGTACGAGTTTTCTGAGAGGATTTCTTTCCTGAGAAAGAAGGACGACCCGATCCCCACGAGGAGTGACTAGATCGTCCTCGGCCCCGAAAGGACCGCCGACCACTATAAACACCAGGCTTACTGGACACCGAGGCCATGGCCCTTCGCTGTGGTAATGCTGATTCCTTTGCCTTAGCCTTGGAAATCAGCTCTGTGAGGTCGGATCCAAAAAGATGGCCACCCTTGTAAGGTAAGGCCAACAACCCTTGTTTGGAAACTGCGTCCCCGGCCCACTGTCTGAGCCATAAAGCTCTTCTGACTGTGACCGCTGAAGCTTGCGCTTTGGCCAGCAGAGATGCCGTATCCAGACCGGCATCAAAGATATAACAGGCTGCCGTTTCTAACCATTCACAAGTTTCCCGTATCTCAGATAACGGAGATTCATTTTGCAACTCCGTCTTCAGACGTGCCAACCAGCTTAGAGAAGCTCTAGCAGCACACATGGATCCTAGCACTGCTCGAAATCCATGACCCGCAGCCTCATAGCTTGCTTTTGCCGCCAATTCTGCCTTTCTATCCAAAGGCTCCTGTAAGCTCGCTTTTCCCTTAATAGGGAGTAGTGAGGATTTACTAAGCTGAGATAAGGACACATCCACTTCAGGAGCAGAAGTCCAATTAGCCTTTAACTCCGTAGAGCAAGGATAAAGTGTATCAAAGAAATGCGTTCCATGAAAACGCTTATCTGGACATAGACGTTCCTCCTCTATTACACCATTAAGCTCATCCAGAGCTGGCAATGTTGTGCGCGAAGCACGGGACTCCTGGAACATGCGTGCTGTTTTACCAGGACGACTAGTTACCTCCTCCGGTAACTGTAATATCTCTCTCATGGCTTCAATTAATGCCTCCGTACGCTTCGCCATAGAGGAACGCCCCTGCGGCTCGTCCGCATCTGAATCGGATATTTCTCCATCCGAATATAAAGGGGAACTCTGCCCAATATCAGATACATCTGACTCGCTCCGTGTAGAGGCCGGTAACGGCCTGCGTCGCTTCCTCTGAGAGGAATTAGCAGACACATATTGACCTAAAAGGTCAGATAAGTTATTAATCGATCGAGCGATATCATCCAATTTTCCACCGCTGTCGACCGCAGCGCTAGACGCTGTGGAGGTCTGCGTATCTGATTGCCGCAATGGCACTGGGACGTGATCCGCGGCATCTGAACTCTGTTCAGACATGTCTCATCTGAA
The DNA here is from genome assembly GCA_033576555.1 of Oophaga sylvatica. Taxonomy (NCBI): domain Eukaryota; kingdom Metazoa; phylum Chordata; class Amphibia; order Anura; family Dendrobatidae; genus Oophaga; species Oophaga sylvatica. Next base: position 117,755,649 of record JARQOD010000009.1, on the reverse strand, counting down.
TGAGCAGGTCAAAGCGGTAATACCAGCAAAAAACTATGCGGGTTTTTTTTTTTTTTTTTCTTCAAACGCTGAAGGGTTAACGCTCCACCAAGCAGAGTTACCCCAGCGGTATTTAGTCAGCAAATTTAGCAGGTAGAAATAACCCTCAAAGGGGTTAATATTGCAAACTCACTAAAATATATATATATTTGTGAGCCCCAGCCAATTTTTATGTCTCTGATGAGACTGCAGCTGCAGGATAGCGATCGCTGCGCTGCGGAGTGAGGAATCCACACTCACCCAGCTGGCCGTGGTGTCTATATGAGGAGGGGAGCGGTCCGAGGAGCCCAGGAGCCTGAGTAATGGCCGCCACAGTGAGGGGGTCGCAGGAGAAAAGCCAGAGCGCGCGTCTTCCTGCTCAAAAGACCGGGATAGATAGGCCACGCCCCCTGCTAGCTCAAATAATGAGCGCGAAATCTCCCCGCTCCTGCTCCCTCTCTGTCCTGCAGCTATCTGCCTGCGGACAAAAAATCACCACATCTTCATGTAGAAGCGCTGTCACAGCAGCGCTGAAGCATACTGACTTTACATGTAGTAGCGCTGTCACAGTAGCGCTGAAGCATACTGACATTACATGTAGTAGCGCTGTCACAGTAGCGCTGAAGCATACTGATATTACATGTAGTAGCGCTGTCACAGCAGCGCTGAAGCTTACTGACATTTACATGTAGTAGCGCTGTCACAGCAGCGCTGAAGCTTACTGACATTACATGTATTAGCGCTGTCACAGCAGCGCTGAAGCTTACTGACATTTACATGTAGTAGCGCTGTCACAGCAGCGCTGAAGCATACTGACATAGTAACGCTGACATTAATAATAGCGCTGCTCATTCAGACGCTAAAGCACTCACACATAATTATTATTAAAATTTGTGTGGAGTACTCACCAGCCAAGGCGCCACAGGGACCCTCAGGGGTTTCTGGCGCAGTGCCCATGCTTCCCTCCAGGGCGAAGAACGCAGTGACCGCACGTGTGGTTTGCGTTCCCGCCAGAGAAGCTCTCCTCATCCCCAGGGCCGGCAAGGATTCTGCAGGGACTTTGAGTGAATACAGATCCGCCAAGGGAGAGGTTGGGGTACAGCAGCGCTGATACCCCTGAGACCTCTAGACCAACTAGTGATCCAAGTCTCCTGTCCGAATATTAAAATAATAAAATTTTCTGAGGAGCTGCATTAGCAGCGACCATCCTCTGGACCTCAAATCTTAGACTGGAGCTGAGTAGGAGGAGCCCGAGCTGGAGGGGCCAGCCAGTCATCACTCTTTTGATCTGAGGTAACATCCTGATCTGGGGCTCCGCCTACCCATCAGTAATGAATTACTGTGGCTCTCTTCCTTCATCTGCAGCTGAAATGGTATATTTTGGGACAAGTGCAGAAAGTGGAAACTGGAAACCTGAACAATGTCCACTCGTGAAAAGAACTCTACACTCCGTGTGCACACAGATCAATGTACAATTCCTTCATTTTAATGCAGATTTTCAGCATAATTTGTTTCCCCAATCCCTCCTAATTATGTACATAATTTAGCGCAGGTTTATGAAAATCTTTACCGATCCCAATCTTCCCCCGTGTCCTGTTATGATCTTCTTCTGGCCCCTGTAACCTGAAATCACACTATTCGGATTGTTTTGAGTCTCGTAGACTCCCATTGGATAAGCAGCACTGCCCAACACAGTATGAGCCGGCAAAGTGGAAAAGTGGTCACATGGGCCAGAAGAAGAAGGGGCGCCGCTGGAAACGGCAGTAAATGGTGATTGTTAAGCAGTTTAATTCATTACATAAATAGCTAGGAAGTATTAGGGCAAAAAAAAAATGTGGCAAGACATTTTCTTCATGGCGCAGTGCAGGTGGCCACTACTATACTCCAGGACATGGAGGAATTGTGAAGTCATTTGTACAATTTACAAGATAAAAAGCAAAAGTTAAAAGTAAATAGACATGGAACTTAAAACAGAACTGCGCTGATTTTTTCCCCTTTGTTAGTAATCACTTACGTAAGTGTAATGCGTGCAGTAATTTATTCACCGGTTGCTATCTTCTGCCGTTTTCAGCGGCGCTTCAGTACACTACAGCTTGTCACATAATCATACTTGTGACCAGCTACATCTCAGTGTCTGCTGTTTGGAACAGAGGTCGGTTTTTTAAACTTCTCAATGTAAATCCATGAGATTTGCATTTAGAAAATAATGACCGCTTCACACAGAAGACGCTGTGAGACGCAGCAGGGCTCAAATTCGGTCACGTGACGCTGCAGTGCACCGGAGCGCCGCTGAAAACGGCATCGGACAACAGGTAAGTATATTACGGCACTCATTACACATACACATGTGAGTGCTAAAAAATAAATCACTAGTGTGCTTCTTTAAGACCATCTTATCAGCTTTCTCGTATTAATAGTGAAAACTACCAGCATATAGCTAATGACATTGTTCAAGAGAGGAAGATATTGAGCAAAAAGGACCTGCATTGCAAGGACTGGAAAGAGTAAGCCACTACTTTGCAAAATGCACCCTGGTGCCCATCTTCAGTTTGCTAAAGGCCTTGACAATCCAGAAGGCTATTGGAACAGTGCTTTCTGGATGGATGAGACCAAAATAGAGTTTTTGAGTGATATGAGAAGTGTTAGGTTTTTAGAAAGAAAAACACTGTATTACAGCATGAAACCTCATACCATGTGTGAAACATGGTGGTGGTAGTGTCATGGTTTGGGCCTGGACGGCTGCCATCATTGATGAAACAATGAATTCTGAATGATGCCAGCAAATTCTAAAGGAAAATGTCAGGACATCTGTCCATGAATCCTAAGAGGAGAGTCATGCAGTGAGAGAACGACTCAAACCGCACGAGTCGTTCTACAAAAGAATAGTGAAAGATTAAAGTGAAAGTTTTGGAAAAGTCAAGTCAAAGTCCTGATTGTAATCCTATAGAAATGTTGTGAAAGGACCTAAAGAGAACATTACATAGGAAAAAACCCACCAGCATACCAAAGGTGAAGCTGTATTGTAGGAAGAAGTGGACTTAGTGGGGTATTCCCATCTCTAAGACCTTATCCCAATATGTAGGAGGTGTAATAATAATATTGGCAAATATCTCCAACTAGAAATGTAGTATAGTTCTTCTGATTAGCTATGTTGCTTGCACCATGTGCAGGGCATTGCAGCTGCTTAGGCATCCATTGTTACGACCACTCATATAGTGACAGTTATATATAATGGCAAATAGCAAAATATAAAAGTTATTTAAAGAAAGGAGGGTTGCAGAATAAGCTGAAAGAAATGGTAAAAGGACAATTAAAAAGGAAGGATAAACCTATCTTTACAATAATGTATAAAGCAAGAGTAAAGAATACAGAAGACAGAGAGAAATGATAGAAATATAAGGTTTATTGTCATTAAACAAAGCAGAGGTAAGTGCACTTAATACAGACACGGAAAGTCAGCGTTTCTCTAAAGAATTACCAGCACAAGGATTTACATGTATATTGGGTTTTTCACACCAGAGGGCAGCAGAGAGTCAAGTACTAAGATCAGGGTGCGGGAGGCATCACTGGTTTATCATTACTAGCCGAGTTTGTACAGCATTAGATTAGTAGTACTATTATACACCGAAGAAACAGGAAACAATGCTACAGGTTTCTAAAACGAAATACCGGATTTGGCTGCTGATGAAAAATAACAAAAATAGACATAAGAAAATTATATAAAAACAAAAAAACAAACAAAAAAAAAAGATAATCTTGGCTACTAATCACAGCAGCAAAAACAATAAAATCCACAGATCTATTTCTAATTTGTAAAAAAATAAAATTAGCAACATACAACTCCTCCCTACAAGTGTGGAATGTGTATACACGGAGCGTATGGAGACACTGAGCGCTGCCGACTGGGTCACTTTATTGTACCATGCACTTACCATAAAAGCTACATTATTCAGCAGCCAGTCCTGGAGGGGACGGTGAAATAATAAACAGGACCATAAATGAACTAAATATATCAATGATAGGGCCATAAATAAAATCAATACAGAATAAATTACAGGGCCATAGATAAAATAAATAATAATAAATAGGACCATGAATAAAATAAATAATAAACAATAGGGCCATAAATAAATACATAATAAAAGATATGACTAAAACAAAATAAATAGAACCATAAATAAAATAAATAATAATATATAGAGCCATAAATAAAAAATAATAAATAACAGGACCATGAATAAAATAAGTAATAGGATCACAAATAAATAAGTATGGTAATAAACAATAATAAATAATATGACCATAAAGAAATAAACAGAATAATAAACAACAGGAAAGATATAAATAAAGATTTTAAAAATATAATAAATAAAAGAAGGAACGCTCAATGTCATGTCTGCGGACAATCCACCCAGAGAGAATCACTTATCTGCAGCCAAGACCCTACAAGCCCCCATACACATTAGAAGGATCGCTGGGCTGACCGCTCTCTCCCGACTCCCCTGTAAATGGTCGCGAAGAGCAGATTAAACGGTGGGTCCTAAATAGCAAAAAAGTCAGGAGTTAAAATTCAGTCTCCGACTGTCATCTTCCCCGACATCACCGGTCAGCGGAGAGTCGGGAGCCCCCAGATACTGTAGATTGTCAGACGATCCCGCCATTATCAGCAGTGTCACCTGACATTTTCAGCAGTCTCACCTGACATGTATGGCAGTCTCTTTATGGCTCTCATACACATTAACGTTAGAGGAACCCATGGGTTCCTCCTGGAGCGAGCCACCCCTCCTAATATGAATGGGGGTCTCCCGACTCCCTCCCGATGATGGGGGGGCACGAGGGTCGGGCAGTATGAATTTAAAGGCGCGATCACCAAGCATTTCTGTGCATCAGGCCGTCAGGATAGATGGCTTTTCTGCTGATAACTAGCCCATGACTGTGGCCACTGGTCCCACGCTGGATATGACAGCTACACATTTAGACCTTGTGTAGCGCCGGTCGTCCATGACTTATCGGACAACAGATGTCTTGACAAGACAACCAATAATCTGAGGTTATGGCTGACCAGGGTCAGCGGAGGTGGATTCCTACCGGTCTGGTGTCTGGCAGCCATGACCTCCTGATATCACAGGCTCGCTGAGCGGCCATGTGTCTGGGATGTTGGGGGCACAATAACCTGGGCGATTACTGACACCTTACAGAAGTCGCTGCTTCTTACATCCCAATACTTTATAGATTTCGGATCAGCTTTGCAAAAGAAAGTTTGAAACTTGAGGAAACTCCACTTTCTGAAGAGTCATTTACAGCCGCAGTGATGACACAACGGACCCTCACTGGGAAATAGGGATTTTTTTGACATTAGTAGAGTCTCCATAGAGGAATAGGGTGATCTGTGCGATGAGGATGTGGCAGCGGAGATGTGGATGAACATTACAGAGCTCGGCCCCTAATAAGCACAAAGAGCAGAAAGGTTAAAGACCCCCACACATGGAAGAGCTCCGTGCCATAGCTGGAGGGGCCCTGTATGCTTCACTCCGGTAATGGGGTCCGCTCGTCACAGGAGGGCAACAATAAAGTAGTAATCAACTAATGCACGCTCTGACCCCAACCATCATCCTAAACTGACAGCAAGCGCCTCCTGCTGGTGATGGAAAGAAGTGCAGCTGACGAAGAGAGCACGATTCTGCTCCTAAAACCCAATGCCAGGAACTACAATGATCCAGCAAAGGTTTGGATTCAGTGGACAGAGCGAGGGAAAGAAATGACAGTGAGAAACCAGGCTAATTAGCGCACTTACAGAAAGGAAGAAACAAAAGGATCTCTTCAAATGGTCGCTGCATCTTACTAAATGGATAAAACTGAAAAGTGCCTTGAAAAACATTCATCTTTGCAATTTGCCTTATATTAAAACTCATCTCCATTTTCAAGTACTGGAGGTTTATTCTATTGTGTAGTACTTATGGTCTTGGTTACTGACCACCGCTGCAGTCCTCTTCAAGGTGGTCAGATTTCTGGGCAAGCAGCGCAGCACTCACACTCTTAGCTATAGAGCTTGTAAGCACTGCTATGGATCCGGCCCGCATCAGTGCCCCTACACTCCACTCCTCCAATGCAATGGAGGCAAAGCAGCCTCATATACCAGCATCACAGAAAGGAAACTTTGTCCCAGCAGCGCAGATAGAAGCGGTGGGCGGTATGCTCCAGAATAAAAGAGGATACAACAACCCCTCTAATTATCACTTATCCATCGTCATGCTAAAAACGAGAGTGAGAGCAGAGTGAGAGCAGAGTGTGAGCAGAGTGAGAGCAGAGTGAGAGCAGAGTGTGAGCAGAGTGTGAGCAGAGTGAGAACAGAGTGAGAGCAGAGTGAGAACAGAGTGAGAACAGAGTGTGAGCGGAGTGAGAGCAGAGTGAGAGCAGAGTGTGAGCAGAGTGTGAGCAGAGTGTGAGCAGAGTGAGAGCAGAGTGAGAGCAGAGTGAGAACAGTGAGAACAGAGTGAGAACAGAGTGTGAGCGGAGTGAGAGCGGAGTGAGAGCAGAGTGAGAGCAGAGTGAGAGCAGAGTGTGCGCAGAGTGAGAGCAGAGTGTGAGCAGAGTGAGAGCAGAGTGAGAGCAGTGGGAGAGCAGAGTGAGAGCAGAGTGAGAGCAGAGTGAGAGCAGAGAGCAGAGTGAGAGCAGAGTGGGAGCAGAGTGGGAGCGGAGTGTGGGCGGAGTGTGAGCGGAGTGAGAGCAGAGTGAGAGCGGACAGCAGAGTGTGAGATGCCCACCGATACTGGCAAAATTGGCTGATGTCAGTCTAAAGTGTATGGGGTCTTTAGACTTCGCCTTCTAAGCAACAACTACATCCATAAATGTGGCCGTGTGATCCAGTCTGGACAATACGGACCCCTTACTACATAGTGCGCGCCATTGTGGCTACCAGAATAGTAAGAATGGCACCTGCCAGCTTCAGTAAGAGCTTCTAATAGCTATAGCCACTAGTTACAGATGACTTTTGCCATGCGATGCCCTTTGATGAATAGACGCCTCACCTTACACAACACACCTACCTATATATCACTGTTCCAGCCAGAAAGACAACTATGGAAAAGAACTCAATGGTGTCGTAAAAATCATAAAAAGGGAAGGAAGATGAGAAGGAGAATCTCCGAGGCTCAGATCTCTGGCTCTACAGACATAAGCTTGGGTGGATGTGAAACTTCTGTACATTCATTAGATAAGCCACCCGCGCAGGGCTTTATACCTAGGCGGACAGTTTTATTATATAACTTTTGTGTACAGTTCTTTATGACTTTATTGCATTGTGTGTTGTTACGCTGTTCGGAAACAGTCACATGAAAAATATATCTGACTTCGGCACATGAGAACGGCTGCCTTTTGGGAGAGTGATCCTACAAGTCCTGATGATCAAGGGGCTCACCGACAGATGGCGCATGCCCCCTGGGTAGTTTCATAAGACTGAGATGGCTATTCAAAAGGCTGCAATGAACCCACCAAGTTCTTTTACACATGCCTTATATTGAAAGGGGCCATCTTTGTGATAAACTAATAATCTAAGAGGCAAAAGCATAAACGAACATCGGAGACGGCTACAAATCTGACGGTCTTTTTAGGAGACGCACGGTACTTAGTTATAGCGAACAGTACAAATATCACAGAGTACAAACACAGCGGACGCCCCTGATGTCACATACACAAGACCGGACCAATTCAATCTACGTTCTTGAGTCTTTCCTCTAATGTTCACACCGCAATCTCATCGTCCAGGCTGTCCCCCAGCATGTCTCTGTGCAGGACGTGAGCCAGCCTACCCCCCTCGTCCTGCAAGGACTCCCTCTCTTCACTCTCATCAGTGTTGGATTCATATTCAGAAGCAATTCCAGATTCTCTGAACCTATAAAGCTCGAGGCTGCCAAGAAGTTCACCAGCTCCTTCCCCCGCGCTGGAACAAAGCGGTAACACTGCACCTTCACCAAGCAGTCTGTCCTACCTAACGGGCTGCCCAGCTGGAAGGACGGATCTGGATCGCTCAGTGGTCGCAGATCTTCTGGTTTCGGAGTAGAAGGATCGCAAAGCACTGGAAGGACGCTGGACCGGAAAGTGATTTCAAGGAGGCTGTCCTGAGATCCCACTGCAAAAGGTAAGAAATTAGATTTCCGTGAGAAATACACACATCACTGAGGACGAATAAGTAACCCACACGGGAGAAGAGCAGCAAGGAGGAACTTTTATGAGGTCAGACAACCCCTTAACTAACTAAAGGCCATGAATTGTATTATTACAGGGAACCTGTCACATCGAACACTCAGTTCCATCATCATCTGTGAGTGATATTATTGAAAAGTGGAAGGAACCGCAGAAATCCAGACCACGAGAAGTTACAGAGTGGGGACACCATGTGCTATGGGGCAGAAGGCATTAATATCGCCCACGCTCTACTGACTCCAAAAAAGAGGAGATCTGAAGTCTACAGTTATGGACATCTACACAATGAGCCACCACCGGGAGCTTCATGACCAAGCAGCTTCATGTAAGCTTTACATCACCAAGCACAATGCCAAACATCAGAAAGAGCAGTGTACAGACACCATCACTGGACTCTGGCTCAGTGGACACATGTTCTGTGGACTGATAGATCACATTTATCTGGCATCTGATGGAGGAGTCTGCGTTTGGTGAACACCAGGAGACCGTTACCTGCCTGATTGCACTGTGCCGATAGTGAAGTTTTGAGCACGAGGGATAATCTTATGAGGATGTTTTTCAGGGGTCAGCTCAGGCCTCTTCGTTCCAGTGAAGAAACCATGACTGTGCACAAATGCGAGGTCCAAAAGACGTTTGGGCGAGTTTGGTGTGGAGGAACATGACTGGTTGCCCAGGGCCATGACCACAACCCCTTCCAACACCTTTGGGATGAGCTAGAATGGAGATGGTGAGCCCGTCCCTTTCCTCCATCATCAATGTCCAACCTCACAAATGTTCTTCTGGACAAATAGGCAAAAAAAATCCTAGACACCTGGAAAATCTTGAGGAAAGCCTTCTCAGAGGAGTGGAAACCGTTACAGCGTCAAAGGGACAGCAGACATCACCACATTTGTTTGATATTTTCTACCTCCTTTTAGACCAAATGCACACTTTGCGGATTTACTTGCGTTTTTTTCCGCGCGGATTTTGCTAAAACCGCAGGTAAACGGCACTGCGGTTTTAGCGCGGATTTACTGCGGTTTTGGCGCGTTTTTTTGTGCGGAATTGCCCTACGGTTTTACACCTATAATGGAATGGGTGTAAAACTGCAGCGGAATCCGCACAAAGAATTGACATGCTGTGGTTTTGAAACCGCACCCAATCCGCGCTGAAAATTCCGCAGCGTGTGCACAGCTTTTTTTTTTCCACCTTCACTAACATTGTACTGTACATGGCGTGCGATTCTGCAGCGGTTCCGCAGCGCAAAAACAGCAGCGGAACAGCAGCAAAAAACGCAACGTGTGCACAGGCCCTTACACACTCAGTGGAGGTGAGGAACAAATGTTTTTTTAATATTAGAAAATGCTCCACATTTACACAATGTCTGGGACATTTGCTTTCCTGTGTGCATGAGACTTCATGGAAGACAAATCTGTAGGCTCTTGAGAGGCTTTATAAGAACATCTGTTTCATAAAGACTCATCTACATATGCATCATTTTGCCAAGCAGCAGCAGATTGTGCCCTGGTGGTCAAGAGCAGTCCATATATTACTGTGCACGGACGGCTCTTTCTAAAGGACTACCACTTCTCCTGTGTTGGCCACTGCAGAGGACAGAATAATCAGCCGCTTAACCCTGACGTAATCAGTCACTTATCCTTTCTTCTCTGGAGCTGATCAATTGATAACTTGGGCGGTTACAGGTTGAAGTAGCAGTTTTCACTATAAAGGGTGTCTATCAGCACAAAATGACTGTTCAAACAAAGCACAAGCGCTCGGTGCAACCCTGGTGTAGCCAAACACCTTATCATGGACTTGTTTTCCCTCTACCTATGCTTCTCCTCGGCTCCGGTTAAAGATAGAGCCGTCAATCAAGGAGGAGAAGTGCGTAGAGATAAAACAAACAGGTAGAGAAGATACACTTGGCTTGCTCTGGCCAAAAGGTGCACTAAGCGCCTGTGCTTGGTTTGAACAGTCAAGTAAAGTAACAACCACAACTGCCCGTCTCAAGAAGAACTTACTGGCATTTTTTCCAGACAACTTGTACTCCAGTTCCTGGACTTGTTTTACCAACAGAGATATGTGCTGCAGCAAGTCCTTATTCTGCAAGAGCAGCTGGTGGACCCTCGCCTGGGACTCCAGCCGGGCGGCCGCTTCTGCCGACAACTGGTCCTTCAGCAGATGAACCTGTGAAGTACAGGACATTCTCCAGTACATGAGGCATTACTGAGTTCTTGCATTGTTTTATGTGCACTGTCGTTATCTCGCTCTTCTCTTACCTGTGCAACAGCAACCTGGGTCTGCTGCTGCTGTTGTTGTAGCTGCTGCTGAAGCAGCTGGATCTGGTGGTGAACAGAGAGTGGAGTTCCTGGGAAAACTGACTGTCTGATGGCAGCAACATCCTGGGAGAGGCTAGAACAGTATCCTGAAGTGAAAGACAAGGTCAGTGAATGCGACCTACCACTACCACTGTTAGATTTAAAGGGGTTGTGCAACTGTAGAGATTTTTTTTTTTCATTTTTACTTAAAGGGCTTTTCCCATGAAAAAAGTTCACTTTAATCAATAGATCTTGGAATAATAATAATTTCCACAATTGGATGTGTTTTAAAAAAATGTTCCTGTGCTGAGATAATCTTATAAATGTGCCCCTGCTGTGTAATGTCTGTGTCTGACCGTACAGGGACATGGTCTGATCATACTACAGCTCCTGGGCAGAGGAGGAAGCAAAAGAGTATACGGACAGGACAGCATGGGATCACAAATATGTCTTACTAGATGGTGGCCCGATTCTAATGCATCGGGTATTCTAGAATATGTATGTAGTTTATTTATGAAGATTTAATGACCCACGGCTACCGTCCGGAGAGAGCGCCGCTGATCTCCCGACGATAGCGATTGCGTGCGTGGTTTAAATCTTACGCCAATTCGCTGCCGGACTGCGCCTGTCGCTGATTGGTCGCATCCGGCCGGGCGCGACCAATCAGCGACGCGGGATTTCCATTACAGACAGACAGAATTAGACGATTATATAGTAGATTAGGTAAAACATTTTTTGAAAAACAGGCAAGAAAATGTTTTTTTCTCACAGAAAGAATCAGCTGTGATCCCCTGCTGTCCTGCTTGTATACTCTGCTTTTCTTTCCCCCTGCCCAGGAGATGTGGTATGATCAGACCATGTCCCTGTACGGTCAGACACAGCCATTACACAGTATACAGCAGGGGCACATTTATAAGATTATCTCAGCACAGGAACATTTTATTTAAACACATCCAATTGTGGAAATTATTATTCCAAGATCTATTGATTAAAATCACCTAACTTTTTTTTTTTTGTGGGAAACCCCTTTAAGTGCATGTGTATTCGGCAAAGAAACATTTTGGCAATTGTGTTTCATTACAGATATTGCTCTATTTGGCAGTTACAGGCTCTTTGTTTCACCGATCAGTTAATTATGATGTGGTCTGTAGTCATGAATCAACTGAGAGGAGCTCAGAAAAAAAGACACATAAAAGAGTTACCAACTCTCTCTTCAGACCCTTAGAACGAGCTCACTGATGGATTCTCAGATCACTCATTCTGCAGCCAGCAGTAGACAGTGAAATACAGAAACATAGCAGTTTAATTGTAGAAAGCAATGCATCATAGATGCTTTGGAACGAAGGAAAAGGTGGACATTGGACATATAGGCTATATAGCAGCATTAGATGGGGGGCTGATGTGTTATAACAATCTGTGTACAAGGCTACAGAATGTGAGGGCGCTATACAAGTGAAAAAGGCCAATAGTGTTATCTGTAATTAGACCCTGATAATCTTGATGTGACAACACAAATCTTACATTTATTTTCTTTTCATCAGGACAGTCACTCTCCTTTTTTACTGCATCCAAATCCGTAACGCCACGATTAAATTTAGGGCGCTGGTCTCCAGGCACAGGACTGTCCAAAGCGTCAATATCCGTCTCATCGGCATTGTGATCCACGCTGGCGACTACATGAGTTACTGAAGGATAAATGTAGAAGACACATCATGGCAAACACAGGCATAGGAGGCAGGTGGGAAGGCAATTACACACCAGTGGGGTCCAACCACTGGGACCACCGCCAATCCCAAAACCAGGGCTGTAAAATGATTCGTGAGAAAGGAGCGGTGGCCATCACTCCATTCATTCTCCAGAAAAGTAAACAAAAAACGGGGTGTCTAGGTGTCATTTCGGGCCGCTGTATACGGAATGAATGGAGCAACAGCGCGCATGCGCGACCACCGCGCTGTTCTGATGGGGCATCTTAGAGCTTCAATAATCTGTGGTGGTCAATCCACTAGAAGCACCACGGATCATCAGAGTAACTTTACATGTTGGGAAGAAACCCTTTAATGCAAGGAATGTGAATAATCACAGCAAAACATTGGTATACAACACAAACGAAGAAAATTGACATTTTTTAATTAAGGATAACATCCGGGCAACATTCGGCATGAGCTAATCTATAAGCTATGTGACGTGGTAGGACACGTGGCTCTTGTACGTCGTTTACCTGGCACGCCGGAGTCATCAGTGCTCTTCTCGCTCTCAATATCCTCCCGTCCATCCCCTCCTTGTTCTGTGTGCTGCAAACTCAGCTTGTGGCAAACCTCGAACGCTTGGCCCACAGTCCGCACTACTCGCATGGCTTGGCTCTACAAAAAAAGACGGTGCAAATTCAGTATAAAAAGGCAGGTGAATGTGCAATGAACGTAGACAAGGCTCCTACAAGCTCATGGGACGTGTGGAGGAGGAACATTCACTAGTAGATGGTGCAAACAAGTGCGAAAATGCAGATATCCAGGGCAGATTCATTCTACAGGGTTACTGAGAGGAGGTGCAGGATGACTGAGGATAGCTATTACTGGATACATTCCTGGCTGCATATGCGCCACCATTTCTTCACACCATTCTGCATCCATACACTCCATTGACATAAATGCAGTGCAAGCCCCCCATTCTGATAATCGCGAGGGGCAGCAATCGTGCAATCCACACCGATCTATAGATTATCAACATCAAGGTAAGGTGGTCATTTCTGAAGCTGGCAAGACCCCTTTGATAACAGAATGACTACAACAGTTAATCGTTTTTGCTCGAAGAACATGAAACCGCTAGCACCAGTTTATTTAGTAAAACCTAGTCATGGAGGATGGAACATAATGATAAAGATACAGACCACAAAACTCTACAAACAGGGCAACGAGTAATTAGAGGGATCCCCCTGGATTCCAAAGTCTCTCCCATTAGAGGCACCACTGAAGTTGCTGAACTTATATTAGATAGGATATACATGTGCTGTGTACGGTACACGACACCTATAGAGCATGTGCACAGTACACGACACCTATAGAGCATGTGCACAGTGTACGACACCTATAGAGCATGTGCACAGTACACGACACCTATAGAGCATGTGCACAGTGTACGACACCTATAGAGCATGTGCACAGTGTACGACACCTATAGAGCATATGCACAGTACACGACACCTATAGAGAATGTGCACAGTACACGACACCCATAGAGCATGTTCACAGTACACAACACCTATAGAGCATGTGCACAGTACACGACACCTATACAGCATGTTCACAGTACACAACACCTATAGAGCATGTGCACAGTACACGACATCTATAGAGCATGTGCACAGTACACAACACCTATAGAGCATGTGCACAGTACACGACATCTATAGAGCATGTGCACAGTACACGACATCTATAGAGCATGTGCACAGTACACGACATCTATAGAGCATGTGCACAGTACACGACATCTATAGAGCATGTGCACAGTACACGACATCTATAGAGCATGTGCACAGTACACGACATCTATAGAGCATGTGCACAGTACACGACATCTATAGAGCATGTGCAGAGGTTGTGCCTTGTGGACAGATGCCTGACAATTAGCACACTGATTAAATGACAGTCTTGACAGTTGGCCAATTACATTCCAGAAAAAAAGTTAACACACAGGCCTGCTAATAAGAATATGGAATAAGTATTTCAGTAGGGCTCTGTTCACATGTCAGTTTTTCTGTTCCATTTTAGGAACTAACAGATGGAAGAAGAGATGTTTCATCAGTTATGCCAGTGCAAGCAGAGGAGCCCCATTGATCACTACGTGTTACATTTGTGGATGCTTTTTTAGAACAGAAAAAACATTCTAAGAAATGGATCCCATAGTAATCAATCAATCTTTCCTTTGATCTGTTCATAAAACAGAAAATAGACATGTGGGCGGAGAGGCGACATATATACAAGAGCAAAATGCATGGAAATGTGGATTAGAATCAAGAACCCTAATAACATGCAGGGAAAAATAAAAAAAAATATGTAATAGGGGGTGTTGAGTACACATCCTTTTGTTAAGGGGGTATTCTGTTGTCAACCCTATTGTACCCAATCACTGAGCTCAGCTGCTCTGCCGATGCAGATGGCACGCGCTGCTGAGCCCAATGATTAGCTGCAGTGGTCATACAGTGGTTACCAAAAAATACCAGGGCAACAGAGGCCGTGCTGGACCTGCGGAGGGCAAATAATGAAAATTATTATTTTTAGCCAACAAAAGCAGAAAAAAGTTAACCTCTGAAACACCCTTTAACAATTTTTTTAAGAACCATTATGAATCAGAGAATGGCTTTTAGGCTCTGTTCACACCATGTGGGATAGACCTTTCAAGTTTGCTCCATGCATGTAACTGTATACTCATATACAATAAATCCACTGCACGGGCAGTATGGAGGGAAAGGGATTTAATTAAAATGGACTAGCAATGCTTGCGAAAATATATGACCCCTGCATAGAACAATGTGAAAAACAAACTTCAGAGGACACAGGTTTATTTTAGCAGCGACCCAGGAGACTTAAGATATTAAATTCTCCATGGAAACAGGCAATAATGAAATAAGGGACCACAATGTCCTCCTTTAATAACGGCGGATCTCTTGAATACTGAACTGTACAAATCAGGAAGCGGCAGCGGAAAGGCCGTGAGCCAGCCGAGGTGAGGAGAACAGCTGGAGGCCGCCGCTCTGTATGAGAGTAGCCAGGGGAAGCAGAAGCTATGGCCGCTCATTAACGGCATCAAAGACTTTGTAGCCGATGGGCAGTGGCAGAAGCGATGAGACCCCCAGACAGGAGATGTAATGCTATATGCCGTATGCATCGTATACCGGGATCACAGCTACTGCAGGTGGACATGGGTGACTATATAACATCCTTAGACTGTTACCGCTTATTCTCCATGTACGGTTAAAACAGACAAATTATTATTTCTTCATATTCTCTTTCTGACGGTCCATGAAAATCGGCTGCACTCAGATGTCATCACACATAGACTTGCACTGCGAATTTTGATCAAACGGACAAATAAAAATTGGTCATGTGTCCGATATTTTCAGCGGACCACTCAGTCCAAGGGGAAAATTTTTTAAAAAAAAATCAGATGTGTACATTTGCTTCGAATATCATAGGTACAAATGCTCTCAGTGAAAATCACGGATAGCACTTGTAAGGAAATCGGACGGGTCCCAATACCATACTAGTAGTCTTCTGATACAAAACAGTAACTGGAGCCAAAAACAACCAAAAACGTTCTAGACCCCCAGCAGTGGGTTTCTGCAATGAGTCAATTTGTCTGGACTACTTGTGCCATGAGGAGCAAAAAAGAGCGTGTGGGAAATGCCCAAACATGGTAGAATAGGGACTGCTGAAAATTTAGGGTATGTTCCCAAGCAACAGATACGCAGCTCAATTTTTGCCACTGAATATGAGAGTCAATCATCCATAAGATACCCATACATAAAGAGGAAAAACACGGATTTTGGTAAGAACTTACCGGTAAAATCCTTTTCAGCGAAGGAAGGGAGGGAGACACAGGAATTCATTACTGATGGGTAGGCGGAGCCCCAGATCAGGATGTCACCTCAGATCAAAAGAGTGCTGACTGGCTGGCCCCTCCAGCTCGGGCTCCTCCTACTCAGCTCCAGTCGTACCAAAGCTTTTAGGAAAAGAGCCAAGATCACCAGCGGAGCAACATAACCCCTTCTGAAGGAACTTCAGAGAAAAAACACAAGGATACAGGTTATGCATGCAAAGAAAGCCAAAAACCACAGAGTTCCAGGTACTACTCACGGAACCTGACTACTGCGATGAGCTGGCGATGCTGGAACAGAGCCTTAGCGCGCTGACCTCAGCCCAGATAATCGCTATCAGATAAGGGTCGCGCTGCATCTGAAAACATCAACACACTTCTGCCTTGGGAGGGTGCTGTGTCTCCCTCCCTTCCTTCGCTGAAAAGGATTTTACCAGTAAGTTCTTACCAAAATCCGTGTTTCAGCTGCAGAATGGAAGGGAGGGAGACACAGGAATTCATTACTGATGGGACGTCCCAAAGCAGTTCAAAAATAAGGGTGGGAAAAAACCAACAAGAGGCAGAAACCCAACAACCTTAACAACAAAGCGCAACCAGCGCTAAACACAAGTTCATCCAGAACTTTAAACTACAGCTGCCTGCAGGACCCTACGTCCGAGGGCTGCATCAGCGGAAGTACTGACGTCCACTTTATAAAACTTCGTAAACGTGTGGACAGAGCGCCAAGTTGCCGCCCGGCAGAGCTGCACTGCCGAAGCACCTTGGCGAAAAGCCCACGATGAAGCCACAGCCCTCGTGGAATGGGCTTGAATCTTAATCGGGCAAGATTCACCCTGAAGACGGTAAGCTTCCAATATAGCTGACCGGATCCAACGAGCTATAGAATCCTTGGAAGCTCGCTGACCACATCGAAGACCAGCTGGAACCACAAATAGGGAGTCCGTCTTACGAAAACCTTGAGTAATAGATAGATAAAACTTCAAGGCCCGCACTAAAGCTAATGTGTGCAAAGCTCGCTCTTTCACATTCTTCGGATCCGGGCAGAATGAAGGCAACACAATATCCTGGTTGACATGAAATTGTGACACCACTTTAGGCAAAAAATCACCCCGAGTGCGAAGCACTACACGATCCGGAAAAAACCCCAGAAAAGGAGGCGAACAAAAAGAGCTGCCAACTCAGAAACTCTCCTCAAAGAGGTGACTGCTACAAGGAAGGCCACCTTCCAAGAAAGCAAAGAAAGACTAGCAGAACCCATAAGCTCAAAAGGTTTATGCTGAAAAACTTGCAAAACAAGGTTGAGCCGCCAAGGAGACACGGGTGCCTTCCGCGGCGGAAACTTACGAGCTATACCGCGGAAAAAAGGAGAGCACGTCCCTATTCGAAGCAATGGTTCTCCGAAACAATAAGGACAGAGCAGAAATCTGACCTTTCAGGGTGCTAACTGCCAAACCCTTGTCTAACCCATGCTGCAGGAAAGCCAACAGATTGGGAATGGAAAATTTTCTCAGGTTCTGAGAAGACCCCAAACACCACGAAAAGAAGGTTTCCCAAGTTTTGTGGTAAATCCTAGTAGTAGCCGGACTTCTCGCAGCACGAAGAGTAGCAATGACCTCGGCTGAAAAACCTCAACGGGTTAAAATTTTGGTCCCAAGAGCCACGCCGTCAAAGGCAGAGACATCAAGTCCGGATGACAAACGGGCCCCTGAGTCAACCAGTCCGGTTGAAGAGGAAGCGGAAAAGGAGGTGCCGCCAACCGCGACATTATTGTCGAGAACCACACCCTCCTTGGCCAATCTGGAGCTATCAAAATAGCTGAAATTCTCTCTAGTCTGATCCGACGCAGTACTAGAGGAAGTAAGGATATCGGCGGGAATACATAGATCAGCTCAAACTGATCCCACTGAGCCACTAGAGCATCCACCGCCACAGCCTTCGGGTCCTTGTACCTGGACATGAACGTCGGTAACTTGGCATTGGACCTGGATGCCATCAAACCACTTGGGGAGTCCCCCAACGGGAGCACAGTAGTGCAAAAAACTTTCGAGTGGAGGCTCCATTCCCCGGGATCCATCTTCCTGCGACTGAGGAAGTTCACTGTAATATTCTGAACCCCTGGAATGTGAATCGCCGAAATGGCTGGTAAACTGCCCTCGGCCCAAATCAGAATTCGGGACACCTCCACCATGAGTCTGGAACTCCTTGTCCCGCCTTGGTGATTGATAAACGCGACAGCCGTCGCATTGTCTGTCTGCACTCGTACCGGCAGACCGCTCAAAAGGACCGTCCAATGCTGGAGGCAAAGGAAAATCGCCCTCAATTCCAGGATGTTGATCGAAAGGACAGACTCTTCCGATGACCATATCCCCTAAATCCAGAGATTGTTCCAAACACCCCCCCCCAGCCCGTCAGGCTGGCATTGGTGGTTATGACCGACCACTTCGGAGGGAGGAAAAGCTTTCCCAGGGATAACGCTCCTGGACATAACCACCATCCTCGGGATTCTCGCACCCTGTGAAAGATGGTGACGCTGCAATCCAGCGAACCTTGCGATTGATCCCAACGACTCAGAATGAGCCTATGGAGAGCTCTGGAATGAAATTGGACAAACGGAAAAAACCTCATGGACGCCACCGTCAGACCCAGAAGGCGCATACCTTCCGAAGGGACACTGCTGTCGCAGACTTCATAGTCTGTACATGCTGGAGCAGACATGCCTGCTTGTCTGGAGGTAGGGACAACACCGCCCGTACCGTGTCGAAATGCATCCTCAAAAACAGGATTGCCTGCGACGATTCCAGAGACGACTTCTCTTTTGAGGCCACAACCGAAAAGGCCATCCAAATAGGGACGAATCGTAAGTCCCCGTCTTCGAAGGATTGCCATGAGATTTTGGCGTCAGAATCGTTGTAAAAATTCTGGGCGTTAAGGCCAAGCCGAATGGTTGAGCCACAACCTGGGTGAGGTCTTCCGACGGGAACATGCCAAAAAGCATCGCGAATGTCGATTGATCGTTCTGCGACAGGGCTGCCATAACTGAGCGAAGCGACTTCATGCTCGGCTCTGACGGAATGTCAGAAGTCAGTCCGCCTTAGCGAATTTTTTTTTTTTTTTTTTTTGCCAGCTTCTGCCTTAACAGAAGTTCTGTTTCCAGGGTATGCGGAATTTCTGAGAATTCCCCCTCTTCTTTTTTTTTTTTTTTTTTTTTTTTAAAAAAGAGAGAGACGACACAAACCCCCAGAGGGTTGGTCAGATCATCCCTTGAACCGAAAAGGACTGCCGATAACTATCGGCACTAGTCCTGCCAGACGCAGAAGTCACAGCTCTGCGCTGCGGTAAAGCTGCTTCTTTTGCCTTTGCCTTGGCATCAGCTCCGTGAGGTCAGTCAAATAGCTGACCACTTTCTAAGCTAAAGATAGCAAACCCTGTTGGAAAACTGCGTTCCATCCAAGTCACAGTGCTCTTCTGACTGTAACTGCCGAGGATTGCTCCCTGGATAGCAGTGACGCATTATCCTTCAACTAGAAAAGCCCATCTACCTTGATAGAGGGAAACTTGCCACGCCGTCCTTAGACGGTCCAACCGGCTCTGGGGAACTTAACAAGTACACCTAGATCCTTAATACCGAATCTATGATCCACGGCTACACAGATGGAAATTGTTGCCATCTCCGTTCTTCTGTCCAGCGTGTCCTGCAGACTCGTCTTCCCTTTTACCAGGAAGATTTGCTAAGCTGGAATAAAGGGACATTCACTTCAGGAGAAGGGGTCCAATTAACAAATAACTCCGTAGAAACACGGATTTTGGTAAAGACTTACCTGTAAAATCCTTTTCAGCGAAGGAAGGAAGAGAGACACAGTAATTCATTACTGATGGGTAGGCGGAGCCCCAGATCAGGATGTTACCTCAGATCAAAAGAGTGATGACTGGCTGGCCCCTCCAGCTCGGGCTCCTCCTACTCAGCTCCAGTCGTATCAAAGCTTTTAGGAAAAGAGCCAAGATCACCAGCGGAGCAACATAACCCCTTCTGAAGGAACTTCAGAGAAAAAACACAAGGATACAGGTTATGCATGCAAAGAAAACCAAAAACCACAGAGTTCCAGGTACTACTCACGGAACCTGACTACTGCGATGAGCTGGCGATGCTGGAACAGAGCCTTAGCGCGCTGACCTCAGCCCAGATAATCGCTATCAGATAAGGGTCGCGCTGCATCTGAAAACATCAACACACTTCTGCCGTGGGAGGGTGCTGTGTCTCTCTTCCTTCCTTCGCTGAAAAGGATTTTACAGGTAAGTCTTTACCAAAATCCGTGTTTCAGCTGCAGATGAAGGAAGAGAGCCACAGTAATTCATTACTGATGGGACGTCCCAAAGCAGTTCAAAAATAAGGGTGGGAAAAAACCAATAAAAGGCAGAAACCCAACAACCTTAACAACAAAGCGCAACCAGCGCTAAACACAAGTTCATCCAGAACTTTAAACTACAGCTGCCTGCAGGACCCTACGTCCGAGGGCTGCATCAGCGGAAGCACTGACGTCCACTTTATAAAATCTTGTAAACGTGTGGACAGAGCGCCAAGTCGCCGCTCGGCAAAGCTGCACTGCCGAAGCACCTTGATGAAAAGCCCACGATGAAGCCACAGCTCTCGTGGAATGGGCACGAATCTTAATCGGGCAAGATTCACCCCGAAGACGGTAAGCTTCCAAAATAGCTGACCGGATCCAACGAGCTATAGAACCCTTGGAAGCTCGTTGACCACGCCGACGACCTGCCGGAACCACAAACAGGGAGTCCGTCTTACGAAAACCTTGAGTAATAGATAGATAAAACTTCAAGGCCCGCACTAAATCCAATGTGTGTAAATCTCGCTCTTTCGTATTCTTCGGATCCGGACAGAGTGAGGGCAACACAATATCCTGGTTAACATGAAATTGTGACACCACTTTAGGCAAAAAATCACCCCGAGTGCGAAGCACTACACGATCCGGAAAAAACTCCAGAAAAGGAGGCGAGCAAGAAAGAGCTGCCAATTCAGAAACTCTCCTCAAGGAAGTGACTGCAACAAGGAAAGCCACCTTCCAAGAAAGTAAAGAAAGGCTAGCAGAAACCATAGGTTCAAAAGGTTTATGCTGAAGAGCCTCCAAAACAAGGTTGAGCCGCCAAGGAGACACAGGTGCCTTCCGCGGCGGAAACTTACGAGAGATACCTCGGAAAAAAGAGATCACGTCTCTATTCGAAGCAATGGTTCTCCGGAATAATAAGGACAGAGCAGAAATCTGACCTTTCAGAGTGCTAACTGCCAAACCCTTGTCTAGCCCATGTTGCAGAAAAGCCAACAGGTTGGGAATGGAAAACTTTCTCGGGTTCCGAGAAGACCCCAAACACCACGAAAAGAAGGTTTCCCAAATTTTGTGGTAAATCCTAGAAGTAGCCGGACATCTTGCAGCACGAAGGGTAGCAATGACCTCGGCTGAAAAACCTCTACGGGTCAAGATCTCGGTCTCAAGAGCCACGCCGTCAAACGCAGGGACATCAAGTCCGGATGACAAATGGGCCCCTGAGTCAACAAGTCCTGTTGAAGAGGGAGTGGAAACGGAGGTGCCGCCAACAGCGACATTATTGTCGAGAACCACACCCTTCTTGGCCAGTCTGGAGCTATCAGAATAGCTGGAATTCTCTCTAGTCTGATCCGACGCAGCACTAGAGGAAGTAAGGATATCGGCGGGAATACATAGATCAGCTTGAACTGATCCCACTGAGCCACTAGAGCATCCACCGCCACCGCCTTCGGGTCCTTGTACCTGGACATGAATGTCGGTAACTTGGCATTGGACCTGGAAGCCATCAAATCCACTTGGGGGGTTCCCCAGCGAGAGCACAGTAGTGCAAAGACTTCCGGGTGGAGGCTCCATTCCCCGGGATCCATCCTTCTGCGACTGAGAAAGTCCGCTGTAATATTCTGGACCCCTGGAATGTGAATCGCCGAAATGACTGGTACATTGGCCTCTGCCCAAATCAGAATTCGGGACACCTCTACCATAAGTCTGGAACTCCTTGTCCCACCTTGGTGATTGATATACGCGACAGCCGTCGCATTGTCTGTCTGCACACGGACTGGCAGACCGCTCAAAGGGACCGTCCAATGTTGGAGGCAAAGAAAAATCGCCCTCAATTCCAGGATGTTGATCGGAAGCACAGACTCTTCCGGTGACCATACCCCTGAATCCAGAGATTGGTCCAAACACCCCCCCAGCCCGTCAGGCTGGCATCGGTGGTTATGACTGACCACTTCAGAGGGAGGAAAGACTTCCCCAGGGAGAATGCCCCTGGACGTAACCACCATTCTAGAGAATCCCGCACCGCGCGAGAAATGGTGACACTGCAATCCAGCGATTGCGACTGGTTCCATCGACTCAAGATGAACCTTTGAAGAGTCCTGGAGTGGAACTGGGCAAAAGGAATTGCCTCCATGGACGCCACCATCAGTCCCAGAAGACGCATACACTTCCGTAGGGACATTGCCGTTGAGGCTGTCATAATCTGTACATGTCGAAGAAGACATGACTGTTTGTCTGGTGGTAAGGAAACTACCGACCGAAACGTGTCGAGATGCATTCCCAAAAAGAGAATTGTCCTTGATGGTTCCAGGGACGACTTCTCCCAATTGACCAGCCAACCGAAGTCTTTCAGAAACTGAAGAGACAAATCCCGAGCCGTCAATGCCTCCTCCTCCGAGGAAGACACGATCAAAAGATCGTCCAGATAAGGGAGAATCGTAATCCCCTGTCTTCGAAGGAGTGCCATGAGGGGCGCCAGAACTTTTGTAAAGACCCTTGGCGCTGAGGCTAAGCCGAACGGCAGAGCCACGAACTGGTAATGATTCTGACCTATGGCAAATCGAAGAAAGCGCTGATGAGCCTTTCCGATGGGAATATGCAAATAGGCGTCGCGAATGTCGATTGACACCAGAAAATCGTTCTGTGACAGAGCTGCCACAACGGAACGAAGCGACTCCATGCGAAATTTCCGGGTATGGACATGCCGGTTTAATCGCTTGAGATCCAGAATCGGGCGAAATTTGTTCTCCTTTTTGGGAACTATAAAAAGGTTGGAATAAAAACCTTTTCCTCGGTCCTCTGACGGAACCGGTATCACTACACCCTTTTGTAGTAGCGATTCGACCTCTCGCTGTAGAGCGACAACAAGCTCGGGTTCCGACGGAACGCGAGATTGACAAAAAACATTTGGGGGTTGAGAAGCAAACTCTATGAAATAGCCTGCCGACACTATCCGCGTTACCCAGGAATCTGGAACGCGAGCCATCCAAGTCTCCTTGAAAAGAAGCAGGCGACCCCCCACTCGAGAATCCTCGAGTGGACCCCTGGCGTCAATCCGACTTTGCGGGTTTCTTGTCAAGTTCCCGCTTGTTCTGGCGGAAACTCTGCTTCCAGGGAGTACGAGTTTTCTGAGAGGATTTCTTTCCTGAGAAAGAAGGACGACCCGATCCCCACGAGGAGTGACTAGATCGTCCTCGGCCCCGAAAGGACCGCCGACCACTATAAACACCAGGCTTACTGGACACCGAGGCCATGGCCCTTCGCTGTGGTAATGCTGATTCCTTTGCCTTAGCCTTGGAAATCAGCTCTGTGAGGTCGGATCCAAAAAGATGGCCACCCTTGTAAGGTAAGGCCAACAACCCTTGTTTGGAAACTGCGTCCCCGGCCCACTGTCTGAGCCATAAAGCTCTTCTGACTGTGACCGCTGAAGCTTGCGCTTTGGCCAGCAGAGATGCCGTATCCAGACCGGCATCAAAGATATAACAGGCTGCCGTTTCTAACCATTCACAAGTTTCCCGTATCTCAGATAACGGAGATTCATTTTGCAACTCCGTCTTCAGACGTGCCAACCAGCTTAGAGAAGCTCTAGCAGCACACATGGATCCTAGCACTGCTCGAAATCCATGACCCGCAGCCTCATAGCTTGCTTTTGCCGCCAATTCTGCCTTTCTATCCAAAGGCTCCTGTAAGCTCGCTTTTCCCTTAATAGGGAGTAGTGAGGATTTACTAAGCTGAGATAAGGACACATCCACTTCAGGAGCAGAAGTCCAATTAGCCTTTAACTCCGTAGAGCAAGGATAAAGTGTATCAAAGAAATGCGTTCCATGAAAACGCTTATCTGGACATAGACGTTCCTCCTCTATTACACCATTAAGCTCATCCAGAGCTGGCAATGTTGTGCGCGAAGCACGGGACTCCTGGAACATGCGTGCTGTTTTACCAGGACGACTAGTTACCTCCTCCGGTAACTGTAATATCTCTCTCATGGCTTCAATTAATGCCTCCGTACGCTTCGCCATAGAGGAACGCTCCTGCGGCTCGTCCGCATCTGAATCGGATATTTCTCCATCCGAATATAAAGGGGAACTCTGCCCAATATCAGATACATCTGACTCGCTCCGTGTAGAGGCCGGTAACGGCCTGCGTCGCTTCCTCTGAGAGGAATTAGCAGACACATATTGACCTAAAAGGTCAGATAAGTTATTAATCGATCGAGCGATATCATCCAATTTTCCACCGCTGTCGACCGCAGCGCTAGACGCTGTGGAGGTCTGCGTATCTGATTGCCGCAATGGCACTGGGACGTGATCCGCGGCATCTGAACTCTGTTCAGACATGTCTCATCTGAATGAGCAGGTCAAAGCGGTAATACCAGCAAAAAAACTATGCGGTTTTTTTTTTTTTTTTTTTTTTCAAACGCTGAAGGGTTAACGCTCCACCAAGCAGAGTTACCCCAGCGGTATTCAGTCAGCAAATTTAGCAGGTAGAAATAACCCTCAAAGGGGTTAATATTGCAAACTCACCAAAATATATATATATTTGTGAGCCCCAGCCAATTTTTATGTCTCTGATGAGACTGCAGCTGCAGGATAGCGATCGCTGCGCTGCGGAGTGAGGAATCCACACTCACCCAGCTGGCCGTGGTGTCTATATGAGGAGGGAGCGGTCCGAGGAGCCCAGGAGCCTGAGTAATGGCCGCCACAGTGAGGGGGTCGCAGGAGAAAAGCCAGAGCGCGCGTCTTCCTGCTCAAAAGACCGGGATAGATAGGCCACGCCCCCTGCTAGCTCAAATAATGAGCGCGAAATCTCCCCGCTCCTGCTCCCTCTCTGTCCTGCAGCTATCTGCCTGCGGACAAAAAATCACCACATCTTCATGTAGAAGCGCTGTCACAGCAGCGCTGAAGCATACTGACTTTACATGTAGTAGCGCTGTCACAGTAGCGCTGAAGCATACTGACATTACATGTAGTAGCGCTGTCACAGTAGCGCTGAAGCATACTGATATTACATGTAGTAGCGCTGTCACAGCAGCGCTGAAGCTTACTGACATTTACATGTAGTAGCGCTGTCACAGCAGCGCTGAAGCTTACTGACATTACATGTATTAGCGCTGTCACAGCAGCGCTGAAGCTTACTGACATTTACATGTAGTAGCGCTGTCACAGCAGCGCTGAAGCATACTGACATAGTAACGCTGACATTAATAATAGCGCTGCTCATTCAGACGCTAAAGCACTCACACATAATTATTATTAAAATTTGTGTGGAGTACTCACCAGCCAAGGCGCCACAGGGACCCTCAGGGGTTTCTGGCGCAGTGCCCATGCTTCCCCCCAGGGCGAAGAACGCAGTGACCGCACGTGTGGTTTGCGTTCCCGCCAGAGAAGCTCTCCTCATCCCCCAGGGCCGGCAAGGATTCTGCAGGGACTTTGAGTGAATACAGATCCGCCAAGGGAGAGGTTGGGGTACAGCAGCGCTGATACCCCTGAGACCTCTAGACCAACTAGTGATCCAAGTCTCCTGTCCGAATATTAAAATAATAAAATTTTCTGAGGAGCTGCATTAGCAGCGACCATCCTCTGGACCTCAAATCTTAGACTGGAGCTGAGTAGGAGGAGCCCGAGCTGGAGGGGCCAGCCAGTCATCACTCTTTTGATCTGAGGTAACATCCTGATCTGGGGCTCCGCCTACCCATCAGTAATGAATTACTGTGGCTCTCTTCCTTCATCTGCAGCTGAAAAACGGATAGTTTGTAAGGTCGTCGCGACCCATGCGACCCTTGCAACATCCGGGCCGACTTACCAGGACGACTAGTTACCTCCTCCGGTAACTGTAACGTCCACATGGCTTCCACAGAAATTTTAGTACGGCCCCTGAGAGAGGCAGGGTGTCCCTGCCGATCCTCCTTGACCGAATCAGACTTCTTCGCTAAGCGAGAAGGAAAGCACCGATTTGTGTCGCTTCCTTGAGAGGATCTAGTTGACACTCCATAACCTAAAAGGTCATCAATAGAAACCAGTGAAGGCCTCCATTTTGACACCATTGGAACCTCTGACCGTGTATGAGTCGAGGTCTGCGTGTCAGATACGCGAGGCTGATCCGTAGCGGATCTGGGAGAGGGTCTCTGACATGCCCTTGCATAGTATATGGCAGGATAAACCTGTCAGTAACCAGAGCAGTACTTAAATAAAAAACAAACGCTGAAGGGTTAAAGCTCTAAAGAGAGAGCTACCCCAGCTGTCTCCCATTAAGAGTTAACCGCCTAAAAAGGGGTTAAAGTAGCAGACTCCCCACAACCTTGATAATGAAAAAAGGGTGTGCGAATCTCAGGCGCCTCTTATAAGGTCGCAGCTGCAGGACAGCCATGCCACACTAAACAGAAAACGTTCCACAAGATCGCTAAAAAATTGCGCTGTTTTTTATAACGCAATGACCGCCAAAGTTGTCAAGGAGATCGCTAATCGCCTATGCGATTGCCCAGATTGGCAGTCACCAGCGACACTAAAAATGACACACAAACGATCGCAATATTATGCGACGCCATCAGGATCGTCAGCGGAAACGTATAGTGGCAGCATTAATGTCGCAGACTCCCCACAGCCTCTTTATTAATATTAAAAGAGTGTGCGAGCCCCTTATGCGAGAACAGCCGCAGGACAGCTCAATCTGTCACTCAGAAGTGCCCCAGACGGCGCCCGCGCTGTGGAGGTGAAGGGGTTAAGCTTCTGCCCGCGGGCTAGAAGCGACTCACTCAGCTGGTCACGTATTCTTGCCGGGAGGGGAGGAGAACGATCCGGGGAGCTTTCAGCTTGCAGCGCTTTATCAGCAATGGCCGCCGCGCTCTGCCTCCATGTGCTCCATGTAGAGGAGCCGGAAATGGAGGCTGCAGTAAAGCGCGCGCTCAGAAGCGGCGCGAAATTCAAAAAAATAAAAAGAGCGCGTACTCCCCTCCTTTCCCTCGTCCTGCAGGCATCCTCCTGCGGACATAGAAAAACTAGTCACCGCATATATATGTACAGCGCTGCCGCAGCAGTCGCTAAAACAC
>JARQOD010000009.1:117693671-117728058 GCA_033576555.1 Oophaga sylvatica | reverse complement strand
ATAGGATGCACTAGGGACGGTGTGTCACACTACGGGGTGTTTGGGGCTTGAGCTAAATGTCTACAGTCACTTTATATCATTGGCAAATGGTGACAGTGTGTATTATGGAAACTGTCAGGATTCTTCTCAATTGTCAGAGAAAACAGACAATTACAAGTGATTTGCCTACTAGTGTTCACGTGCCAACTAGATTCTCATCATTAGGACATGCTGGCAGTCACATGCCGACTAGATTCTCATCAATAGGACATGCTGGCAGACACGTGTAGACTACATATTCTCTTCAATAGGACATGCTGGCAGACACGTGCCGACTACATATTCTCATCAATAGGACATGCTGGCAATCACATGCCAACTAGATTCTCATCAATAGGACATGCTGGCAGTCACGTGCCAACTAGATTCTCATCAATAGGACATGCTGGCAGTCACGTGCCGACTAGATTCTCATCAATAGGACATGCTGGAAGTCACATGCCAACTAGATTCTCATCAATAGGACATGCTGGAAGTCACATGCCGACTAGATTCTCATCAATAGGACATACTGGCAGCAGGGTGGATTGATTTAAATCACGCCGATTTAAATCAATGATTTAAATCATGATTTAAATCAAATGATTTTTTTTCTATTTAAATCAGATCGATTTAAATCGTGATTTTAATCATGATTTAAATCACTGATTTAAATCAAAAGATTTTTTTAATATAAATCACGATTAAAATCTAAAACTTTCAATCATTGTTCAATTAACTCCACACTTCTAGCTTGGTTTCACTTTCTGTAGCTTGGTTTCAGTTTCTTTTTCCATTCAGTTGACATGCCCAAACTTGTTGGATAGTCAGTCAGCAGTACTTGGCTGTAGTAACAATCAAACTTCAGAAGTGATCTGCGTGAGCCATGGCAGGTCGTAAGAGAGACCCTATTTGGGTTCATTTTGTTGAGATGCCAGCAGAGCTTGGAAAGAAAGGTGGGAGAGCAAAGTGCAAATACTGTCAAAAGGATATCCAAGGACTTGTTTGCCGTTTGAAATCACATTATGAAAACTGCAACCAGAAGGGAAATGAAGATGTTGATAGTGATACAACTAATGTCAATGAACCCCCACAGCTTCTTATGCACCAGGACCCTAGCACTAGTGGTAAGTCTGGCAATTACAACCTATTTTAACAGACGTTTTTCTGGGATGGTTAAAGTCTATGAAAAGAAAAATTTCTAGCACTAGTTCTGGAGTATAGAATTTAAATTTATGTTAAGGCAATATTTCACAGAAGATTAACGTTAAGTAAAATAAAAGAGTGTGTATACGCCTATTTTTTTTTTATTGTAGGCTACAATTCACTTTTGAAGTCTGCCAAATTGACCATTTTTTTAAAAAAACATTTTTAAAACTTTTGTGACATAATTTTTTTCAGTTGCTCTGATATTACTAGTATTACAGCAACTTCACCGGAAACTTGAGTAGCATAACTTTTGAGACAGCCCTTATAGGACGAGGACCATTACATTGTTCAAAAAGTTTGTTTCAAAATATTTTCGTTATATTTCTTCAAATACGCAGTCGAATTATATTTTTAATTACTGTGCTTTCAGGGTCAAATATGGCTTGTGCTGCACGTGACAATCAATATCTGGGTACAACTTCAACAAAGCAGCCCAACAAAAAACTTTGCGTGCAAAGTGTAGAAAAATTCCTCTTAAAGACTACGACGAGCCAGAAAGAACATTTTGATGAATTAATTGCTAAATTCATATTTGCAACCAATTCTTCTTTCCGACTAGTTGAACACCCATTGTTTGTACAAATGATCGAAGGAATAAGACCAGGCTACAAACCACCAAGTAGATTTGATATCTCAGGAAAACATCTTCAGGCTGTATACGACAAAGAAAGAGCGGCTTGTACAAAATATTTGAAAGACAAAGTTGTTAACATGAGCTTGGATGGTTGGAGCAACATCCACAACGACCCCATAATTTGCACTTGTGTCACAACAGAAGATGGTGAAACTTACCTTACAGACACAATCGACACATCTGGAAATTCACATACTGCTGAATATTTACTTGAAATTGCTAAGAACTCAATTCACCAATGCCAAGAACAGTTTGGATGTAAAGTAAGGAGCTTAGTTACTGATAACGCAAGCAATGTGGCAAAAATGCGAGCGGAACTGGCACATGAGGATGACACAAATGTCATTACATACGGTTGTTCTGCCCATTTGTTGCATCTTTTGGCAAAAGACCTGCATATTTCGGGTGTCAAGGAACATGTTGTAGAAATTGTTAAATATTTCCGCAATAATCATTTTGCACATGCAACCTACAAGGAAATGGGAGGACTGAAGTTGGTTCTACCACAAGATGTTAGATGGAATACCTTGGCTGAATGCTTGGAACTGTTTATTAACAACTGGTCAAAATTAATGTCCATTTGCGAAACACATCGGGATAAAATTGATGCTAATATACGAAGCAAAGTATTAAATCTTGGTGTGAAGAGAAATGCCGAGGACCTTTTGGAAAGGTTAAAGCCAATATCTATTGCGTTGGATAAAATGCAGAAAGATACTGCAACCATAGCTGATGCCACAGAAGTTTGGAAAGATTTAGAAGGTTCGCTAGATCGCTTGAACCTCTCAAACAATGTAAAGGTTGCAATACACCACCGCAAGGACCAAGCATTAAAAGAAGAACACTATTTAGCCAATATCTTGCATCCCATCTACAGAGGGAAAAAACTATCTGAGGCGGAAATCAACTCTGCAATGGAGTGGCTCGCCAATACTAACCATGACATTGTGGCAACTGTGCTGAAATTGAAGTGTGAATCTGCACCATTTCAAAAATACATGTTTGCAGATAACGTCGTTAATGAACTAAAACCACTGGACTGGTGGAAGTCGCAATCACTTGTTCTTCCAGCGAAGATAATAAATGTAGCTACTCAGCTACTGACTGCATCGGCTTCATCGGCAGGAGTAGAGAGATTGTTTTCTTCATTTGGTTTTGTGCACACAACAGTCCGAAACCGCTTAGGAACTGCTAAAGCAGGACAACTAGTTTTCCTATTAAAAGTCCTAAATAAACAGTAGGCTTAAAGGACTGATGTATTCACTGAAGATGTTTGCTTACTTCAAACGTTAGAGATAGGCTATTGTTAAAAAGTACTTACTCTCTGTAGTTCAATTCTGATTGTTTAATAGTGCAAATAAAAATTATTAGGTTTCATAATCATCAACTGTTTTAATATTTTTATTTGTGTAAAATAATTTGATTTGCAAAAAGACAAAGTTTTGCTTGTGTACAACTTGATTAAAAAATCCGATTTAAATCAAAAAAATCCGATTTAAATCAAAAAAATCCGATTTTTTTTATTTTTTTTTTAAAAAATCATGATTTTTATCCACCCTAACTGGCAGTCACGTGCCGACTAGATTCTCATCAATAGGACATGCTGGAAGTCACATGCCGACTAGATTCTCATCAATAGGACATGCTGGAAGTCACATGCCGACTAGATTCTCATCAATAGGACATCCTGGCAGTCATGTGCCGACTACATATTCTCATCAATAGGACATGCTGGCAGTCACGTGCCGACTAGCTATTCTCATTAATAGGACATCCTGGCAGACACGTGCCGACTATGTTCTCATCAATAGGACAAACTGGAAGTCACGTTCCGGCTAGATTCTCATCAACAGGACATACTGGTAGTCACGTGCCGACTAGATTCTCATCAACAGGACATACTGGCAGTCACGTGCCGGCTAGATTCTCATCAACAGGATATACTGGCAGTCACGTGCCGACTAGATTCTCATTAATAGGACATACTGGCAGTCACGTGCCGGCTAGATTCTCATCAACAGGACATACTGGCAGTCACGTGCCGGCTAGATTCTCAACAACAGGACATACTGGTAGTCACGTGCCGGCTAGATTCTCAACAACAGGACATACTGGCAGTCATGTGCCAGCTAGATTCTCATCAACAGGACATACTGGCAGTCACGTGCTGGCTAGATTCTCATCAACAGGACATACTGGCAGTCACATGCCGACTAGATTCTCATCAACCATCAACAGGATATGCTGGCAGTAACGTGCCGGCTAGATTCTCATCAACAGGACATACTGGCAGTCATGTGCCGGCTAAATTCTCATTAATAAGACATACTGGCAGTCACGTGCCAGCTAAATTCTCATTAATAGGACATACTGGCAGTCATGTGCCGGCTAAATTCTCATTAATAGGACATACTGGCAGTCACGTGCCAACTAGATTCTCAACAACAGGACATACTGGCAGTCACGTGCCGGCTGGATTCTCATAAATAGGACATACTGGCTGTCTCGTGCCGACTAGATTCTCAACAACAGGACATACTGGCAGTCACGTGCCGGCTGGATTCTCATAAATAGGACATACTGGCTGTCACGTGCCGACTAGATTCTCATCAATAGGACATACTGGCAGTCACGTGCTGGCTGGATTCTCATAAATAGGACATACTGGCTGTCATGTGCCAGCTAGATTCTCATCAACAGGACATACTGGCAGTCACGTGCCGGCTAGATTCTCATCAACAAGACATACTGGCAGTCACGTGCCGGCTAGATTCTCATCAACAGGACATACTGGCAGTCACGTGTCGGCTAGATTCTCATCAACAGGACATACTGGCAGTCATGTGCCGGCTGGATTCTCATAAATAGGACATACTGGCTGTCACGTGCCGACTAGATTCTCATTAATAGGACATGTTGCCAGTCACGTGCCGGCTAGATTCTCATTAATAGGACATGTTGCCAGTCACGTGCCGGCTAGATTCTCATCAATAGGACATCCTGGCAGACTTGTGCGGACTATGTTCTCATCAATACAACATACTAAGATGAGAAAAAAAAAAAGTGGATTCACTCTGCGCTGCTTGAAAGATAAAGTCCAGCTGCTTGTTTCAAATGAATATGTGGTTTTATTCTACGCGTTTCAAAGCGCTAAGGCTTCTTCATCAGGCTACCACAAATGTATATCAATCCTGACCGTGAGAATAATGCTTAAGGGCCTGTGCACACGTTGCGGATTCCTAGCGGTTTTGCCGCGGCGGAAACGCCGCGAAACCGTGGCAAAACCGCTTACACAATACAACTCATTATGGCCTATGGGATTCCGCAATGCTGTGCACATGCTGCGGGTTTTTCCGCGGCGGAATCGCATCGCGGGAGAATCCGCAGCATGCTCATTCTTTTTTGCGGAACCGCGGCGATTCCGCCACCATAGGAATGCATTGAACCAATTACTTTCCGCATGTGGCTGTGCCCACCATGCGCAAAGTAAGCGGTTCATGTGCGGATGGCACCCAGGGTCTGGAGGACAGGAGACTCTCCTCCAGGCCCTGGGTACCATATCCATGTAAAAACAATAATTAAAATAAAAAATAATGATATTCTCACCTTCCGGCGGCCCCCGCAGCTTTCCCGCCTCTCAGCGACGCTCCCGCCAATCCCGTTCCCAGTAATGCATTGCGAGAATCCCCAGATGACGTAGAGGTCTCGCGTGATGCTACGTCATCGGGGTGATTGTAGCAAGGGACTCCTGGGAACGCAATTGGCCGGGAGCGTCGCTGAGAGGCGGGAAAGCTGCAGGGGCCGCCGGAAGGTGAGAATATCATTATTTATTATTTTTTTTTATTATTTTTACATTAGATCTTTTTACTATTGATGAGACATAGGCGGGATCGATAGTAAAAAGTTGGTCACACTTGTCAAACACTTGTTTGACTCATGTGACCAACCTGTCAGATCGCTTGTAAAACGCTAGCATTCTGCAAGCTAATTACGCTTGCAAAACGCTAGTTTTTAGCGGGAAAACGCATACCTATAATATGCGTATTTCCCGCGGCAGGGAGGTGCGGAATTGCCGCGAAATTTCCATGGCAATTCCGCAACGTGTGCACATAGCCTAAAAATTTAGCTCAAACCAGGAAAACCCCTTTAACTAGACCTCAAATTATAACAGGTGAAACCAGGTAAAAAGTTCATGAAAACCTATATGGTACAAGGAAGTAATAGTAGGAAACACCCAGGCAAAACAAAAACAGCAGCACAGAGCAAAACAGGAAAAACAAAACAAATACGTGGCAGGAAATGGCGCCAAGAACTGATCAGTGTATATGGACATAACATGGGCAAACCAGGACAAAACCCCCTGAAATATCACACTCCTACCACTGTGGTGAAAATACACCCTCCCAAGTGTTACAGAGATGTCTTCTTTTACCTGAAGTGAAAGCCGCTGTTCTCCTGAGTCCTGATTTTTCCTTTGTTCCTGCACCTCTCTGGCCCTAAAATATGGTCCCTTCTTCCCCGCATATAAATTGAGTATTTAAGTCATCGGAGTGTAGTTCTCAAGAAGATGCCCATAGAGGAGGGCTCATACCAACACACAGTTGGCAAAGACTACATTTCTCTTTAAGATTGACGGGCTCATATCTCAGGAATGGAGAGGCACGGGAGGATCGGGAACACAAGAACAGAACATGGGATTCAGGAGATAAGAGACATTTCCACCAAGTAAGAAGAGACCCATCTATGGCCCGTGACAGGGGGTCTCCGGAAGACATTACTTCTAATATTTTGTTGCAAAGTCTTTGTGGAGACAAATCCAGCGTATAGGAGGTCGACCCCATTGGTCACTGGTGCAATATGAAATATCTTGTCTGTACAAAGTATTAGGATCAAGGCAAGTAACCCCTGCAGGCGCAAACGCAGGACACACTTCTGACATTGTTTCATATGATTTTTAGGTGCTTCATGCTATGATGTTTCTACTCCGGTATAACACAGTACAGACGATCATTACATAAATCCTTCAAAAAATAAAACGCAACTAAACTCTGTATTCACAATTCTACAAAACTGCAAACATGAGCTGAATGGACTGATTAGCTATGAACTTTCCTCTAACAGTGATAGAACAGAATGTTACAAAAAAGTCACCGTTGGAGGAGACCTCGGGTTGTCTTCATTTGTTAAAAATGTAATCAAGTCTTCATTATAGGCGATAACGTGCCGATCAGTGGGGGTCTGACAGCTCAGAACACCATTAATTCCAAGGAAAGTGCTCTCATATGTCATGCTACAACAGAGTGGCGGGCGTCCATGTGCGCCACCACTCCGTTCATTGTGGGATTGCTAGAAAGAGCCAAGCACTACTCTCCGATATATCCAACAGTCCTATAGAGAAGCAGCAGAGCGGTGGCAGAAGTGTGTGGCCATCACTATCGCAAATGGACCTTTCAGAGCCCCATTCCTACCGTGTTTCCCCGATAGTAAGACACCCCGATAGTAAGACGTAGTGGGGTTTTAGGGGGATCGGCTAATGTAAGACGTACTCCGAAAGTAAGACATACCGGTAGTAAACTGTACGTTGGAAAAATAGCTGTCCTCTGTGAAAAATAATAAAAAAAATAAAAAATAATGATATTCTCACCTTCCGGCGGCCCCCGCAGCTTTCCCGCCTTCAGCGACGCTCCCGGCAACTCCCGTCCAGGAGTCCTTTGCGACAAATCACCCGATGACGTAGCATCACGCGAGACCGCTATGCCATCTGGGTGATCTCGCAATGCATTACTGGGACCGGGAATTGCCGGGAGCGTCGCTGAAGGCGGGAAGGCTGCGGGGCCGCCGAAGGTGAGAATATCATTATTTTTTATTTTAATTATTGTTTTACCAGGGATATGGTACCCAGGGGCCCGGAGGAGAGTTTTACTCTCCTCCAGACCCTGGTACCATCCGCACTTGAACCGCTTAGGCCTCTTTCACACATCCGGTGTATTTTCCAATATAAGACATACCCCGAAAGTAAGACATATTGGTACTTTTGGGGGTAAAAAGAATGTAAGACACTGTCTTACTTTCGGGGAAACACGGTAGTATCACGGGGGTCCCAGCCAATGAATCCCCACCAAATCAGAAAATTACCTATTTTATGGTAGGTGATCACTTTTAATCTTGAGAGTAACCTTAAAGAGTTTGTCCCCAACTCGGGACAACCCCTTCTCAATCATTATGAATAATAACATCTAGACTCACCTCCAATGCAGGCGCCATTCCAGAGGTGTCGCACACTGTTATGTCACGCGATCCCTGCAGACGATTGGCCACTGCCTCATTCTCCTCTCCTTGGGACATATCAAGACATCTGGAGGAAGTCAGAGCTACAGCTCCTCTCTCATTTCCTCCAAAGGGGAGAGGACAGTGACGGGCTGCAGGGAACGCGAGACGTAACGCCACGCACACAAGCCAGGGAGGCGACACCACTGGAACAGCGCTAGTACTGAAGGTGCTTTTAGGTGTCATTATTTTATAAACAGTCATTGAAAAGGGGGCTGTCTGAGTAGTGGACAAACCCTTTCAAGACTTTCCATCAAATGCCCTGCACATCTCACAAAGTTCTCCCTATGCAGTGTAACATAGAACAAGGGGTTAATCCTTCGGTCACTTACCTTCTTCTTGGACTTGAATACGTTGCAGCGGAAGGTATTACTGGAGCCGTCTCTGGCGATGTAACTGAAGATCTTCAGGTCTTGGGAGTCATGAGAAACATAAAATATTCTGCACCGAGGAAATGGAGAAAGTGGGATCAGAGGCGTCGGAGCGAGTGATGGCTGCACAAAACGGGTATCAGACAAATGTACGCAGTCCAGCTGCCCCATCAGCAGATTTATGGTGTGTGCACATGGGACTTTTTGCAGCAAAATCGTCACATACAAAATCCACAGCAATTTGTTCAAATTTATTGCAAATTTCATCATCCACAATGGAAATCCTCTGCAGAACCAGTCAATGTCTGCTGCAGATTATCTCCATCCTGTGCGGATAAGAATTCATTAAATGCTGGTTCAGACAAAGCAAAATCTGCTGCTTATCTGCCCCAAGTTATAGGGGTCGTCCGGCCTCAGGCTACAAGTCTATGAGGAGCAACAAGTCTGCAGACCTAACACACTTATAACCCAAGGCTGGACAACCCCTTTAAAGGGTTACTCCCTTCTTCATAGATGGATATTGTCAGATACTGTTTGTAAAAACAAGCCATTTTGCAATTTAGCGCTTATTGATACTTGCACCAGTTTTTGAGATAGTCGCACTTTTCTCTTCTGCTTCTTGCCTAGGAGAACGACCACCGCTGCTGTCTAGCTTGTAAGCAAAGTGGTAAAGCTGGCTGGTTTAAGGAGGTAACAGGGTGCTCCAGTGATCCTTGTCAGCTTCAAAACCGGTTTAACAGGCTGAATAGAAAATAGATCTAGAGAAGATCTTGGAAACCCTGCTTGTGGTCTGCTGTCTAGTAGCGATGGTCGGTCTCCAAGGCAACCAGCTGCAAACAAAAGAAAAGTAACCTGCTAATATCTCAAGAATGGCTGAAAATGTTAATAAGCAGCAAATTGAAAACTTGATTTTACTTACAAGCAATACTGACAATATCATTTATGAGGATGGGAAGAATGTTGTTATATCTGGGTGGCAAATAAATTGTGCTGCTGCGTAAAAAAGCAACTATAAAAATATTTCATGAGATGGAGAAAAAAAACACAATAAGAAATAAAAAAAAAAGTAATTATGTGTAAAAAAAAAATCATGTCTTTTGTCAGACAATTCCCCTTTCACGAAGAAAACAATTTCCAGGACATGGTAATTCCTAGAAGGAGGACACAAGATCTGATTTTTGCAGTGTTGAACGGTGGCTGACGGATGCACCTAACGCAGTCATGGTACAAGTCACATCAATTACTGTGAGCAGCTAAATCCTTCTACAACTAATTGCTTTTTTTTTCCCACTGGCAAAATGGAATACATTTCTTGCATGTGTTGCAGGCACCAACCTGTAGATGGGATCTTGCATGACCAGCATCTTGCTTTGATCCCAGTCCCATTCTTTCTTCTGTAACAAGACAAGGTTAGTCAGTAATGTTGAACACACGGCCAGATAGGTCTCCCTACATAATGTCTAAACTCGGCAGATATAAATTTACTTACACTGCTACAAAAATCTGATTAAAGAAGCCCCCCTCCTCCTCCCATCACAGTTTTTATCCTTTTACTATATTGCAGTTATCACATTATATGGCACTGCATACTTACAATTGCTCTTTTTGCCTTTCTACCCAGTAAATTCTTCTTTCT
Source organism: Oophaga sylvatica (assembly GCA_033576555.1). Lineage (NCBI taxonomy): Eukaryota > Metazoa > Chordata > Amphibia > Anura > Dendrobatidae > Oophaga > Oophaga sylvatica. Next base: position 117,717,863 of record JARQOD010000009.1, on the reverse strand, counting down.
GTGCTCTGTGTAGAAGCAGTAAGTCTCTTTACCCGGCAATTATCCTTCCCCTCTTCGACTCCTGACCTGATCTAACTCCTCTGCTCCCCCCCTTGTCAGCGATTTTTGCAGGGATGACTCATACAGGGAAAATTGACCTCCTGTTTCTACATAGAGCTTAGAATGATTCAGCTAGTCGGCTTTTAATCACGTGATGTCATAGACCTAATGGAAAAGAGAAGAATTAGCTGGGTAGAAAGGCAAAATGAGTAATTGTAAGTACACAGTGCTATATAATATGATGACGGCAATAAATTAAGAGGGTGTAAATTTTGATGGGAGGAGGAGGGCTTCTTTAATATGGCAGCCAGATACAAGACTGCATAGATCAAAAGTACAAACAAAAGTTCAGGTGTACTTGCAGGGATGAGGGCAAGTCCATGAATCAACTCCCTAATAAGTAATAAAACGGGCTCAGGTTCTACGACTTTTATTCCCTATTTCAGGTAACTGCTAAAAAGTTATCCAGTGCATCCTAAAAGTCCAGAAGTGCTTTAAAAAAAAAAAAACTCTACAGCATAAAAAAAAAATCCCTTTTTATCATTTTCTGCATCCATGTGGGCCCCATTGATGTTGGTAGTCATCTATGCTGCTGGGACAGACTTTAGATAGAATCAGACTTCTTCCCCCTCTGGCAGCTGAGAAAACAGTTACCGTACTTGTAATTTCTCATGCAGAAGGGGGTCTTCTTAATTATGCTGCTATACTACTGCAGAAGTTTTGGTCCTTCACTAACAAGAAGGGCTGAAAGATTATTCATGTTGACGGAGAACTGTTGGTCAGTGGCGTTTTGAGATTTTAGCTGCGCACTGGCATGGCGCTGCGTACTCTGGACACATACTTTGACTGATGCTGTTATAAGTAAAAACTTTACAAGTCAACTGATAACTTCATAACAAAAAAAATTAGGGGTTTTGTTATAAATGACATTTATAACCTATACATGTGTCTGACCACTGAGGGTCCCAAAGATCACAAGGGGTAACCCGATACAAGTTATGAATCCATTCAAGGTCTATGGGACTGATGGAGGAGTCCGTTCCATAGACATGAATGGGGCAGTAGAGGTCATGTGTGACCATGCTGCTCCAATCAAACAGGATTAAGGTAAGGTAGAGAGTGAATGGGGGCACAAATCCTAAATGTGGGACCCCCCCGAGTGATCAAGATATTTATCAACTATTCTGAGGTCAGCTACAAGAAATCTTTTGTGTTACAACCCTTTTAATATTTTTTTTTTAAATATAGTTAACTATTAAACAAACAAAAAAATCTAAAAACATTGAAATCACCCCCTTTGCCTAAACATAAATAGCAAAATATAAAAAAATTAACATTTAGTATTGCTGCATGCGTAACTGCCCAAACTAATAAAAATATTCTCAATAGGTGTACGCTGAAATAAAAAAATACACATGCAGCATTGCATCAAAAAAGCAAAATGCAATAAAAAGAAAACAAAATGTATCAATAAAATCTACAGCTCAATGTGTAAAGAGAAATCAGGGCTCATACAAGTCCATCGACAGAACAGTAAAAAAGTTACAGGTGTCAGAAAATGGAGACACAAACCATTTTTTTTCTTCAGTGCGCTAAAGTTTTTTTTTAACCCCTTCATGACCCAGCCTATTTTGACCTTGGACCTTGCTATTTTTGGCAATTCTGACCAGTGTTCCTTTATGAGGTAATAACTCAGGAACGCTTCAACAGATCCTAGCAATTCTGAGACTGTTTTTTCGTGACATATTGGGCTTCATGTTAGTGGTAAATTTATGTCGATAATTTTTGCGTTTATTTGTGAAAAAATTGAAATTTGGCTAAAATTTTGAAAATTTCACAATTTTCAAATTTTGATTCTGTTAAACCAGAGAGGTATGTGACACAAAATAGTTAACAAAATAACATTTCCCACATGTCTACTTTACATCAGCACAATTTTGGAAACACATTTTTTTTTTGTTAGGAAGTTATAAGGGTTAAAAGTTGACCAGCGATTTCTCATTTTTACAGCAAAATTTATAAAACCATTTTTTTTAGGGACCACCTCACATTTGAAGTCACTTTGAGGGGTCTATATGGTAGAACAGGGGTCGACAAAGTTGTTCAGAATCTAGGAGCCAGCCAAAAAATTTAGGAGCCAGAATTTTTTGCCTGCCCATTATCATCATCATTGCCTCCCCTCATCATCATTGCCTGCCCAACATCATCATCATTGCCTCCCCATTAATATCATCATTGCCTTCCCATTTTCATTGCCTCCCTATCATCATCATTATCATTGCCTCCCCATTAATATCATCATCATCGCCTTCCCATTATCATTGCCTCCCCATTTATATCATCATCATTGCCTTCCCATTATCATTGCCTCCCCATTAATATCATCATCATCGCCTTCCCATTATCATTGCCTCCCCATTAATATCATCATCATCATCATTGCCTTCCCATTATCATTGCCTCCCCATCATCATCATTATCATTGCCTCCCCATTAATATCATCATCATCATTGCCTTCCCATTATTATTGCCTCCCCATCATCATCATTATCATTGCCTTCCCATTAATATCATCATCATCATTGTCTTCCCATTATCATTGCCTCCCCGTCATCATCATTCATCGCCTCACCCCACCACTATCACACATACAGCACTCTCACATACACACATGCAGGCAAACACGCGGCACACACACAGCAGGCGCACACCACGCAGGCGCACTACACACACACACGCAGGCACACACACACACACACGCAGCACCACACACAGCAGGCGCACACACACACACGCAGGCGCATACACACACACGCAGGCGCACACACACACACGCAGGCACACACACACACGCAGGCACACACACACGCCTCACCTGTCCGGCGTCCGCGCGCTCTCTGCCACAGCCGGCCGCTGAATGATGACATCATTCAGCGGCGCTGCTGTGAGAGAGGAAGCGCCGGTGCCCCCTGGAGCTCGGAGCTGCGGCAGCGGAGGCACGGGGAGAGGTATGTATTGCGCCGGCTACTGCCGGGGCCCTGAGCAAGCGGGGGGGCCAGTGGCGGCGCTGACACCGCTAACAGGCACCGGGGTGCCCGACGGCGAGTGGGCCCCCCCCGCCTGCTCAGGGCCCCTTTTTAATTCCCCGGGCGCCCAGGCATGATTTTCTAGGCGCCACTGGCGCCCGGGTTTGTCGAACCCTGTGGTAGAAAATACCCAAAAGTGACACCATTATAAAAACTGCACCCTCAAGCTACTCAAAACTACATTCAAGAAGATTATTAACCCTTCAGGTGCTTCACAGGAACTAAAGCAATGTGGAAGGAAAAAATGTACATTTTAATTTTTCCAACAAAAATTTTATTTTAGCATCAATTTTTTCATTTTTACATGGGCAACAGGATAAAATGGATCCTAAAATTTGTTGGGCAATTTCTCCTGAGTACACAGATACCTCATATGTGGTCATAAACAACTGTTTGGGCGCACGGCAGGGCTCAAAAGGGAAGGAGCGCCATTTGACTTTTTGAATTGAAAATATGCTGGAAAATTTAGCTGTTGGCATGTCGCATTTGGAGAGTCCCTGTGTGCCTAAACATTGGAGCTCCCCCACAAGTGACCCCATTTTGGAAACTAGACCCCCCAAGGAACTTATCTAGATGCATAGTGAGCACTTTGAACCCCCAGGTGCTTCACAAATTGATCCGTAAAAAAAGAAAGTACTTTTTTTTCACAAAAATTTTCTTTTAGCCTCAGTTTTTTCATTTTCACATGGGCTACAGGATAAAATGGATCCTAAAATTTGTTGGGCAGTTTATCCTGAGTACACAGATACCTCATATGTGGTCATAAACCACTGTTTGGGCGTACGGCAGGGCCCAGAAGGGAAGGAGCGCCATTTGACTTTTTGAATGGAAAATTAGCTCCAATCGTTAGCGGACACCATGACGCGTTTGGAGAGCCCCTGTGTGCCTAAACAGTGAAAAACCCCCACATGTGACACCATTTTGGAAACTAGACCTCTTATAGAACTTATCTAGATGTGTTGTGAGCACTCTGAACCCCCAAGTGCTTAACAGAAGTTTATAACGTAGAGCAGTGAAAATAAAAAAATCATTTTTCTCCTCAAAAATGATTTTTTTAGCCCGCTATTTTTTATTTTCAGAAGGGTAACAGGAGAAATTGGACCACAAAAGTTGTTGTGCAATTTGTCCTGAGTACACCAATACCCCAAATGTGGGGGGGGAGCCACTGTTTTGGCGCATGGGAGAGCTCAGAAGGGAAGGAGTGCCATTTTGGAATGCAGACTTGATGGAATGTTCTGCGGGCGTCATGTTGCGCTTGCTGAGCCCTTGATGAGTCTAAACAGTGGAAACCCCCCACAAGTGACCCCATTTTGGAAACTAGGCCCCCCAAGGAGCTTATCTAGATGTGTAGTGAGCACTTTGAACCCCCAAGTGCTTCACAGAAGTTTATAAACGCAGAGCAGTGAAAATAAAAAAATAATTTTTGTTTCTCAAAAATCACTTTTTAAACCCGCTATTTTTTATTTTCCCAAGGGTAACAGGATAAATTGGACGCCAAAAGTTGTTGTCCAGTTTTTCCTGAGTACGCTGGTGCCCCAGATGTGGGGGGGGGGCACTGTTTGGGCGCACAGCAGGGCTCAGAAGGGAAGGAGCGCCATTTGACTTTAATGGAAAATTAGCTTCAATCGTTAGCGGACACCATGTCGTGTTTGGAGAGCCCCTGTGTGCCTAAACTTTGGAGCTCCCCCACAAATGACCCTATTTTGGAAACAAGACCCCCTAAGGAACTTATCTAGATGCACAGTGAGCACTTTGAACCCCAGGTGCTTCACAGAAGTTTATAACGCAGAGCCGTGAAAATAAAAAAATCATTTTTTTTTCTCAAAAAATGATTTTTAAGCCCCCTATTTTTTATTTTCACAATGGTTACAGGAGAAATTGGACGCAAAAAGTTGTTGTCCAGTTTGTCCTGAGTACGCTGATATATGTGGGGGATAACCACTGTTTGGGCACACGTCAGGGCTCGGAAGGGAAGTAGTGACGTTTTGAAATGCCGACTTGATGGAATGGTCTGCGGGCGTCATGTTACGTTTGCAGAGCCCATGATGTGCCTAAACAGTAGAAACCCCCCCAAGTGATCCCATTTTGGAAACTAGATCCCCCAAGGAACTCCTCTAGATGTGTGGTGAGCACTTTGAATCTCCAAGTTCTTCACAGAAGTTTATAACGCAGACGTGAAAATAAAAATCATTTTTTTTCCACAAAAATAATTTTTTTAGTCCCCAATTTTTTTTTCCCCAAGTGTAACAGGAGAAATTAGACCCCCAAAGTTGTTGTGCAATTTTTCCTGAGTACGCTGATACCCCATATGTGGGGGTAAACCATTGTTTGGGCACACGTCGGGGCTCAGAATAAAGGGAGCACTGTTTGACTTTTTGAACGCAAAATTTGCAGGAATCAATGGTGGCGCCATGTCGCGTATGGAGACCCTCTTATGTGGCTAAATAGTGGAAAACCCTCAATTCTAACTCCAACCCTAACCCCAACACACCCCTAACCCAAACACACCCCTAACCCCAACACACCCCTAACCCCTACACACCCCTAACCCTAATCCCAACTCTAACCATAACCGTAACCACAAGCCTAACCCTAATCCCAATCCTAAACCCAAAACACCCCTAACACTTATCCTAACTCTAGCCCTAACCACAAACCTAACCCTAATCCCAACCCTAACCCTAATTCCAACCCTAATTCTAACCCTAACCCTAATTCCAACCCTAACCCAAATTCCAACCCTAACCCAAATTCCAACCCTAACCCAAATTCTAATAGTAACCCTAATTCTAACCCTAATGCTAACCCTAACCCTAGTTCTAACCCTAAGGCTGGGTTCATATTGCATTTTACCAGCCTGTTCAACACATAGCGTTGATGGGCTGGTAACGGTATAGCATAACGCGATCGCATTATGCTATACCTGCTAGCGCAGATGAATTAGCAGATGCGCCCACAAATGGAGGTGAATGGTAGCGTTAACGGACTGTGTTACACCGCGGTGTAACGCAGTCCGTCTAACGAACTGCCATAACGCAATATGAACACAGCCTAAGCGTTACCCTAACCCTAATAAGAAAATATATATATATATTTTTTATTTTATTATTTGTCCCTATGGGGGTGATAAATGGGGCGTTTATTTACTTTTTTTTTATTTTGATCACTGTGAGAGAGTATCACAGTGATCTAAATAAATTTATGGACTCTGGAGGGCGCACTGCGCATGCGCCTGAAATTTTGCAAGATGGCGGCGCCCATGAAGCATCGCGGACGGACGCCGGGACGGATCCAGGGACATCGGAGGACCGGGAGAGGTGAGTAGGGGGGGTCGGAAAGTGAGGGGGGGGGGGGGTCGGAAGGTGGGGGGAACGGAGGCAAGGAGGAGGGGAGCAGATAGTGACGGCGGTGACCGATCACTGCCGTCACTCAGTGTGTGTGTGTGTGTTTGGGGGGGGGTCGGATCTCTGTCTCCAGCCATGGCAGATGCTATTGCAGTATCAGCCAAGGCTGGATTGTAATATTTCAACCAAATTTCATTGGTGAAATATTACAGATTGCCCTGATTGGCTGTTTCACTTTTAACGGCCAATCAGAGCGATCGTAGCCACGTGGGGGTTAAGCCAACCCCGCTGTGGTGGAGAACAAAGGGTCTTGTGCCTGCGGGTCGGGTGGCCTTTCAGTGACCCCGGTCACCCGACCCGCAGGAACGTGATCCTTTCATGACACAGGGTATGCATCACAGGTCGGATTGGCACTGACTTTCATGATGCATACGCTGTGTCACAGGTCGGGAAGGGGATCACTAAAATATATACATATATATAGGTAGACGTTTGATATTGCCATAATCGCACAGACCTGAATAAATCATGTTACCTAACCATTTTTACTACACTATAAAAATGAAACTCAAAGAACAATGCAAAATTGTGTGTGTGTGGGGGGAAGGGGGTTATCATCTCACTGCACTTATAAATTTACCAAAAATGGGGAAAAAAAAAATTACACGGTCAAATTTGCAGCCTATATAAGATGTGCACTTTGCAAATATGTTTGTGTAACGAAAACCTTTGAAAATAATGACAGCACTGCGATTTATACCATTAACAAATATATCAATTGTAATTCATGCTATGTGGTATATAAAATTATGTGCACTACTTGCAATTTATCTTATATAGGCTGCACTACTAGGAAACTAAAAATCAGGATCGCTGAACATTTGCAGGATATAAAGAATGTTTCTTCGAATCGCAATATTTCTGCTGCTGCTAAACATTTTATTTTTCAGCATGCTCGCAATGTTTCTTCCTTCCAAGTCACAGGTATTGAAAGTGTTAACCTGTCTGCCCGAGGTGGAGATGCACATCAGCGACTCCTCACACGTGAAGCTTTCTGGATCTTTAATCTACATACCAGACATCCATTTGGTCTCAACAAAAGAAACAAATTGATGTTCCATTATTAATTTTATTTCTTTGCATTGATTTTATTTGTGCAAATATTGTTTTTTTTTTTTTTTTTTCTTTATTCGTTATGTGCAAATTGTTAAAGGACTTGTCAAAAATCACATGACATTTTTTCTGATCGTGATTGGTCTTCCTTTGTCTTAAATATGTGCCTTTGTCTGAATATGTCAGCTGTGATAAAGATCCCTGTGATCGAAACGCGTAGCCTTGTCCTGAGCTTGTCCAGGAGCATGCCATTATTCATGTTTTTATGAATCAATAAAGATGAAGATTTTATTGAAGCTGGATCCCTTTTTCCTTCATTTTCTCATGTATCTTCACGTTTGATCAAGCGGAGGATCCGTGCTTCTACAAACCGGTGAGCTGGTTAGCGTTCTTATATTTGTCCTTCAATATTACAAACTGTCCTACAAAAAAAAACTTGTATGCCTAGGTCAGCACAATAATAAAAAGGTTATGGCTCTTAGAAGAAAAGGAAAAAACTACAGAGCAAAAATGAAAAAGAAAAAATCATACATACCTTAAAGAGGACCTTTCAAATGCATTTTTTTTAAAATTTAAACTGAGTACATCCTGCAATTGGCGCTGCGCCACCGATTCTGGAACAGTTTTTCTTGTTCTTCTGTGTTCCTCAGTTCCAAAGTTCTGCTGCAGAGGTAAAAATGGTGCAGGTTTTGCCTTCAATTAACAGGGCGTGTACCGCAGAGTTTATGGGGGAGTGGTGGTGTTTTTGATTGGCCAGCATCACAGGAGAAAACACAAATGTCACCAGAGAAGTTCTGTGGTACACGCCCAGTTAGTAGGAGGTAACACTCGCACCATTATTACCAGGGGCATAACTTTGGATTGAAGAGGCACAGAAGAAAAAGAAAAACTGTTCCAGAATCAATGGAGCACTGGCTGTTGGAAGACGTACAATAATTTAAAGACAAAAAGTCAGTGAAAGGTCCCCTTTAAGAGATTAAAATTATCCCATAGCTCAGGAAGACTGAAATGAACATACAGAAAATATGCCAGTCACCTTCTTTTTCTTCTTTAGGACCACTTTCACACCATCTACCGACACCAGCAGGTTAACTTTCTTCTTCTTGATATTCTTTGCTTTGAATTCATACTGCAGAAAAAAAAAGATGAATGTCAATATCAAAGACTACAGAGGAAAGACGCAGAGGGGTCAGCCAGTCAGGAAGAGGTCACCATAATATATCAATGAAGAAGGGAATAATACCAGATTTAGGGAGCTATAGGGGGGAGGTGTTGGGGACTCTGGGCAAAAGAAAGGTCCTACAAAAAGAAGAATACATGCATCCATTTAACTTGCCATACAATGTCCCATAAACCAAAAATTAAAGGGCTTGTCTGATTTTATATTAGAGCTGCAGAGTAAAACATGGTGGAGAGCAGAGTAACAGCCTGAACCCCTAGTGAGACTACCAGAATTTCAGATGGCCTTACGACGCTTCTTTAGGTGGTTTTCATGGAAGATGAAAATGACGCGTACTTTATGTACGGATATGGATATATAGCAGGAAAGTGGGTTAAGAGATTATCGAATTTCATCTACAAGCTGCAACATATTTCCACACAGGAACCTGCGGTGTGGAGTTTTAATGTCAATTTCCCATACCGACAAAGTAAGAACTTGGTGGAGATGTTCTCTATTGGCTTCAATGGTAAAGACCCCCTAATCAAATCCTAAGTTACCAATCTCCAGCCCCCTCATGTCACCCACCCCCACTGGTTTTAGTTTACTGGTCTCGAGCAATGATAAGCAGATAACTTACTACAAGGGTTGACTTTGTAGAAACATCATTCCTGGAGCTGGAAGAATAGAGACCACCAAGGTACCAAGGAAGACTCTGAACTTGCCTTGGTGACACAATGCGGCAAAATTGGAACAATATGGTGTGGATGGGCTGTAACAGATTTTGGAAAATCTGACCAATGTGGACCTGGCCTCGGTGGATCACACGTGCAGGTTTTCGTGCAATTTTTTGAGTCAAAGATGTAATTAAAACAGGATGATTTATTAAAAAAAAGGGACTTCTTCTTGATGGCTCCAATTCTGGATTAACCATATAAATACCACAATCAAAAACTGCAGACGTGATGCCAAGCCTATAGGGGATCGAACAAATTATAGCTAAAATGCAGTCAAGCAGCTAAAAATGTATAGTAAGGGATGAATTATAAATTCTGGATGACATTTTTTCCATGTTCCTTCTATATTACGGATGTAGCACCGGGACGCCTGAAGTTTTATTTACCGTAATCAAAATCATATCACCAAGGGCAGAAAATAAATTAAATTGGAAGAAAAAGGGTATGGCTATGTGCGCATTGAATCTTTTTGGGGCAGAAACTGCCAAATTCTCCTGAAAAACTCTTCAAAAACCTGGAGGTTCTGCTCAGTTTCCGCTCCAAAAAGTTTGGAACTTAAAAAAAAAATGCCACAAAGACTCTTCCTATTCATTTCTTTGCCAAACTACTTTAATGTTATAACATTCAGTCTTTCGAGCATTTTTTCCCACTTTAGTTTTTGAAAAATGCCAGGTGGTGAAAAAAAAAAAAAAAGTGCATGTCATTTCTTTAAAAATCACTCCTCATGGAATCCAATCCAAACTACACACGGTCCAATTGAAACGCTGCAAAAACTACTTCAGGGAACAAAAAAAAAACTCAGACGAAAAGAAGAATTGTTTCTTGAAGAAGTTCAAATAGAAAACTTATTCTTGACCATCTCAAAAATATTCAATAAGGCTATGGTTTACACGTTGGGCTTTTTACTGCGATTTTAATGCAAATTTTAAGATGCGTTCTACAGTACCAGCAAAAGCTTTGAGTTTTCAGATATCTCATGCACACATTGTTTTTTTCCTGACTGAATTGGATAACTGCTGCTGTTTTTAGTTTCAATAGATTTTTATTTTTCCAAAAAGAAAACAATTTTTTTTAACAAGCTGTGCACATGGCATATCACTTCTATTTTTTACGTATATTTTCTGTTAATTTACAGTGCTGTATTCTTTAAATTTGCAGCATGTCACTTATTTCAGCCTTTTTGCAGAGCTTTTTCACCTATTGACAGCAATGAGCAAGTGCAAAAATCCCCCAAAAAACAGGATTTTGGTTGCTTACCGTAAAATCTGTTTCTCGGAGCGCTCATTGGGGGACATGGGTGTATGCTGCTGCCACTAAGAGGCGCTGACACTATGCATATGCAAAAAAAGGTTGGCTCCTCCTCAGTATACAGGTCCTTCTCAAAAATTAGCATATAGTGCTAAATTTCATTATTTTCCATAATGTAATGATTACAATTAAACTTTCATATATTTTAGATTCATTACACACCAACTGAAATTTGTCAGGTCTTTTATTGTTTTAATACTGATGATTTTGGCATACAACTCCTGATAACCCAAAAAACCTGTCTCAAAAAATTAACATATTTCAACCGTCCAATAAAATAAAAGTGTTTTTTCAAAACAAACAAAAAAATCATCAAATAATAATGTTCAGTTATGCACTCAATACTTGGTCGGGAATCCTTTGGCAGAAATGACTGCTTCAATGCGGCGTGGCATGGAGGCAATCAGCCTGTGACACTGCTGAGGTGTTATGGAGGCCCAGGATGCTTTGATAGCGGCCTTAAGCTCATCCAGAGTGTTGGGTCTTGCATCTCTCAACTTTCTCTTCACAATATCCCAAAGATTCTCTATGGGGTTCAGGTCAGGAGAGTTGGCAGGCCAATTGAGCACAGTAATACCATGGTCAGTAAACCATTTACCAGTGGTTTTGGCACTGTGAGCAGGTGCCAGGTCGTGCTGAAAAATGAAATCTTCATCTCCATAAAGCATTTCAGCCGATGGAAGCATGAAGTGCTCCAAAATCTCCTGATAGCTAGCTGCATTGACCCTGCCCTTGATGAAACACAGTGGACCAACACCAGCAGCTGACATGGCACCCCACACCATCACTGACTGTGGGTACTTGACACTGGACTTCAGGCATTTTGGCATTTCCTTCTCCCAGTCTTCCTCCAGACTCTGGCACCTTGATTTCCGAATGACATGCAAAATTTGCTTTCATCAGAAAAAAGTACTTGGGACCACTTAGCAACAGTCCAGTGCTGCTTCTCTGTAGCCCAGGTCAGGCGCTTCTGCCGCTGTTTATGGTTCAAAAGTGGCTTTACCTGGGGAATGCGGCACCTGTAGCCCATTTCCTGCACACGCCTGTGTACGGTGGCTCTGGATGTTTCTACACCAGACTCAGTCCACTGTTTCCTCAGGTCCCCCAAGGTCTGGAATCGGTCCTTCTCCACAATCTTCCTCAGGGTCCGGTCACCTCTTCTCGTTGTACAGCGTTTTCTGCCACATTGTTTCCTTCCAACAGACTTCCCATTGAGGTGCCTTGATACAGCACTCTGGGAACAGCCTATTTGTTGAGAAATTTCTTTCTGGGTCTTACCCTCTTGCTTGAGGGTGTCAATGATGGCCTTCTTGACATCAGTCAGGTCGCTAGTCTTACCCATGATGGGGGTTTTGAGTAATGAACCAGGCAGGGAGTTTTTAAAAGCCTCAGGAATCTTTTGCATGTGTTTAGAGTTAATTAGTTGATTCAGAAGATTAGGGTAATAGGTCGTTTAGAGAACCTTTTCTTGATATGCTAATTTTTTGAGACAGGTTTTTTGGGTTATCAGGAGTTGTATGCCAAAATCATCAGTATTAAAACAATAAAAGACCTGACAAATTTCAGTTGGTGTGTAATGAATCTAAAATATATGAAAGTTTAATTGTAATCATTACATTATGGAAAATAATGAAATTTAGCACTATATGCTAATTTTTTGAGAAGGACCTGTACACCCCACCGACTGGCACCAAGCTAATCAGTTAGTGAGAAAGCAGTAGAAGAACATGACAGAACCAAACAACCAAATAGACAACTCAATCATAACGATAATATTTAGAAGAAAGGACAAGAGTTGTAAACATATGGGAGGGTGCTGTGTCCCCCAATGAGCACTCCGAGAAACAGATTTTACGGTAAGCAACTAAAATCCTGTTTTCTCAATCGCTTCATTGGGTGACACAGGAACCATGGGACGTCCTAAAGCAGTCCCTGGGGTGGGAGAAAATGGCAAGAAACTCCATTCAGGTCGGCAAAGACCCCAATGCCGCCTGCAAGATCTTTCTGCCTAGGCTGGCGTCCGCAGAAGCGTAGGTGTGGACCTTGTAAAATTTGGCAAATGTGTGGATGGAAGACCAGGTTGCCGCTTTGTAAAGTTGTGGGGCGGATGCCCCATGGTGAACCGCCCAGGAGGCGCCTACTGCCCGGGTGGAGTGAGCCTTAATCCCAGAGGGGGGCACTCTGTTCTTAACCTGGTAAGTCTCCAATATTGCAGTCCTAATCCAACGCGTAATCGTAGCCTTGGAGGCCGGCAGGCCTCTCAGCGCCCCGACTGGAATGACGAACAGAAGATCCGACTTCCTAAGCTAAAACTGATTAGCTTGGTGCCAGTCGGTGGGGTGTATACTGCAGAGGAGGAGCCAACCTTTTTTTGCATATGCATAGTGTCAGCGCCTCCTAGTGGCAGCAGCAAACACCCATGGTTCCTGTGTCCCCCAATGAAGTGATCGAGAAATGCAGGTGCCAGGTTTTATGTTTTTAGTGAAAACAAAACATACAGCAGGATGTGAAACACATTTATTTTTGTGATTTTCCCAAGTTTAAACCATAATATCTAGATCTTATTTAATTAAATTAGGGATATGTGTAAAGTAAACATTGGCCGACCAAGGTGTGAAATTGATCAATACCTGACCAACTCAAGGGCTGACCAAAGTGTGAAAGTAAACAGTGTCCTACAAACTCAATGCTCTGCCAATGTCTTAGAAACTATTCCCGACCATTCACTTCCCACACATTTGTAACTGTGTATTATTTCATGAATTCCTATGAACTTTTTTGTTCACAAAAGTCACCATTTTTTCAGACATAAAATCTTTTTCCACTAAATTGACCAAATTGCCCTTATTTTCCAAAAATGGTTTTATGGTTTCACACGTCATGCATTGGTGACTTAACACCTTGCATTGCTGATGCTTCTATGGTGGAAGCAAAGCAGAACTTTGGGATCCTGAAAAACGCAAAAAGAAACCGCTTTTTGTAAGCAGCTTCTTTACTGCCAAGCAGCAGCGTGTGAACATAGCCTAAGGAAGTAGAAAATAGAAATAAGACTTTGCACAGATTTCTGTGAACCTCAGAGGGAGGTGCAATACATGATGAAGCCTCCCACGACTCGTTAGTCAGGAGCTCAGAATCTCCCTCAGGTTCCAGACTGGGAACAAGGCCAACCGCCTATAACGTATTGACTCCATAACGCTCCGCTGAGAACCGAGAACATATTTATATACATAGGATGATCTCATTTATTAAAAGCCAAGCATGAGTAGGCCGCCTATAGAAATGAATCCTTGTCACCAGAATGACGTTTGTATATTGGAATCTTAGAGGCCAATTCATCAAGACTTGCGTTCCTCATGCCAGTCTTGAAGAATAGGATGCACCACATTGACTTTTCAGGCTGCAGCCCCTTATGCTGTGGCTACACGAGGACATATCAGAGATCATGTGTCACATCGCCTCTATGGCGTCAAATACGTTGCACGCGACTGATGTTCTCGTACGAGTGCTATCCGTGCTACCTTCGATATTCTATAGAGCTCTGCACAGGTCTGATTTAAATAAAATAAAAACGGAGACATGTCCGATTGTGATCAGTGTGTCGGATCAAAATGAGCAATGCAAGTCTATGGGTCCATGAAACAAAAAAAGACTGACAGAATAGAGAAGGAGGAAAACTTCTTTATTTTTTTTCAGATGCCACTCTGAAGAGAATAATAGGACTGTTTCACTCAGATGAAGGGCAGCATGGTGGCTCAGTGGTTAGCACTGTAGCCTTGCAGCGCTGAGGTTCCTGGGTTCAAATCTCACCAGATATAGTGGTAATTTGCATTCATGACCTGTGACACAGCGTATGTGTCATGAAAGGATCGCGTTCCTGCGGGTCGGGTGACCGGGGTCACTGAAAGGTCACCCAACACGCAGGAACAAGACCCTTTGTGCTTCACCACAGGGGGGTTGGCTTAACCCCTACGTGGCTACGATCGCTCTGATTGGCTGTTAAAAGTGAAACAGTGCTCCCTTTATTCCGAGCCCCGACGTGTGCCCAAACAGTGGTTTACCCCCACATATGGGGTATCAGCGTACTCAGTAAAAATTGCACAACAACTTTGGGGGTCTAATTTCTCCTGTTACTCTTGGGAAAAAAAATTGGGGACTAAAAAAATGATTTTTGTGGAAAAAAATGATTTTTTATTTTCACAGCTCTGCGTTATAAACTGTGAAGAACTTGGAGATTCAAAGTGCTCACCACACATCTAGAGGAGTTCCTTGGGGGATCTAGTTTCCAAAATGGGGTCACTTGGGGGGGGGTTTCTACTGTTTAGGCACATCATGGGCTCTGCAAACGTAACATGACGCCCGCAGACCATTCCATCAAGTCGGCATTTCAAAACATCACTACTTCCCTTCCGAGCCCCGACGTGTGCCCATACAGTAGTTTTCTCCCACATATGTGGTACCAGTGTACTCAGGACAAACTGTACAACAACTTTTGGGGTCCAATTTCTCCTGTTACCCTTGTGAAAATAAAAAATAGCGGGCTAAAAAATCATTTTTGAGGAAAAAAATTATTTTTTTATTTTCACTACTCTGCGTTATAAACTTCTGTGAAGCACTTGGGGGTTCAGAGTGCTCACAACACATCTAGATAAGTTCCATAAGAGGTCTAGTTTCCAAAATGGTGTCACATGTGGGTTTTTTTTTATTGTTTAGGCACACAGGGGCTCTCCAAACGCGTCATGGTGTCCGCTAATAATTGGAGCTAATTTTCCATTCAAAAAGTCAAATGGCGCTCCTTCCCTCCTGAGCCCTGCCGTGTGCCCAAACAGTGGTTTATGACCACATATGAGGTATCTGTGTACTCAGGAGAAATTGCCCAACAAATTTTAGGATCCATTTTATCCTGTTGCCCATGCAAAAATGAAAAAATTGATGCTAAAATAAAATTTTTGTTGGAAAAATTAAAATGTCCATTTTTTCCTTCCACTTGCTTTAGTTCCTGTGAAGCACCTGAAGGGTTAATAATCTTCTTGAATGTAGTTTTGAGTAGCTTGAGGGGTGCATTTTTTATAATGGTGTCACTTTTGGGTATTTTCTACCATATAGACCCCTCAAAGTGTCTTCAAATGTGAGGTGGTCCCTAAAAAAATGGTTTTGTAAATTTTGCTGTAAAAATGAGAAATCGCTGGTCAACTTTTAACCCTTATAACTTCCTAAAAAAAAATATTTTTGCTTCCAAAATTGTGCTGATGCAAAGAAGACAAGTGGGAAATGTTATTTATTAACTATTTTGTGTCACATAACTCTCTGGTTTAACAGAATAAAAATTCAAAATTTGAAAATTGCAAAATTTTCACCAAATTTCCATTTTTTTCACAAATAAATGCAAAAATTATCGACCTAAATTTACCACGAACATGAAGCCCAATATGTCACGAAAAAACAATCTCAGAATCGCTAGGATCCGTTGAAGTGTTCCTGAGTTATTACCTCATAAAGGGACACTGGTCAGAATTTCAAAAAATGGCAAGGTCATGAAGGGGTTAAGCCAGACTTACTGGAGCAGTGTCACGCTGTATAGCAGATATATATATGTGATGACAGTAATCTATATCAAAAGGGCAACATACAATATAACATGCGCATAGATATATGATAACATAGAATTACCTGACAGAATGTCCAGTGGGTCAATACTGAATCCGTTATACGCTGTCTCCGGCTAGAGGGTGACCGGGGTCTATGCTGACCCTAAACTGGGGTCCTGACTAATCCCTCTACCTGGAGGTACTGTTAAAGGTACAGAGGTCCAGGCCACCAGCGTAAACCCTGTCTCCTATCAATCCCTGCCAACTGTAATCTAGTCCTAAGAAGGACCCTGATTACCACCAAAGGGAATGAACAGGTAACGGTTAATGAACAGAAAGACATACAAGAAAGACAAGAAATAAAGTAAATAAAGTCTTACATACAACACTCACACACAGTAGGAACACCTAAGGTCTCAGAGATAAACTATAAGCTATAAGAGTAAAAACAACTAAGGAGCTCTTAGCTTAAGTATTCTCAGAACCGCTCCAGTCTGCTAGACTACATGAATGCTTTCACCGGCGTCTAACACCCAGACTGGCAGGAATATAAAGGAAACTAATTAGAACATAATCAAAAGCAGCCGGCCGAGGCTGGACCTAGTCTTAGCAAAGAGCTAGGTAAAATTAACTCTCTCATTACCAACACAAAGAAACAGCAGCTCAGCTGTGAGAAGTCAGAATGTGCAATTGCGACGATCTTCGTGGCGATGTACCCATGACAGTACCCCCCCTTCTACGAGGGGCCTCCGGACCCTCATGACCAGGTCTGTCCGGGTAAGTTGTGTGAAAGGTCCGAACCAATCGATCTGTGTTAGCATCAGACGCAGGGACCCACGTCCTCTCCTCAGGACCATACCCCCTCCAATGAACTAAGTACTGAGGGGATCGGCGACTGAGACGTGAGTCAATGATTTTCGACCCATGAAATTCCACGTTATCATTGACTACCACTGAAGGAGGAGGTAGAGGTGACGGTATGACTGGTGCCACATACTTTTTAAGTAATGACTTGTGAAACACATTATGAATTTTAAACGTAGGAGGGAGGTCCAGACGAAATGCCACAGGATTAATTATGGAACTGATCCTGTACGGCCCGATGAGTCTGGGACCCAACCTCCAGGAGGAAACTTTAAGTTTTATATTCCTGGTAGACAACCAAACCAGATCGTTCACCTTCAGATCTAGACCAGAAACTCTCCTCCTATCAGCCATCCGTTTGTAACGGTTCCCCGTAACCTTCAGTCTTAAGCAATCTGGAACTATCAGTCTCCCTGGAAGTCCCACAGGGGCATCCCCCTGAGCCCCCAATACCTCCCCCTCAAGCTCAGAGCATACAGCTGACACTACAACTCCCTCCTGAGGAATAGGAACCGGATCATCCGTCTTCCCGGCCCCTGGGAAAGTACGAGATAAGGCATCAGGAAGCAACTTTATTGAGCAGTCATATGCGCGATGAGGAGGTAACTCTTTACACCCCTCCTCTGAGAACATCTCCCCAAAGTCCTCCAGAAAAGGAGGCAAAGTCCTAGGCACAACCGCACCGATGACCGTGCTCATGCAGTTATTCCTGCAAAATTCACCCCACTGGCTTATCTTTCTGGATTGCCAATCAATCACTGGGTTATGTTTAGCCAACCAAGGAAGTCCCAACACAATAGGAGTAAGTAGACCCTCCAACACATAACAAGACAATTGCTCTTTATGTATTGCCCCTACTCGAAGATCTATGTTATGAACAGCTTGTACCAAGCTACCTTGACCGAGAGGTCTAGAATCAATAGAGACTATAGGGACTGGTTTGGCCAATACACTCAGTTGCATACCATGCACCTGGGCAAACCGAGCGTCCACCAGATTAGCCCCGGACCCACTATCAAGAAAAACAGAAATCCTCTCAGTTCTAGTACCAATCACCACCTCCGCAGGCACGAGAAACTGAGAGGGATTTGGGGACGAAATACACACTCCCAGGTTAACTCCTTTGCTCAAAGAGGCCCGGGATGGACACCCCCCAACAAAATGTCCCTCTCTCCCGCAAAAGAAACACCTTCTAGTCTTGCGGTGCACCGCCGATTCCCTCCTACAAAATGATGTCCCTCCCAACTGCATGGGCTCCTCAGAACAGACCAGGGGAACCTCAGTATAAGGGACTTTAGTAGTAGGTGGAGTCATCACGGGAGGCGGAGTTACCTCGCGTCTTCCCCGAAGTCGTCTATCAATGCGAATAGCGAGGGCCATAGCAGCCTCCAGTGATGGAGAGAATCATACTGAGCCAACACATCTTTTAATTTGTCAGACAACCCTTGACAAAACTGGCTCCTAAGAGCTGGGTCATTCCACTGAGTATCTGTTGCCCATCTACGGAACTCAGAAGAATATTCCTCCGCTGGACGATTTCCTTGCCGTATTTTACGTAACTTTGTTTCAGCAAGGGAGACTCGATCCGGATCATCATATACCAGACCCAGGGCAGTAAAAAAATCGATCCACTGACTGGAGATCTGGGGAGCCTGGAGGAATAGAGAACGCCCAAGATTGAGGGTCCCCTTGTAAGAGCGAGATAACAATTCCCACCCTCTGCTCTTCACTCCCAGATGACCGAGGCCGCAGCCGAAAGTACAATTTACATGCCTCCCGGAAGGTAAAAAATTTGTCCGGCCCACCAGTGAACCTGTCCGGGAGAGCAACCTTAGGTTCAGATCTGGTTTGCTCCGGGGGGGACAAAACCTTGGACTTAATGTCTGCAAACTCCATGGACAACCCCTGCAACTGCCGGGCCAGCTGGGCTACTGGATCCATGACAGCTGGAGAGAATCTTTAGTATGGCCGGTGAAAATGTCACGCTGTATAGCAGATATATATATGTGATGACAGTAATCTATATCAAAAGGGCAACATACAAATATAACATGCGCATAGATATATGATAACATAGAATTACCTGACAGAATGTCCAGTGGGTCAATACTGAATCCGTTATACGCTGTCTCCGGCTAGAGGGTGACCGGGGTCTATGCTGACCCTAAACTGGGGTCCTGACTAATCCCTCTACCTGGAGGTACTGTTAAAGGTACAGAGGTCCAGGCCACCAGCGTAAACCCTGTCTCCTATCAATCCCTGCCAACTGTAATCTAGTCCTAAGAAGGACCCTGATTACCACCAAAGGGAATGAACAGGTAACGGTTAATGAACAGAAAGACATACAAGAAAGACAAGAAATAAAGTAAATAAAGTCTTACATACAACACTCACACACAGTAGGAACACCTAAGGTCTCAGAGATAAACTATAAGCTATAAGAGTAAAAACAACTAAGGAGCTCTTAGCTTAAGTATTCTCAGAACCGCTCCAGTCTGCTAGACTACATGAATGCTTTCACCGGCGTCTAACACCCAGACTGGCAGGAATATAAAGGAAACTAATTAGAACATAATCAAAAGCAGCCGGCCGAGGCTGGACCTAGTCTTAGCAAAGAGCTAGGTAAAATTAACTCTCTCATTACCAAACACAAAGAAACAGCAGCTCAGCTGTGAGAAGTCAGAATGTGCAATCGCGACGATCTTCGTGGCGATGTACCCATGACAAGCAGTGACTACAGGGAGGAAGTGAAGTTATATTCTCCTTGCAGCCGATTGCTTTCAGTCATTGGCCGTTGCAGGGGCTGTTACTCGCAGCAGCCGTAATCACCTCCCCTGCACATTGACTGTCAGCCTGCTCTGCACACACACCGTCAGTCAAGGTGCAGGGGAGAGATTACTGAGAACGGGTGGCTCAGGGCACTTGCAGCGCTGGGGTCCTGGGTTCAAATCCCACCAAGGACAACATCTGCAAGGAGTTTGTATGTTTTTGCTTATGCGTTTCCTCCAGGTTTCTTCCCACACTCCAAAGACATTCTGGTAGGGAATCTAGATTGCGAGTCCCAATGGGGACTGTGATGTCTGTAAAGCGCTGTGGTTTTAATGGTGCTATAATAAAACGGTGGTGAGACCCTACTCTTATGGACATGTAACTACGGTGGATTCAGTAATGACTGGACACCTTTTTATTAGGGAATTTTCTTTCACGCTTGCGACAATAGTGCAGATTTGACTCGCCTAACATAGGATGTTGAGCATCGCTGTATGGGGAGGGAGAGTTCTTTCTAGCTAATTGGAGCCATCCAGTAATATGTTTGTGGTATGTTTTGGAGGAAAAATTGGAAATCTATTTTCAAGCATCTTCAAACATCACAAAGACATGTCCGTTGGTGCCACCAGTGGGGCCGTGGAGCACGGACTCCGAACAGGTCACAAACTGAAATAGCCATAGGGTTCAATGAAACACCCAAGACTTCTTAGATTTCTGCAACAAAAGTCCATACGATTATTTCACTAATGAATATCACAGGGTTCGAACCAGGAAACTTAATAGATGGACATTTCAAGCCTTCTCCAAAATTGGTTCAGACACATCATGAAGCGGTCTATCAGTGTAGGCCATGGGACCTTCACTGGTGGCAACACCTATGTCTCCATGAAAGGTAGATTCTCCTTTAAATTATAACTAACTAAAGAGCCGTAATCATTAGAATATGGAGAGAAGTGTGAAATTTTACATAATCCAAAAATCTATCCACGTAAACCGGATAAATCGCTGATCCTTACAGAATCTGTCTAGCGGCCTCACAGCGATCGTAGGTCTCTTATCTTCGCAAAATCAGGGAACCTTCAATCTCCTGGACGTCCGCTAACAAAGCGAGCGTGAAGAAGACGTCCTCATCAGTGAATGCAGATCAGGAATTTCTCATGCGCGATGCATGGAGTAATTACCTAATAATAAGGTTGGTGGAGGCAGCTGGAGCCATACAGTATGGTGACGGTAATGGGATGTCTGGCTGTCAGGGGATGATAGAAAATGAAATACTATTTTATTGTGGCAGCTGGAGAGCTATTTCCGGCACAGCGTATAATAATGCATGTGAAAAGCGAAGAGACGGAACTAGGGAGATCGAGGTTCACACGTCAGATCGGGTGTACGGTGGTGTGAAGAGTAATAGACACTGGCACATTCGGAGGCGTAGGCTTGGTTTACGCTGGGCGATATTATCTCCAGTCAGACAGATGGTAATGGGAAGTCATTTTCCAGTCCAGAATCTCAAATCTGCATTTAAATTAAATATTCTCATCCAAGCAAAACAAAGCTCTGCCATTACCGCTAATTCCATTTTATGTCCAGTGCTCATTAGTGACGTGGTGGGATGAGGTGTTATCCGAGCATGTTCGTGTGCTAACCGCATGTGTGTGCAGCGTGCTTGTACACCATGTTCTAGTCCCCGCGGCTGCATGTCTCGCAGCTAACGAACAGGCAATCCCGGCATGTGTTGTGGTGGTCGAACAGCCGAGAGACATGCAACTGCGGGGACTCGAACATATTATTCCAGCGTGCCGAAGACACTCAGCACGAGACCATGGTCGGATAACACCTGATCCTAGTACGTTCGCTCATCACTAGTGGTCATATCACCTTACAACTAACGGTATGGGGCCAATGATATGTAGGCGAGATCCAATACGTCTGCTCATATCTGGCAATCGTCACCATTTTCTGTCATTTTTAATTATATTTAATCAGCACGGCAGCATGAAAATCCAACAGGTCCAACATTTAAGAAGCAAAATAGATGTAGCAGACAAATCCCTTTGACCTGGTGTCGCTTGAGCATCATTAATTTTCCCCTATTACCGCTTCTATCATCTTGTCCAACCTGAAATCTTTCTAAAGTTATAGAGATCAGTCAATTGCATGGCCTTATACCTATTAAAACAAACCT
Organism: Oophaga sylvatica; assembly: GCA_033576555.1. Classification (NCBI taxonomy): domain Eukaryota; kingdom Metazoa; phylum Chordata; class Amphibia; order Anura; family Dendrobatidae; genus Oophaga; species Oophaga sylvatica. The sequence goes on along the minus strand of JARQOD010000009.1, from coordinate 117,695,676 downwards.
TGAAAAAGCCCTGGAAGTTAGCAAATGACCGTTCAAGGGTCAGATGGTCGTATTCAGACTTTTTAGACACCACCATTAAGCTAAAGAACAATGAAATAGAGACATCCCTGTATCAGAAGCCAATCGACCGTCCAACATACCTTAAATGGGACAGTTTCCATCCAAAACACATAAAAAACTCTATTGTCTACAACCAAGCCATCAGATACAACCGTATATGTTCCAACCCCATGGATAGAGATGAACACCTTGGTCGCCTCAGAAAGACTTTTTTGAACCAGGGCTACCATCCAAGAACAATTGAAAACCAAATTACAAGAGCCACCAGAATATCAAGGAATCACCTGCGACATTACAAAGCTAAAGAAGAAAATAACCGGGTGCCTCTAGTGGTCACCTACAATCCAAATCTGGAGAGGCTAAGGGGAGCTGCACGGAAATTACAACCTTTACTACAAAAGATGCCCGATTACAATCCATATTTCCAGACCCCCCACTACTATGTTTTAGGCAGCCCCCAAATCTAAGAAGCATCATTGTCAGAAGCTCCCTGTCCTCCCCAACAGCTGCAGGAACCTTTCCTTGCAACAAGAAGAAATGTAAAACCTGTGCATCTATAATGACCACGGACAAGATAAAGATCCCCAACTCACATCAGGACTACAAGATACCAGGTACTTTCAGCTGCATCACATCTAATGTGGTGTACCTCATTATATGTACTAAATGTCCAACTGGGGGTCTGTATGTGGGGGAGACCGGGCAAAAACTGAGAACAAGGATTAATTCTCATCGCCACACAATAAGAGAAAAAAGAATGGATTTACCTGTGGCAAAACACTTTTGTATGCCGGTCATAGCATGATGGATATGGAATTACTTGTATTAAAATCTAACTTCAAATCTGAGAAAGATAGAAAGATTTGGGAATATAAACTTATGATGACCTTTGACACTCTTAGTGCTGGAATGAACGTGTCACATGGATTTATGTCTTTCTATATCAATTAAGGAATCTGCTTCCCTGACCTTCTAGGGGCATCAAAACACAATACCAGACCCCAATCAGAGGGCAATAAAACTTTCTCTCCTTATCTATGAACTGTTCCAATATTTATGTTCATCCCTCTGCCATAATGACAGTTCTGCTTCACGTCACTTGTCTTACCTATTGCATTATTCCTGTGTCCTGTTGTGTATATAAATATGTGATTCTTCAGATTTTGTATTAGTCTAGCCTGATGAAGAGACCTGAGTAGTCTCGAAAGCTTGCAATTTGTTACCATCTTTTCAGTTAGCCATTAAAAGGTATCAACCACTGAGGACTCTCAAGTCTAAATATTTTTCTATCTACTGGCTAACACGGTACGAAGATATACATCTTTCCTATAGAAAATCTTATCCTTTTTATATATATATATATATATATATGTATATATATATATATATATATATATATATATATATATAAATGATCTTAATAGACATTGGCCTATTGAGTGGGTTTTTTAATCCTCAGTGTGCACATTTCCGCTGTACACTGGTTCTTTATATTTTGCAGATATGCACTGAGGTCAACGGGGACGTCAAACGTCACAAAAAAGCATTAATTGTGGATTTGCTGCAGATTTCATCACTGGGGATCTACTAACAGAATCAGAATATATCAGGTGACATGTTTTATCTATTAGCTGCTAAATCCTTTTTTTTCTGGCCCCACTGATGAAACTCAGGACAGCTGCAGAGTAAATTACTAGGATTTATTTAGTCTCACTATTGCAGATCATATATTTTCTGCCAAAGTCTAAAAATCCTCATGCATCCTAATTATATCAATCCCTCCATAGCCCCCCAACACTGCGCTGGCCCGCACAAGTCTGTGTTTAGCCCAAGTCTTCAGCAGGGGAAATTATAAAAAATGAAGAGACCGTCCAGTTCCAGAAGCTAGAAAAAAGACACGAGTGAATCAGATCATCTATCTCCAGAATACAATGGGCAATCAAGC
>JARQOD010000009.1:117603378-117693571 GCA_033576555.1 Oophaga sylvatica | reverse complement strand
CACTGTGGTATAAGTCATGATGTACAGCAGAATAGTGAGTGCTGCTCGGGAGGAGACTGGAGCATAGGACGTGATGTAACAGCAGAATAGTGAGTGCAGCTCTGGATGACACTGGAGTATAAGACATGATGTAACAGAATAGTGACTGTAGCTCTGCAGGGGACTGGAGCATAAGACATGATATAACAGCGAATAGCGAGTGCTGCTCTGCATGACACTGTGGTATAAGACATGATGTACAGCAGAATTGAAGTGCTGCTCTGGATGACACTGTGGTACAAGTCATGATGTACAGCAGAATAATGACTGTAGCTCGGAGGAGACTGGAGCATAGGACATGATGTAACAGCAGAATAGTGAGTGCAGCTCCAGATATGACTGGAGTAGAAGTCATGTTGTACAGCAGAATAGTGAGTGCAGCTCTGGATGACACTGGAGTATAAGACATGATGTAACAGAATAATGACTGTAGCTCTGCAGGGGACTGGAGCATAGGACATGATATAACAGAATACAGCAGAATTAGTGAGTGCTGCTCCATTTGGGACTGGGAGTATAACTCCTGAGATGACAGCAGAATAACGACTCACTCAACGCCGTGGTGCAATTGCTCCACGTAGATTTGTACAATGTGGATCCACAGCAGATTTCAGTACCAGCCAAAGTGGATGAGATTTTTAGAAAATCTTAAAAAAATATTTAGAGTTGAGAGTCCTCAGTGGTTGATACCTTTTAATGGCTAACTGAAAAGATGGTAACAAATTGCAAGCTTTCGAGACTACTCAGGTCTCTTCATCAGGCTAGACTAATACAAAATCTGAAGAATCACATATTTATATACACAACAGGACACAGGAATAATGCAATAGGTAAGACAAGTGACGTGAAGCAGAACTGTCATTATGGCAGAGGGATGAACATAAATATTGGAACAGTTCATAGATAAGGAGAGAAAGTTTTATTGCCCTCTGATTGGGGTCTGGTATTGTGTTTGATGCCCCTAGAAGGTCAGGGAAGCAGATTCCTTAATTGATATAGAAAGACATAAATCCATGTGACACATTCATTCCAGCACTAAGAGTGTCAAAGGTCATCATAAGTTATATTCCCAAATCTTTCTATCTTTCTCAGATTGAAGTTAGATTTTAATACAAGTAATTCCATATCCATCATACTATGACCGGGCATACAAAGTGTTTTGCCACAGGTAAATCCATTCTTTTTTTCTTATTGTGTGGCGATGAGAATTAATCCTTGTTCTCAGTTTTTTGCCCGGTCTCCCCCACATACAGACCCCCAGTTGGACATTTAGTACATATAATGAGGTACACCACATTAGATGTGATGCAGCTGAAAGTACCTGGTATCTTGTAGTCCTGATGTGAGTTGGGGATCTTTTATCTTGTCCGTGGTCATTATAGATGCACAGGTTTTACATTTCTTCTGGTTGCAAGGAAAGGTTCCTGCAGCTGTTGGGGAGGACAGGGAGCTTCTGACAATGATGCTTCTTAGATTTGGGGGGCTGCCTAAAACATAGTAGTGGGGGGTCTGGAAATATGGATTGTAATCGGGCATCTTTTTGTAGTAAAGGTTGTAATTTCCGTGCAGCTCCCCTTAGCATCTCCAGATTTGGATTGTAGGTGACCACTAGAGGCACCCGGTTATTTTCTTCTTTAGCTTTGTAATGTAGCAGGTGATTCCTTGATATTCTGGTGGCTCTTGTAATTTGGTTTTCAATTGTTCTTGGATGGTAGCCCTGGTTCAAAAAAGTCTTTCTGAGGCGACCAAGGTGTTCATCTCTATCCATGGGGTTGGAACATATACGGTTGTATCTGATGGCTTGGCTGTAGACAATAGAGTTTTTTTATGTGTTTTGGATGGAAACTGTCCATTTAAGGTATGTTGGACGGTCGATTGGCTTCTGATACAGGGATGTCTCTATTTCATTGTTCTTTAGCTTAATGGTGGTGTCTAAAAAGTTAATTTCAGTGCTGGAGTAGTTAAGTGTTAAGTTGATGGTGGGATGAAATTGGTTGAACTGTTCATGGAACGTCTTTAGCTGTTGTTCAGACTCCGTCCAGATGATTAAAATGTCATCAATGTAGCGGTAGTAGGCCAGAGGCCTGATGGGACATGAGGACAGAAAGTCGCTTTCAAGCTTGGCCATGAAAAGATTTGCATACTGTGGAGCCATTTTACTTCCCATAGCTGTGCCAGTCTCCTGAAGATAGATCTTGTTGTTAAATTCAAGTAATTGTGGGTGAGGATGAATTTTGTGAGTTTCACCACAGAATCAGCATCATTCCCGGTGTTTCCCATGAAGACCTTGCAGGCATTTAATCCATCCTGGTGTGGGATATTAGAGTACAAAGATTCCACATCCATGGTGGCCAGGATGGTTCTTCTGGTAGGGGACCTATTGCTGCTAGTTTATTCAGTAGGTCAGTTGTGTCCTGAATATAGCTGGGTGTATCCTTTACCAGGGGTTTAAGAATACCCCCTACCCATCCAGATACCTGCTCAGTAAGGGTGTCCACACATGAAAAAATCGGCCTCCCTGGATTCCAGATTTGTGGATTTTGGGAAGCATGTAAAACGTCCCCGTTCTTGGACTTTCTGGTATCAGGTCATCAGCTCTTATGGATTTCTCAGACAGACAAGATACCAACTTGCTTAGTTCCTTGTAATAGTCCTGTGTAGGGTCCGACTCCAGTTTTCTGTAGTAGCGTGTGTCCGTAAGTTGTCTGTTTGCTTCCTTCATATTGTCTGATGTGTTTCATCATGACTATTGCACCTCCCTTGTCAGCAGGTTTAATGATGATTTCTTTGTTGGTTTTCAGAGACTGTATGGCCTTTCTCTCCTGGGCACTGATGTTTGGGTGCTTGTCTCTTGTTGGTGGCTATGATGGTGGATTTTATCAAATGTCTGAATGAGTCTATATATTTATCCAAATGAGGGTTACGTCCAGGTGGAGGTGTCCAGTCTGACCTCTTCTTGGTTGTTGGGATCCCTTTTCCTTCAGTCCGAGTGTTTTCTGAATCTTCTGTATCATTGAAGTATTCCCTCAGGCGCAGTCTCCTGAAAAAATGTTCATATCACTGCAGAGTTCGGTTTTATCCAGGGATTTAGTAGGACAAAATGAGAGTCCTCTAGAAAGCACGGCAAGCTCCACTTTGTTGGGTTTGTAATCCGAGAGATTGATGACACAGTTAGATGCTTTTGTGTCTGGAATGGAGTGGTTGTCAGAGTTGTCAGGTTTTGGTTTTGTTTTGTATCTGTTTGTATAGAGTCCGCAATTGAGGCGCAGTCTGTGTAGTTTCTTTTCCTTGTTATGAATCAGAAAGGTCCGTAGTTTGTTATAGTATTGTTGTAATTTTTGCTCTATGCTTTCTGTAAGTGTTTTCCTCAGAGTTTCAAATTGCCCTTGGACTTTACTCCTTATGCTGTAGCAGACATGCAAAAGATGGTTCCTTAGTCTTTCAGAAGTCCTGTGACAAAGGTTTTGTGCATAATGGGTATTGTAGGTTGAAGAATTGGGTTTGTAATCCAGAGTCCTTTGGGAATTAGATTCTCCTTTTTGCATTTAGATAAGAAAAAAATGTCGCTGTCCATTTGTGCGCGTTTCTTCAGAAGTGGTTTTAGCTCCATAAAGATGCGGTACATTCTGGTATCCTCCATTTTGATATAGGAAAGATGTGTATCTTCGTACCGTGTTAGCCAGTAGATAGAAAAATATTTAGACTTGAGAGTCCTCAGTGGTTGATACCTTTTAATGGCTAACTGAAAAGATGGTAACAAATTGCAAGCTTTCGAGACTACTCAGGTCTCTTCATCAGGCTAGACTAATACAAAATCTGAAGAATCACATATTTATATACACAACAGGACACAGGAATAATGCAATAGGTAAGACAAGTGACGTGAAGCAGAACTGTCATTATGGCAGAGGGATGAACATAAATATTGGAACAGTTCATAGATAAGGAGAGAAAGTTTTATTGCCCTCTGATTGGGGTCTGGTATTGTGTTTTGATGCCCCTAGAAGGTCAGGGAAGCAGATTCCTTAATTGATATAGAAAGACATAAATCCATGTGACACGTTCATTCCAGCACTAAGAGTGTCAAAGGTCATCATAAGTTTATATTCCCAAATCTTTCTATCTTTCTCAGATTTGAAGTTAGATTTTAATACAAGTAATTCCATATCCATCATACTATGACCGGGCATACAAAAGTGTTTTGCCACAGGTAAATCCATTCTTTTTTCTCTTATTGTGTGGCGATGAGAATTCATCCTTGTTCTCAGTTTTTGTCCGGTCTCCCCCACATATAGACCCCCAGTTGGACATTTAGTACATATAATGAAGTACACCACATTAGATGTGATGCAGCTGAAAGTACCTGGTATCTTGTAGTCCTGATGTGAGTTGGGGATCTTTATCTTGTCCGTGGTCATTATAGATGCACAGGTTTTACATTTCTTCTGGTTGCAAGGAAAGGTTCCTGCAGCTGTTGGGGAGGACAGGGGGCTTCTGACAATGATGCTTCTTAGATTTGGGGGCTGCCGTTCCATGAACAGTTCAACCAATTTCATCCCACCATCAACTTAACACTTAACTACTCCAGCACTGAAATTAACTTTTTAGACACCACCATTAAGCTAAAGAACAATGAAATAGAGACATCCCTGTATCAGAAGCCAATCGACCGTCCAACATACCTTAAATGGGACAGTTTCCATCCAAAACACATAAAAAACTCTATTGTCTACAGCCAAGCCATCAGATACAACCGTATATGTTCCAACCCCATGGATAGAGATGAACACCTTGGTCGCCTCAGAAAGACTTTTTTGAACCAGGGCTACCATCCAAGAACAATTGAAAACCAAATTACAAGAGCCACCAGAATATCAAGGAATCACCTGCGACATTACAAAGCTAAAGAAGAAAATAACCGGGTGCCTCTAGTGGTCACCTACAATCCAAATCTGGAGATGCTAAGGGGAGCTGCACGGAAATTACAACCTTTACTACAAAAAGATGCCCGATTACAATCCATATTTCCAGACCCCCCACTACTATGTTTTAGGCAGCCCCCAAATCTAAGAAGCATCATTGTCAGAAGCTCCCTGTCCTCCCCAACAGCTGCAGGAACCTTTCCTTGCAACCAGAAGAAATGTAAAACCTGTGCATCTATAATGACCACGGACAAGATAAAGATCCCCAACTCACATCAGGACTACAAGATACCAGGTACTTTCAGCTGCATCACATCTAATGTGGTGTACCTCATTATATGTACTAAATGTCCAACTGGAGGTCTGTATGTGGGGGAGACCGGGCAAAAACTGAGAACAAGGATGAATTCTCATCGCCACACAATAAGAGAAAAAAGAATGGATTTATCTGTGGCAAAACACTTTTGTATGCCCGGTCATAGTATGATGGATATGGAATTACTTGTATTAAAATCTAACTTCAAATCTGAGAAAGATAGAAAGATTTGGGAATATAAACTTATGATGACCTTTGACACTCTTAGTGCTGGAATGAACGTGTCACATGGATTTATGTCTTTCTATATCAATTAAGGAATCTGCTTCCCTGACCTTCTAGGGGCATCAAAACACAATACCAGACCCCAATCAGAGAGCAATAAAACTTTCTCTCCTTATCTATGAACTGTTCCAATATTTATGTTCATCCCTCTGCCATAATGACAGTTCTGCTTCACGTCACTTGTCTTACCTATTGCATTATTCCTGTGTCCTGTTGTGTATATAAATATGTGATTCTTCAGATTTTGTATTAGTCTAGCCTGATGAAGAGACCTGAGTAGTCTCGAAAGCTTGCAATTTGTTACCATCTTTTCAGTTAGCCATTAAAAGGTATCAACCACTGAGGACTCTCAAGTCTAAATATTTTTCTATCTACTGGCTAACACGGTACGAAGATATACATCTTTCCTATAGAAAATCTTATCCATTATATATATATATATATATATATAAATGATCTTAATAGACATTGGCCTATTGAGTGGGTTTTTTAATCCTCAGTGTGCACATTTCCGCTGTACACTGGTTCTTTATATTTTGCAGATATGCACTGAGGTCAACGGGGACGTCAAACGTCACAAAAAAGCATTAATTGTGGATTTGCTGCAGATTTCATCACTGGGGATCTACCAACAGAATCAGAATATATCAGGTGACATGTTTTATCTATTAGCTGCTAAATCCTTTTTTTTCTGGCCCCACTGATGAAACTCAGGACAGCTGCAGAGTAAATTACTAGGATTTATTTAGTCTCACTATTGCAGATCATATATTTGCTGCCAAAGTCTAAAAATCCTCATGCATCCTAATTATATCAATCCCTCCATAGCCCCCCAACACTGCGCTGGCCCGCACAAGTCTGTGTTTAGCCCAAGTCTTCAGCAGGGGAAATTATAAAAATTAAGAGACCGTCCAGTTCCAGAAGCTAGAAAATAGACATGAGTGAATCAGATCATCTATCTCCAGAATACAATGGGCCAATCAAGCTTTTATCATTTTTAAAGCTTTCACAAAAACAAATCGGAAACATGACAAATCCGGTCACCAAATGCCTGCCAATGCCTTATAGGAAAGATGTATATCTTCGTACCGTGTTAGCCAGTAGATAGTAGCTTGCAATTTGTTACCATCTTTTCAGTTAGCCATTAAAAGGTATCAACCACTGAGGACTCAAGTCTAAATATTTTTCTGCCAATGCCTTGTGATTAGTGAATGGAGAAGAAAATGTATAGAAAAAATAAAAAACTATAAAAAGGGCAAAGGCATCATCAGAAAATGACCTATTGATTAAATCAGATTTTTGTTGTATATGGAGGTATTATATATAACTTTTCATTTTATTTGACAAATAGAAATATTGCAATATTTACACTGGGGCTTTTTTAGATTAACTGCCTGTTTTAGGAAACAAGACATGTACATAGCTACAGTAAACAGACTGTGACCCTATGTTTTGTATTTAATGAGCGAGTGCAAAGAAAATTATGAAGGGATATAGAGCAGGGTCAGCCTTTTATAAAAGTGTTATCTGTCATTGCAATCCTGCCTCTCCTGATAAGGAGCCTGCTGAAAGCTCTCCCTGAAAGCGCAGATAGTATGAGCTTAAAAAATCCCCGGCAACCAGAGTGAAAAATACTACTTTTTTCTTGTTACAGCAGCATGGAAAACTTTGGGCTCCCATGGTTAAATCAAGAGAATGCCAAGAGTGTGCAAAGCAGTAATCAAAGCAAAAGGTGGCTACTTTGAAGAACCTAGAATATAAGACATATTTTCAGTTGTTACACACTTTTTTGTTAAGTATATAATTCCACATGTGTTAATTCATAGTTTTGATGCCTTCAGTGTGAATATACAATTTTCATAGTCATGAAAATACAGAAAAATCTTTGAATGAGAAGGTGTGTCCAAACTTTTGGTCTGTACTGTATATACCGTATACCTATACACACAGAGGGAGAGAGACTTTTTTTTACATTTTAACAGTTACAAAAAAGAAAATGCGCGGATGCAAGAGTTTGGGCACCCTCAGAGATTCTGTACCCAGTTAACTTTGACCAAGGTTTTAGACCTTAATTAGCCTGTTAGGGTTATGGCTTGTTCACTATCATCGTTAGGAAAGGCCAGGTGATGCAAATTTCCCAGCTTTCCTCTAACCTTGTCCCAAAAAACAGCAACTGCCTAGCACAAATAAAAATGGTGGAGACCCACAAAGCAGGAGAAGGATATAAGAAGATAGCAAAGCATTTGAGTTGCCTTTTCCTCAGTTCGAAATTACGGTAAATTAAAAAATAGCAGTTAACAGGAACAGTGGAGGTCAAGATAAGGTCTGGAAGACCGAGCAAATTTCAGTGAGAGCTGCTCATAGGATTGATTAAGAGAGGCAAATCAGAGCGCCCGCTTAACTGCAAAAGACCTTCAGAAAGATTTAGCAGACTCTGGAGTTATGGTACATTGTTCTACTGTTCAGAGACACCCACCCAAATATGGCCTACATGAAAGAGTCATCAGAAGGAAACCTCTCCTTCATCCTCACCATAAAATTTTGCATCAGTAGAATACAAAAGAACATCCAAGCAAACCAAGTCCTGTGGACCGATGAGGTTAATATAGAACTCTTTGGCACAATGAGTATTGCAGCCCCCAGATGTGAGTTTTGCTTGGCTGGTTATCAAAAATACAGGGGAACCAAGGCCGTTTTTTTTTTTTTTAATTATTTATTTACAGCGCAGGAGCCGGCTAATGAATACACCTATCAGCAGCTCCGCATCTCGCTGTTATTAGCGGCAGCAGACGTCGGATGATGGGATCTATAGTCCCATCAGCTGACGCCAGTGTCTGGAGGTAAAATTTATACCTCCGACCACAGCTGAGCACTCACGCTGTCTTGAAAGCATGGGAACCGCGGTTCTCTGACCAGCGGGGATGATTTCACTGCTGATCAGAAGCGGTATTTGCCGCACTGTAATGCACATGACAGCGTGACAAGCAGCCAAACCCGAACAGTAACACGGACTTCCTGGTGAAGTCCGTGCCCGAATACGTGTTCGGTACGGACATTGATCTTTACTGTTGGGGTTCGCCCATCTCTAATGTTTAACTTTAGCCCTTCTAGAGATCATTTCATCTTCAACTTGTTTAACTGTTCTCAATACCAATAATTTTGACCAGGGGCGCCCACAAACTTTTACATACCTCTGTATAAGAGACATTGTGATATGGAAAAAGTTTAAAAAAAAAAAAATTGCCAAAATTTTTAAAATAAGTGTAAAAAAAAAACCCTGATTTATACAACAGATCGGACAGAAGCTTGTATTAAACGCCTTGGAGAAAAGGAGACTAAAGAATCAGAGGACTCCCATAGGTAGGCATAAGAGAGTACAGGGAAAAATTAACAATCTCCTGGTGAATAAGATGGAAAATGATCATCTAAAATTACAGGACACAAAACACATGAAGGTGTTTACTGGAAAATTAGCAGCCACTATAAGATACATCAATCAGCCATAACATTGCATCTGCTGACCACGCTGGTCTTCATGTGGATGTTAATCACTTAGGACCTATCTAAACATTAGTGAAGACCAGCACCCACGCATTGCAGTGGCCTCTCATCAAGATAATGTAACCTGTCATACTGCAAAAATTGCTCAGGAAATGATTGAGGAGCACGATGCGTACCCATCTAGAGAGGAACCACTTCACAACTTCCAGAACTTAATGAGGTTGTCCACTACTTGGTAGAAACCCAATGCTGCACAGTAGACAAATGCCTATCGGCAGCCCTGGAGGAAGGGTGTCTAATAGAGCGAAAATTAAGTATGAATACGCAGAACTGTGCAAGAGGTTTAGGCAGCTGTGAAAAAACTGCAGGAAAGTAAGAACGCTTTCAGAAATAGTTCATTTTTATCAATTATCAAAATGCAAAGCGAACAAAAGAGAAATCAAACTCAAATCAATATTTTGTGTGACCGACCTTTGCCTTCAAACAGAAGAAATTCTTCTGGGGACACTTGTCACTTGCACACAATTTAAGAAGCAACTCAGGAGGTCGTTAAAATCATTCAAGTCTGGTTTATTGGAAGAGAGGCTAAAGGGAGAAATTAATGTTCTATTCTCCCACAGCCGTTGGCTTTCAGTCATTGTGGCGGTGCAGGGGTTGCAACACACACCGCACACTAGTATTACTATGCTTTGCTTATATAAGGCCGTCATATTCAACAGCACTTTATAGACATTACATCGCTGTCCCCATTGGCGCTCAATCTAAATTCCCTATCAGTATGTCTTAGCAGTGTGGAGGAAACTGGAGGAAACATGGGGAGAACATACAAACGCCTCTCACAGATGTTGTCCTTTGAGGATTTGAACCCATGACTCCAGTTCTGCAAAGCAACAGTGCTAACCACTGAGCCACTGTGCTGCCCGTTCTCCGTAATCACTCCCCTGCACCATGAAAGACTGTGTGTGTGTGCAGAGCAGGCTGTCAGGCAATGTGCAGGGGAAGCGATTACAGCTGCTGCAAATAACAGCCCCCTGTACCGCTCAATGACTGAAAGCAATCAGCGGCAGGGAGGATATAATTTCACTTCCTCCCTGTAGTCACTGCTCCAGTAAGTCTTTTTTAAATGCAAATTACTACTATATCTTCAAGCATTTTTGGAAATGGAGGTTCCCTTTATACGCTTCTCCAACCCAGATCCTGGGAATGTTACCTTTAACCCATTAAAGGGAATCTGTCACCTCATTTTTGCCCTATAAGCTGCGGCCACCGCCATCAGGGGCTTATCTACAGCATTCTGGAATGCTGTAGATAAGCCCCCGATGTCATCTGAAAGTGAAGAAAAACAAGTTATAAAATACTCACCCAGGGGCAGAGTACTGAAGTGCGCAGGCGCCGGACCTCTCTGACCTTTCCCGACGCCTGCGCACTGCAGTACTCAGCGCTGCCCTCACCAGGGCAGAGCAGTGCGCTTGCGCAGGAGCCGCGACAGGACGGAAAGAAGAGGCCGGCTTCGCTACAAGATGGGAGGCGCCGAACCGGACCACGACTCCCTCCGGACCGGACCTGACGGCGGAACGCCCCTGGGTGAGTATTTTATAACTCGTTTTTCTTCACTTTCAGGTGACATCGGGGGCTTATCTACAGCATTCCAGAATGCTGTAGAGAAGCCCTGATGGCGGTGGCCGCAGCTTATAGGGCAAAAATGGGGTGACAAGACTCCCTTTAAAACTACTCTCGTCCATTATTGCCACGTTTTTGGCACTCTCCCTTTGCATCTCTATGTTCCTAGCTGTCATGATCAGTAGCTACAGCGGCTCGGAGGGAACATCGCCTGTAGCAGAATCTTGACACTCTAATCATTCACAGAGTGGCTCAGTGGCTTTAGATCTTACATTAACAAAATGAGTGTCTGATTTGTAGGGCTTGAAGAAAAAAAAAATCAAATGACCTTTATAAACTGCCAAGGACATTCATTCATTCCTTGGATTCTGATACTGGATCAATCAGCATCATTTTCTGTTCTCCTGGCAAGTAGCCCTCTGCCAGCCCTGTAACACAAGACTTCTCTAACAAGCAAATACATTATCCGGGGGAGTTTTATCTATCCAGCCTTAGAACAATTCCTCCTCTAGTTCCTCTCCCAGTGACCTGCTCCCCCTCAATGGACCCTGGTCAGTAAATTCCATGCCTTGCCCTCCCACATTAAAAAATTCCCCAGATTCCTTTGTAATGCTGAAGACTGGTACAAGTCTTTAACCTTCCACCTCGCCTTCTAACCTCCCTCTTCTGCCCTCTTCCTACAACAGACCCCACTTTTTCAGTTTCCACATACTACGCCTCACCAACATCTAGGAAATGCCAACACATTAAGCAAGAGATAATTAGAAGTAGCAGAGAGACCTCACGCTGAAAACGGACAGCAGAAGGGCAGGCAAGAAAAGAGCTGAAAGTCTGTTTTTTTCCTGAGTTTTACGAGTTTGACGGAAACATCCATTTATTTTATTTCCTGCTAGTTTTACAGCCAAGACCGCTGTCTGGAAAAAATACATGGAAATTAATTTATAAACTGAATAGTTCCGAAAAGAAGCCAAACACAGATGGATGTCGACTGAACAAGCAAACCTTTCAATGTCAATTTGGTTGTCCAAACATTCCCTGTAGGTAGAGGTCAAGGGAAAGAATGATTGGGCATGTTTTTTTTATTTTTAATATGTCCGATCTTTTATTCTCTGTTGCTTCAAACCATTTTCCTCTCTAGATTAGTCGAGAATGCTGGTGTTTGGGAAAGAGGGGAGCCAGGAGACACAATCATTTGTCCATAAGTTTTTTGGTGTATGGGCACTTTGGGTGAATCTCTATTAAAGTTAGTGATTAGCGATTGGTTCACAATCATCGGCACCACCTTGCTTGCCAAGATCCTCTCAAATTTTATGTACCTGGTTCCAACCAACACAAGGACACGGCACCATTTTCAAAATTTACTTGAAAACAAGACTAACTTGTACATAAATATAGAGAAGCAGATGTACTTATATTGCATCCATCTCCGATCCCTGTAGATAAGGAGGTCCTTTTTCCAAAGATAGATGTGTAACAGAGATTAACAGATGATGGAGAAGGAAACAGATCACACTTGCAATGTTTTGGGGGGGGTTACGTCTTCTCAAGCATGCTTGAGATAGGGGAACACCACTGGCATGTCGCAAATCTCAATCACTTGCCGGAATTAATTGTATAAATGTAGTGTTAATGTATTTGTCAAGTGCTGCAATTTTCTTACTCTTAGGCTAAGACACTAAACTATACAAAAAAGTACAATTTTCTTTAAAAAAAAAAAAAAACAGACTATATCATATTCAGTTTCCCACAATGTATACATAAAAAAAAAAAAAAATCGGAGAGCTCTCTGCCCAAAAATACGGTTGACTGAACGAAGCATTACACCAACTGCAACCCAAATCATCAAGCATGACAGAGAACAACATGATCTTGGGACAGAAGTAACCATATTACACAGGGTTTATTTTTTACAAATTACTTTATTATATTCTTTTTAAAATAACCAGGAGAATCCCTTTAAGATTAAAACACAGGGTTCTCTCTACGGAAGTTCAGACTCTTATTTCTATTTTCCACATCCTTAAGTCAAGTTCACACGCTGCATTTTTTCCGCAGGCAAAACCTGCTCTCTTGGCAGTATAGAAGCTGCTTACAAAATGCAGGTTTTGCTGATCCCAAAGTTCGGCTTTACCTCCACGACAGAGGCCTGAACAATGCAAGGTGTTAGGTCACCAATGCAAGACATATGTGAAACCATTTTGGTAAAAAAGGGCAATCTCATCAAATTATTTAGAGGAAAAAGATTTTTTATGTCTGAAAAAATTGTGACTATTCTGAACAAAAAATTCACAGCAGTTCCTGAAAAAAACACACATTTACAAATGTAACAGCGGGGGAAGGTGAATTGGTCGGGAATAGTTTACTTAAGACATGAACAGAGAATTGAGTTTGTAGTACACTGTTTACTTTCACACTTTGGTCGGCCCTTGAGTTGGTCAGATATTGCTTCATTTCACACCTTCGTCGGCCAACGTTTTCTTTACACGTATCACTAAGTTACTGTATTAATCCTAACTAACATTCTAAGGTGAGTCAACCAAGACATTATGGTTTAACCTTGGGGGAATAAAATAAATGGGTTTTACATCCTGCTGTACAAGCAAGACCTGATAACTGCATTTTTTGCTGAATTTTTGCACTTACTCATTGCTTTCTATGGATGAAAAATGCTGCAAAAACACTGAAAAATAAGTGACATGCTGCAGTTTTCAAAGACGCAGCAGTTTTCCAATTCAGTCTAGAAAAAAAAACAAAAAAACAAATGTGTGTGCATGAGATTTCTGAAATCTCATGGTCTCTGCTGGTACTGTAAAAAGCAACATTTGCATAAAAAAACGCAGTAAATTTGCAACATGTGAACATAGCCTAAGATCAAGTTCATTGCCCGATTTGTATACATTATATTCCCAATGTAAATGTATAGTGCCCATTAAGATACAACAGATGGAACAATCAATATAAAACTTAACTTATTATTTGAATATCACACCAAAGCTGTTACTAAATCTATATGCAGAGAAAATGCCAATACAAATACAGCATCTGTGAGCATCCTCCAGAAAACCTCAAGTCTACAAGCGGCTTAAAAAGCGACTGCCACACCTAGAGGACAGCAGCAGAAAACAGTGTGACCCAGCAGTGACACTATCCTGGGCTGCAGAACAACATACAGTGACATGGGTGCAAAAGAAAGAACACCTACCCGCATGGCCCAAACACCGATGGCAAAAACGTACAAGTAAATTTACTGTCCACAGGTACTAAGGGATTTGGATCCCTTCTGCTGCAATATTTATGCCATAAAAATACAAGCAGTTTAATGGTTAAACAACCAGTGATCAAAAGATTGACGGTGTGCGACTGTTACAATACCACAGCCATAAACATTTCGGCACGTGTTGGCCGTTACTGTTGTTCAATCGGGCCCTCCGTGTTCAACGACAATGGACACACGATCGATCTATCTGTGAATACTGTTTTAACGACAGATTGTTGAAAATCAAACACGGACGTCTTTTAGACAACGATTGCGTGCGGTTAGTCATTCAATATGATTTTTGTTTTTTGAAAGAGAATCCATCATCAGAGTTTTTGCTATTGTTTCGGAGAGGAGCATAATGTAGGGGTAGAGAGCCCGATTTCAGGGATGTGTCACTTATGAAGCTGGGTGCTGTAGTTTACATACAATCAGTGTTTTATCAGCAGTAGATTATCACAGCAGGACTAGGTCTCACCTGCAGGACAGTCAGGCTAATCTGTGTAACCCCGCCCCCACCACTGATTGGAGCTGGCAGTTGCTACAGATAAGATTCTATGTAGTTAGGAAGGCGGAGCTCTGCCTCTAGCTCCTCCCTCACTCCGTCAACGTAGAAGTGTATCAGTAGCACCTGCCATCTCATCTCAGTATTGGACATGTCTGTCTTCAATGAATACAGATTTTATCTCAAAACTGAGAATTTTCATAATTACGGATCAATTTTGGCAGAAAAAGAAGATTTCTCTGATATGATATATTACAAAGTTGCTAATTTTCATGTGTATTATTGATTTATGAAATAAAAATCAAAACGACGGTTATGCTTAAAGCTCATCTCATGATACACAAGATGGATATTTCCCAGATAACGCATCGGCAGATGGTGCACGGGAGTGCTCATTCAGGCAAGCGCTCCTGTGTGGCTTCATGAGAAAGCCCCCGCCAGAAATGTCTGGCAGGGGCTGATCTCCAGAGGAACGGAAATATTGTCAGTCCAAACTCGGACATGCAGGATCGATAACTTCCCCGACAAATGATGGGGTTCCCACGCACATTAGACTGTCGGCCAAACCTGTCGATTGCTGCCGCCATTAGTCTAATGCGTATGGGGCCTCTGCTTATGTCACATCATTCCGCTATATGGGGTGACACACAAAGGCTGGGGAAGAGAAATGGCTCAACAATTGTATTGAAACCTCATTGCGGAAAAGGATTTTAAAACAGAAACGTGCAAAAAGAACAAATAAAATAGAAAGAGCCGAGCTGTAATATCCTCCATATAAATATATGGAAAAAAGGTTTACTTTTATCTCATTACCACTGACAACATGTCTATCCATGGGCATGCAATGATATGCATGCAGAGGAGAGGAGCAGAGCGCCGGCTCATCCCTCCCCGGCACAGGCAAAGCTCCGTTACAGAATGATGGAGGATTAGCCGCCAGTACGCCGGGTAATCTCTCTGCTCCATGCACATTTCCATTTCATTCATCCTCTATTATTGTCTGCTTTAAAATGTAGAACATCTAGGAGATTTCAGGCTACGGGGCCGTACAAACAGCTCCTCAGATTAGTGAAGAAAAAGGAATAAAAAAAAGCAAACCCAAAACCCCAGAGACAGGATAAGATGCCTGCAAATACTGTGACGGCCATGGGCACAGTATATCTTATTTCTGTACTTGTACTCACCCTCCACCCCCAGAGACAAGCTACATTAAAATGCAAAACTTCACTGCGCCGCACCTTGTAAAACATTTCCTTTTTAATTGCTCTGCCTGTACAATATGGAGTGTAAGGAGAACGCGGCAGTGTAGCTTCTGATGTGTGGCTGCTCCTGCAGATGAAGAAGGGGTAAGGAGGCACAACCCCGCACAATATACCCACTGCCAAGATATTCCTGTGCTGCGGCATAGATGCCCCCCATTCTACCCTGTGCTGTGCAGAACGACAAACGGGTCAGAAAGCGGCCACCATCACTTCAGTTTCCGGGATTATTTCCATTTTGCTGTGTTTGCACGTAATGACCACAGCAGTTACCTAATTGCCAATCATTTAATGGCCTGTTTAGAATGACCGCACTTGCATACGTAGAACAAATCACTAACTCGACTGTTCTGTGAACATAGATCATCATGTTCGTGGCAGCACAAATCCCGAGAAAGCGAGTGATGCAAAACGCGCGTTGGGGTAGTGTTGCAGTGCGGTTGTGTACATTACTATGGGCAATTACCTGCTCTCATATATTTGATATGCCTATTATAAATATGTTATATTTTACTAAATGTACTGACACAATTTTACCCCTGGTACTATTTAGAGATTCCTATTTTAAACACGTCTGCCAGTCTAATTGTAAGTGGGGCAATAAGGAAAAAAACAAAATTAGATTCTTCCGCAGCCGCCCATTTCCAGTCATCGGGGCAGCGAAAAGTCAGAAGAGGCCGTCAGTCTAAGTGTAGGGGGAGCGATTACAGCAATCTCACCGAGTTGTAAGGACTGATCACTGCTCCGAAGCCGCCCCAATGACTGCAATTTACTTCTCTTTTAAAAGACAGGATTTCTATTAAGTAAATCAGAGCAAATACAGATTTTATCCATAAATTGGGAACTCTGAAAATGAATGATCAGTCCCGGCAGAGAAAGAAGCAGATTTCTCAGGTAAGATAGTTTACAAACTTTATTATTTTCAGGAGTATTATTGACACATACAATAAAAAATTTAAATCTTGGATTGTCTTTAAAACTTAATTTTCTGCTCAGTGGCCGCTGCAGATGTCTATAAGTCCTTTATCTAGCTTACTGCTTTTGTAAAACTGATACGTTCCACATGTCCGGGTTGAGAGCACAATGTCCGCACTGTCATAAAGTGACCTGACCTGGACTCGTCACCCTCATGTGTGTCAATGAGAATACAGAGATCGGGTCAGGAGACCAGTGGCCAAGATACTCGTACTCGGAGCGCGAATGTCGGATCTGTGACAATGGCCTTAGAAATAGCAGGAGGGAGGGGAAGGGTCTGCAGATCTGCAGTGGACAGGGGAGAAAACTTATGGAGGGCACAGAAAACTGGCTATAGACTAGAGGGAAAACACGAGGAGACGAAATAAACGCAGCACCGAAGCTGTGCTGATACATGAAAGTGCAGACAGCAGCATGCAGAGCTCACATCCAGCCTGTATTACTGGGAGGGACAGTCACGCAAGAAGGAAACATCCAGCCTGTATTACTGGGAGGGACAGTCACACAAGAAGGAAACATCCAGCCTGTATTACTGGGAGGGACAGTCACACAAGAAGGATATCTGACACATGGATCAGGCTGTAAAGGAATGAAGATTGCAACCTGAAAGTTAGGCTGCGTTTACACCAACCGACCAGCTGCATTAAAGGGAACTTGTCACCCCCGGGCGTTTTTAAGTAAAAGAGTCACCTTCAGCAGCACTAAGGCAGCAGTCTGTGAAGGTGGCTCTTTTTTTTCTGGTCTCCTGCAACGCTGAAATATATAGTTTTAAAACTAGGTCCCCATACCTTAAATGCGTCCCTGAGGTATGGCCTCTTCCCCCGACTCATCCTCCCCCCAGCCGTCCATCAAGCCCCTTCAGCGTCACTGCGCCTCCTCCAGACTTGTTTTTCTTTCATTTCGTTTCTCTGTGGCGCCTGCGCTGTTGTAACAGTCCTCGGACATGCGCAGTGCGCGCTGCCCAGGAATTGTCAGAAGACTATTGCGCCTGCGTCGTTGTCTTTCCCCAGATTCCTCCCCGCAGTGTGTTATCATGTATTCACACTGCGGGGCTGGCAATCTGGCGCCTGCGCAGTCTACATGTTTAGCAGCGCCTGCCCCCTTCTCCCAGTCCCTCCACTTTCATTTTCATACCCTGTGCGGCGTCGGCTGGGGGCAGGCGCAGCTAAACATGTAGACTGCGCAGAAGCCAGATTGCCAGCCCCGCAGTGTGAATACCCTTAGTTAAAGGGTTTGTCCATTACTCAGACAGCCCCTTCTCAATTACGATATTCCCCCATGTAAAATAAAGGTCTGTACCGACCTGTGGTTCCACTGTTATGTCACGTGAGCCCTGCAGCCAGTCAGTGACCACTATTAGCCTACTTCACTCTCCCTTCTTTCACGCGAAACGGACATCCAGAGGAAGTCCACAGCGCATCAGCAGCTCTTACTTCCCCCCCGATATCAGTTTAGTCTTAAGGAAGCGATAGTAATGTTGCCCAATAGCGGTCATTGATTGGCTGCAGGGCTCCTGTGACATAATGGCTCATGAGCCCCGACACCGGAGGTGGGTGCAGGATGTTTTTATTTTACATGGGAGAATATAGTAATTGACAAGAGGCTGTCTGAGTAGTAGACAAGCCCTTTCATCAAATTACTCTAACATATGCAAAAAATCTATTTGTCCATGTCACACATATCCATAGCTTTTAAAAGTTGAACAGAACCCACCAATTTTGTCCGGACTGTCCAACCACCTTGTGTTAAGGCTGGGTCTCACATAACGATACACCAGCGATCCCGACAACGATATGCACTTGTCAGGATCGCTGGTGTATCGCTACATGATCGCTGCTGAGCTGCCAAACAGGCAGCGATCTGGGACAGCGACACTGCGGGTAACATCGCTTAGTTACCCGCAGTGTACCTTGGATACCAGCGCCCTGATGCAGGGAGCTGGTATCCAAGGTACACAGCGGGTTTCTAGGCACAGCCCCGCGCCTGGAAACCCGCTGTGTACCTTGGTTACCAGCGGATCGCTGGTCTCCCGCCTGTCACACGCAGCGATGCGTGCCTGTCAGCGGGAAACCAGCGATCAAAAAAAGGTCCTGACATTTCAGCGACGATCAGCGATACCCGGCAGGGGGGCTGATCGTCGCTGAATGTCACACACAGCGATATCGCTGGTGAGCTCTCTGCTGCGTCACAAAACTAGTGACTCAGCAGCGATCTCGGTAGCGATATCGCTATGTGAGACGGGCCCTTTACAATTAAAAGGCCCAACCCTTTGTTCTCCCTGGAGATAAACCCCAGCCGGGCCGTCTGGCAGCTCTTCTCCCCACTGAAAACAGCAGAGACTCAGCGGGACACATGGAGATCAGCTGCGTGCTCTGGATTAACACGATGAGATAATCCAGAGCACACATGCCTTTAGATCTTTTTTGCCAACTCATAACTCTGATTTCCTTCTTTCTGATGGGATCCTGTCCGTTTTGTCAAAAGTTGCAATGCCTGATGCCATTCACATTTCAGTGGAGAAAAAAACTCATACATGCACAATTATGTATATGGTGAAACCTGATCAAAACAGGCTCTATACAATAACCTGTTAGACAGGTTACAAGCAAACGAAGCAGCAGCACTCAATGCCAAGCAGCAGCTGCAAAAGCAAACAAGATTTATAAATAAAAAAAAAAAGCTATATAAAATCCCTTGATCCCAATGCCATACAGTTGTGCTCAAAAGTTTACATACCCAGGCAGAATTTTTGCTTTCTTGGCCTTTTTTCAGAGAATACGAATGATAACACCAAAACTTTTTCTCCACTCATGGTTAGTGGTTGGGTGAAGCCATTTATTGTCAAACTACTGTGTTTTCTCTTTTTAAAAAATAATGACAACCCAAAACATCCAAATGACCCTGATCAAAAGTTTACATACCCCATTTCTTAATACCGTGTATTGCCCCCTCTAACATCAATGACAGCTTGAAATCTTTCGTGGTAGTTATGGATGAGGTTCTTTATTTTCTCAGATGGTAAAGCTGCCCACTCTTCTAGGCAAAAAGCCTCCAGTTCCTGTAAATTCCTGGGCTGACTAGCATGAACTGCGCGCTTGAGATCTCCCAAAAGTGGCTCAATGATATTGAGGTCAGGAGACTGAGATGGCCACTCCCAAACCTTCACTTTGTTCTGCTGTAGCCAATGACAGGTCGACTTGGCCTTGTGTTTGGATCGTTGTCATGTTGGAAACGTCCAAGTACGTTCCATGAGCAGCTTCTGGGCTGATGATTGCAAATTTGCCTCCAGTATTTGCTGATAATGTGCTGCATTCAAATTTCCTTCAACTTTGACCAAGTTTCTTGTGCTTTTATAGCTCACACATCCCAAAACATCAGCGATCCACCTCCGTGCTTTACAGTAGGAATTGTGTTCCTTTCATCATAGGCCTTGATGACCTCTCTCCAAATGTAATGTTTATGGTTGTGACCAATAAGTTCAATTTTGGTCTAATCACTCCAAATTACCTTGTTCCATAAGTTTTGAGGCTGGTCTCTGTGCTGCTTTGCGTATTGTAGGCAAGATACTTTGTAGCATTTGCGAAGAAATGGCTTTCTTCTGGCGACTCGACCATGCAGCCCATTTTTCTTCAAGTGCCTCCTTATTGTGCAACTTGAAACAGCCACACCGCTAGTTTTCAGAGAGTCCAGTATTTCAGCTGATGTTATTTGTGGGTTTTTCTTTACATCCCGAACAATTTTCCTGGCAGTTGTGGATGACATTTTTGTTGGTCTACCTGACCAAGGTTTTGTTTTTACAGAGCCCCTGATTTTCCATTTGTTAATCACAGTTTGAACGCTGCTAACTGACATTATTAATTCCTTGGATATCTTTTTGTATCCCTTTCCTGTTTTATACAGTGCAACTACCTTTTCCTGTAGATCCGTTGACAATTCTTTTGCTTTCCCCATGACTCACAATCCAGAAACGTCAGTGGCTGGATGAAAGATGCAAGAGTCTGTCTGGATCCCAGAAACTCACTCAGCTTTTATGCACCCACACTGATTACAAGCAAACAGGTCACAGGTGACGATGTTACCTTTAGTAGTAATTCAAACCCATTTGTGTCAACTTCTGTGCATGTTATTCTGGCCAAAATCACCAGGGTATGTGAACTTTTGATCAGGGTCATTTGGATGTTTTAGGTTGTCATTATGATTTAAAAAGAGAAAACACAGGAGTTTGACAATAAATGACTTCACCCAACCACTAACCATGAGTGGAGAAAAAGTTTTGGTGTTAAAAAAAAGGTTAAGAAAGCAATAATTATTGAGCACAACTGTAAATCCCTGGCAAGGTTGGGTTTTGAATATTGGATGCAGTTTTTGACACCACAACCTACAAATGATAAAGGAAATCTACAGTCAGTTCAAGTAGTTTATTACATGGGATAGAAGGCCTGTCTAATAATGTTGGTCAGAAAAGGTCAGGAAAAGAAAATAGACGCATTAGAGGCGATTTCATGTGAATGTATAAATACATTCAATACAAAGGACGGGCACATGACTTATTCCTTCCTAAAACCTCACAAAGGACAAGGGGACATTCAATATGTGTGGACAAAAGGTGATTCCGGCATCTAAAAAGGAAAGGATTTTTTTACAGTTACAGTAGTCATATTGTGGAAAGCTCTAATACGAGAGGTAGTAATGGCAGCAACTGTAACAGATTTCAAAAAAGGACTGGATGCTTCTCATAAGAAATGGTATGAGGGTTATAACTAACTTAGAGAAAGAAAATGTATAACTGGTGGATAGAGGTTCAACGTGATAGATCCAAGTCACTTTTCAACCAATACAAGTATGTAGACTGGCTGTCTGAAGGTTTAAACTATAGCGCATGTGTAATTTATATTATATAACACACACACACACACACACACACACACACAACAACACACACGATAGTTACAACCATCAGAAGCACACTCTACATAATGCATACGTATAAGGGTGTGTTTCCACGGTCAGGAAACACTCAGTAACTGCTGCGTGTTTGACGCTGTGCGCTGGCGCAGCGTCAAACACGCAGCGTCCAGATGTTACAGCATAGTGGAGGGGATTTCAAAAAATCCCGTCTCCACTATGCGTAAAAACACGCAGGCGGCAGACCTGCGTTAACGGACATGCTGCGCGTCTTTTCAGATCGCAGCATGTACTATTCCCTTGCGGCGACGCTCCGTCGCCGCAAGGGAAATACACAGGCCTACCTAGCGCTGCGGTGAATCCGGATGTGTTCAATGAGCACATCCGGATTCACCGCGCGTTCACTAGGGGGCGGGGCTTTGGGCGGACTTTCCGCTCCGTCCAAAGCGCTGTGTTTCCTGACAGTGGAAACACAGCCTAATACCTACACACTCAATACTATGCAGTATATAGCTGATGTAACATAGACACAATGCAGTCAGCAGGATAAAATAGCTGCATGGCGTCCTATTAACAAGATACTCAGAGGTGTCGTCCAGGACCCACAATCTCCGGGAAAAAAAAAGTTAACCTGCACAAAAGCAGAGGAACCTAAAAGCCCAGCAGTCATACAACAATGTCTGAACTCCTCCATGCTTTAGGAAAAGCGGCCCAAATGTGAGGGATCACTTTAAAGGGGATGTCCACTGCTAGGACAACCCCTTCTTGAACTAAATGTTTGGCCCAAACAAAATAAAAAAGCCTATACTCCCCTCCCGTGCTGGCGCCGTTCCAGTGGTCTCAGCACTCGCTCTCCCTGGGGCTCTGGTGCGGTGTTGTGACACGTGAGCCCGGCCCCGATCAGCGCTGGCGTCACTGTCTCCGCCTTCATACCGACTGAACTTGAAGAGGAAGCCAGGGATCAGCTGAAGCCCGGACTTCCTTTTCATGTTCAATCTGTACATAGACGGGGACAGTGACGCCAACGCTGATCGGGCTCCGGGGTCACGTGTCACAACACTGCAGAGGGCGAGTGCCAACAACGCTGGAACAGCACCAGCATAAGAGGAGAGTATAGGTATTTTTTTTCTTTTTTTTAAATCGGGGCCAAACATTCTAGTTCAAGAAAGGGTTGTCCTAGAAGTGGACATCCCCATTAAGAAGCCCAACCAGTGTTTAATATATTGCACAAAAGTCTACATACCCGTATTCGTCTCATGGCCGCCACAATCTCCACTCTGCTGTTAGGACGCGGCACATCCAAGCTCCCGATGTACTGGAAAATAAAGACTTCAGTTTAGTCTCCATATTTACAGGGTAAAGAATACAACATGGAAAGGGAAGACGTGTGTTTTGGACTGATGGACTCTCACATGTTCCTGCAGCCAGTGATGTGTACAGAGGACTTGGCACAAAGAGTGGAAATACAAGAAATATTAGATGGTCATAAAATAAGAGAAATGACAAACAATAGCGCAGCATTGTGTCTCTGCATACAGCTACATTAGTATGAAAGCCATCACCAACCTGCATGATCTCAGATGAGAATGAGCGATACAAGGGGCACTGCAGGGGCGGCCGAGGCAGGTGGTAACATTACTGGTACCAATGCCAGCCTGCAGGCCAAGGACTGGGTGCGACTGCAAACCTGTAGCCCCAAGCACCACACCATCATCCTCAGCCAAGTCATCATGGCATGCTAGCCCTATCCTCAGACTGATACTTCACAGTCACTTTTCTGCTTCCTATTATAAAGGGGTTGTCCAACAGAAAAAAAAAAAATTGTTTTTTCGGCCATGGATTAATCAAAAACTAATAGAGGCATACAGACTGACGAACCCCCCCCCCATGGATCCAGCGCAGGACACTCAGAGGTCTACACCGACTCTGTAAGCAGTGTCAGCATTGCTCGGAAATCACAGCACCGCTGCAGCACTCTGGTAACTAGAAGAGGGCATCATTGGAGAAACACCAGGGTTTTCCATTTTTGGAAAAAAAAAAATCTGATCATAATCAGCGATATGATCCCGTGCAGCACTACTGCATAACTATGCAAATCCATAACCAGGTCACCACCCCACCGAATCCAAACAACGCTTCCTAGAACTGCTGCTTTCTTATAAGGCTAAGTGCACACGTTCAGGAATGTGTGCAGAATTTTCCTGAGCAAAACCGGACTTTTTTTTGCGGTAAAAACGCACGTTTTTTTGCGCGTTTTTACAGCGATTTTTCCCTGAACTTTCTAGGTCAATAATATAACGGGAAAAACGCTAGAATTGCGCAAAATTAATGAACATGTTGCTTCTTTTTCCGTGATGCGATATTTTTGCGGAAAAAAACGCACCATGTGCACAAAAATTGCAGAATTCATTCTAAATGATAGGATGCTTAATTCATGCGTTTTTTTACGCGTTTTTTGCAGCGAAAAAACGCAAAAAAAAAAACGCGAATAATCCTGAACGTGTGCACTTAGCCTAAGTGTCGGGTCGTTCTGGGGGCTTGATACATGGGCACTTCTAGGTTTCACTCTATTCTGGGAACCTCCAGGAGTGTTGGCAACAATGTGAACACCCCACACAAAAAGTAGCCCTTCATGCCCCAATTTTGGAGATTTAAGGCTATGGTCAGAATTTTTTTTTCGCTGAAATTCACGTTAAAAGACAAATCTGGGCTGTTTTCTTATGCTGTTTTTTGTGCTTTTTCTTCTTCAGTTGATTCAGTAGCCAAATCTGGGGCATTTTCTGAAGCTGAAACACCTCAAGGATGGTTAATTCTTAGTACAGGTCGAAAAAACAGCACCATATGTTTTTCAAAAAAAATTAATAACTACGGCAGCTTATATATTGAGTACTAGCTGAAGAGCCCGGCGCTGCCCGGGCATAGTACCTAACTACGGTTAGTTATAACAAATTGTAATGATTATATCTATATACAAGTATTCAGCTTTCTCCCCATTATGTAGATAGGGCCAAAATAGTTTGGCGATTTGGAACGTGCGGGGGTTAAAATTTCCATTCAACACATAGCCTATGATGCTCCTGGGGTTGAGATGTGCGGGCATGCAAAATTTCATGCCCGTAAGTACAACGGTGCAGATTCCTATCCCGGGCCAAAATTATTTGCCGATTTGGAATGCGCGGGGTTAAAATTTGACTCAAACTAGCCTAATGCCGCTCCCGGGGTCCCTAGACGTGCGGGTTGCAATTTCATGCCTAAATGCAGATTCCTATCCGAATACACAAGCATTCAGCTTTCTCCCCATTATGTAGATAGGGCCAAAATTGTTTGGCGATTTGGAACGTGCAGGGGTTAAAATTTCCATTCAACACATAGCCTATAATGCTCCTGGGGTTGAGATGTGCGGGCATGCAAAATTTCATGCCCGTAAGTACAACGGTGCAGATTCCTATCCCGAGCCAAAATTATTTGCCGATTTGGAATGCGCAGGGTTAAAATTTTACTCAAAACCTAGCCTATGACGCTCCCGGGGTCGAGACGTGCGGGTGTGCAAAATTTCATGCCCGTAAATGCAGATTCCTATGCCGGACATACACACAAGCATTCAGCTTTCTCCCCATTATGTAGATAGGGCCAAAATTGTTTGGCGATTTGGAACGTGCAGGGGTTAAAATTTCCATTCAACACATAGCCTATAATGCTCCTGGGGTTGAGATGTGCGGGCATGCAAAATTTCATGCCCGTAAGTACAACGGTGCAGATTCCTATCCCGAGCCAAAATTATTTGCCGATTTGGAATGCGCAGGGTTAAAATTTCTACTCAAAACCTAGCCTATGACGCTCCCGGGGTCGAGACGTGCGGGTGTGCAAAATTTCATGCCCGTAAATGCAGATTCCTATGCCGGACATACACACAAGCATTCAGCTTTCTCCCCATTATGTAGATAGGGCCAAAATTGTTTGGCGATTTGGAACGCGCGGGGTTAAAATTTCGATTCAAAACATAGCCTAGGACTCTTTCGGGGTCGAGACGTGCGGGCGTGCAAAATTTCATGCCCGTAAGTGCGACGGTGCGGATTCCAATCCCGGACAAACATACCCACATACATACACACATACATACATTCAGCTTTATATATTAGATTTGAAGAGGGTTTTTTTCATGTGGATTTTGGCGCAGAATCTGCTCCAAGATCCATGTAAAAAACTCCTCGCAACTTACTCTTAAAGGGAACTTGTAACCTTGATTAATGCCATTTACCTGCAGATATCATGGTGATCTGCAGGTAAATAACATTTAAATCATGTGCAGCCGGCGGACTGGAGAATTAGCACTGGGTGAAAATGACGTTACGTCCTCGCTGCAGCAGCTCGCTTCTAGTCATCGGGGTGGTGCAGGGAGCCGTTCAGTCCTCGCTCACTACACAGCGAGCGTGCTGTTACCACTCCCGGACACTGCTTCACAACCTTCTCAGAAGCGTGTGTATACCTGTGTACAGCAGGATGTCAATCAAAACTGCCGGGGTGAGGTAACAATGCACTCATAGCATAGAGAGCGGTGACTGCAACAGCTCCCTGCACCGCCTCAATGACTGGAAGCAAGCAGCTACAGGGAGAACATAAACTTCATTTTCTCCTTGCACTAAACTGGCCACATCAGGTTTTATCGCCATTTACCAGCAGATTACTCCTATATCTGCAGGAGACAGGTTTGCTTTAAAGGGAATATGACATAAAAAATGCTATGGGGTAATCTTCTGGTAAATAACAATAAAACCATATCCGGCTGACTGACTTGAAATTCAGCTACACAGAGAAAATTAACTTTTAATAACAGGTTCCGATAAATGGTGGAAAGAATGTACTTGGCGTTGACCACATGCACATTTGATACCCTAGATGTGGAATTTGCAGAGTTCTCTTTACTTAATATTACAAATTTTGAAATTGCAGTTTAAACATATTTTTTCATGATTTGCTAAAACATGGCTGATTTTTTTTTTCCAAAAATAGAGCCACACCTGACTATACAGTGATGCTTAAAAGCAGAGCTGTGGAGTCGGAGCCCATTTTGGTGGAGTCGGAGGTGGAGTCAGTGTCATGGAAATTGAGGAGTTGGAGTCGGAGATTTGGCTTACCGACTCCACAGTCCTGCTTAAAAGTTTGTGAACCCTTCAGCTTTTCCCATATTTCTGAATAAATTTGACTAAAAAGTAGATTATGAGAACCAAATCAAAAAAGTAAAATATATTAGGACTTTGTAACTTTCTAAATGAGGAAAATAATCCAGTGTCGCATGTCTGAAAGACAAAAAAATCTGTGAACCTTTGCTATGAGAATCTTGTGTGACCGCCTTCTGCAGTAATAACTCCATACAAATGTTTCCAGTAATTGTTGGTCAGCACGCACATTGGGTTGGAGGAATTTTAGCCAATTCCTCCCTACAAAACAGCTTCACCTCTGTTATGTTGGGTTTCATCTCAAATTGGTTTTCACAACATTTCTATAGGATTACGGTCAGAACTTCTGGCTTGTCCAGGTTAAACGTCAGATGATCAGGAATGTTCTTTTTGGAGAGCAGTGGCATTCTTCTTGCAATCCTGTCATGC
This sequence comes from Oophaga sylvatica, assembly GCA_033576555.1. Lineage (NCBI taxonomy): Eukaryota > Metazoa > Chordata > Amphibia > Anura > Dendrobatidae > Oophaga > Oophaga sylvatica. The sequence goes on along the minus strand of JARQOD010000009.1, from coordinate 117,666,382 downwards.
ACACCATTATTATTCAGCATCTTCCTCATGGTAGACTCATGAACAATAACATTACCTAACGTGAGAGAGACCTTTAGTTGCTTAGCGGTTACATTTGGTTCCTTTGTGGATGTCTCTCTCTGTATGAATTTTTTTCATTCGACGACACCTCCTCGGGAAGGGTAACAATAACCTTCATTTTTCTTCATTAGTCCACAATCTGCCTGACTTGGATTGATGGAGTCCAAACACTTTAGAGATAATTTTGTAATCTTTTTCAGCCTGCTGAGCATCAGTAACTCTTCTGAGCTCTTCAGAAGTTTCCTTTGTTACATGATACAATTCCATACACGTGTTATGAATGTCAAATTTTGATATTTCCATGTTCTTATTATCTAAACCTTTGCAAAGTTTTTCACATGTCACTGAGCTTATTATTACAAGCAAAATAATGAGTCAAGCAGATCAATGAGTCTCGGTCCAGAGACCTCCACCGATCACACAACTCGCACCTTTCTTCACTTGAGGGGTGCGCAGTTTAGTAGACAAGAGCACACAGCTACTGGTTGACGATGCACACAGAGAGGGATACGGATTTAAAAGCATAGGATACGGATTTAATAGAAAGCATAGGCTACAAAGCCCCTGTCTTCTAGTGAATCCATACTCTTGCCTGCGTGCATGCTCAGCCAGAAGCTACGCACCTTTCTATGGGGAGAAGGTGAGGACGGTTTGAGCAATTGGTGGGGTTCCCAGGATACAGACTCCCACCCATTTGCTTGTAATTATAAAGGCTCGGAAATATGAAAAAAAAAAAACCTTATAAAAAAAAAAAAAAGTTTACGGTACTTGCTCTTTACATAAAACAAGGCACCCGCTCCCACTGTCATACTATTGACTGAAAACACCAGACTCTAATTTCACCTTCAAATTATCTGCTAATTTTAAAAGGTTCACATACTTTTGCCACTTACAGATATGTGATATTGGATATTTTCCTCAACAAAAAATGTAAAAAAATTAAAAAGTCTAATATTTTTAGACTCAATTGTCTGATTGGGTTCTCTTTGTTTAGGACTTATCTGAAAATCTGATGTCATTTTAGGTCAAAATTTATGATGAAATACCGTATATACTCGTGGGATTAAGGAGCCATGCAGACAAGGATAGGGAATAAGGAGCCATGCAGACAAGGATAGGGAATAAGGAGTCATGCAGACAAGGATAGGGATTAAGGAGCCATGCAGACAAGGATAGGGATTAAGGAGCCATGCAGACAAGGATAGGGAATAAGGAGCCATGCAGACAAGGATAGGGAATAAGGAGCCATGCAGACAAGGATAGGGAATAGGAGCCATGCAGACAAGGATAGGGAATGATGAGTCATGCAGACAAGGATAGGGAATGAGGAGCCATGCAGACAAGGAATAGGGAATGAGGAGCCATGCAGACAAGGATAGGGAATGAGGAGCCATGCAGACAAGGATGGGGGATGAGGAGCCATGCAGACAAGGATGGGGGATGAGGAACCATGCATACAAGGATGGGGATGAGGAACCATGCATACAAGGATGGGGATGAGGAACATGCATACAAGGATGGGATGACGAACATGCATAACAATAGGATTAGGGAACAATGCATACAAGGCTTATACTCATCAAGTTTTCGAGGCAAAATTAGGTGCCTCAGTTATACTCGGTCGGTTTACACAAGAGTTATAGGTGCGTAAAATTCTGACTAGTTCACAAGCACCTCTGTAGGCTTTGTGTAGTACTGTAGTCTACTCCCAGTCACTCTGGTGAAGCTGAGCAGCAATACAGATTTGATTTGTTGATAAAACTGAACAACTTTTATAATTCTGGATAAATTCTTCGAGAGACAAATTAAAGCAAAAGCTTTCATAGAAATAAAATGCCAAAAACAAAGCTTATCCACTGGCAAATTTCTCTTTCAACAGCCTACATGGTTCCTTGGTTTGCCAACATCAGAGGTCACACACACATCCGACGTTCATCGTCAGAGTATGGATACAGAACAGACTGAGGCTTTCGTGATCAGAGCGCAATAGCCTCATATATGCCTATATGGTCCTTACATCGCTGATTGAATTCAGGCCAAAAATGCTGGCTATGTGAAGCCAACCTAAAAGTATGTATGGACTGATTGAGAGATCAAGTTGAAAATAACAAAAAAAAAAATTAAATGGAGGTCACACGAGACAGGAGAGGGTTATAAAGCCATGTGTGTGAACACCAAAACCCCACCTTGATCACAAGCTCTGTAATTGTTCTTTATCCAGATGAAGAAACCCATCATTCACTTATGAACCAGACCATGAAGGATTTAGAAATAAGTCTCCTGCTGCCACTAAAAGATGAGAGAAAGACTCGTTCAGAGCCAGCAATATCCTAATAAAAAAATACCGCAGCCTCGGGCCCTGCTGTTTGCTAAACAAGGGATACAGACAGCACTAGCCAAAGCCGGATATTGCCTACCAGGAAGCCAATATTATTACTGCAACCAAAAAGTCTTCCCTGAAAGAATGAAGAATGCTTGAGAAGGCTTCACAGATGACGCCAACCATTTTAGTTACCTGTGACTCTCCGAAACACGCAAATAATTACATTAAATCGGTTATCAAGTTTAAGCAGCCACTTCTCAACCATCTACTAAGGTGAAAGAGGGATTGCCCCAGTTTGAAAATGGATTACAGCTTGAAAAGATTTCTCTCGCAGAGGAGGATGAGGACCATCCATGAAATGGTATCTCTATTTATGGCCATGGGAGATTGAGAGGAATGGCTTTCAAGTTCTCCTGCCAACAACAGATCGAATTGACAGTAGGACCTCTTACATCTCAATTTTTTGGAAACGTCCTGGAAGTTCTGGGAAGCGGGATGTCCAGAGACCCAGGAAAATGTATTATATCTCCTGATGGCTACAAAAGCCTCCCAAAACCTCCTGGAAAGTTGTGCTTCTGGGATGTTTCTCAATGCATGTACACATGCAAAGGTGAATTCGGCCAACAACCATCTTCTTGGCTCTCTCATACACATGAACAATTGGCTGGGTCGAGTGTCCATGTGCTTTCCATGGGAAGAGCAGAGATGACGCTGGTATATAGCCACGGCAGCGGCTTATCTTCTGTAGGGCAAACGTGTTGGACATTTCAATTCAAACTGCCCGACACTTATCTCCCCGACATCAACTATCGGGGCAGAGTCTAAAAGCCCCCATATACACCAGCTGAGTGGCTGATCGGTCCAAATTGGCACGCTCACTTAGGTTTTTTCTAATGTGTATGGGGGAATATTCGTGTGATACGGGGAATGCCTCAAAGTCCAATCACACATTCAGAGTCGGGAAACAGTGAAAGGACCAAAGACAAGTCCATAAAAAAGGGGCATGTTATCAGGACAAAAAGAAAAGGAGTTTTGGAGACCATTATTGGGAATTATGACCTTTTGCCATCAGCTGGATAATACCTCTTAGGAAAAAATAAAGTGTTATCCGAAGGTCACTTCCAACATGACCGCTCCTGGCTGTTTCATTAGGTTTATAATGGTTCCTAGGACTCGAAAAACCCTGCAACCACTGAAGGCAAATGTAAAAGTTAGGTTTTATTGAGAGGCTTTATGTGATGGGGACTGTCGAAGAAACGAGCACAGTACGACCAGCTACCGGTACAAGAAAACCCTACAGAGGACAATAGGAATATTTTTGGGTGGTGTACTCCCCAACGCTCCGGGAGAAGTGACTTTTTGCGTGTCTTCTATTAGCTGTATGTAATAAAGTAGAATCATCTTGGTGAAACTTTATAGAAAAACTATTACTTTGGGAAATGCATAAATACCAATTCCTTAATTCGAAGTTATTATCGGAAATCTCCTTTAACCTTGGGATTTTTCAGGTAATAACATTCAGGACAAGAGCCTGGAAATGACAATTCGCAGAGCTCATCCTCCCGAGCACGCCGACACCCCGAGGAGCTGCGTGCCGACAAGCTAGCTGGCTGTTCTGAAACGCTGCACATTATTACCATCAATCATAATGCTGGGAAATATAAAATATTAATCCTGGTGCTGAGACTCGGCGCTGATTTGGCGTTTTACTTCTGTGTTTAGACCCAAAAACGTCACCCTACTTCTGAGAGATGCCAGAAGACGGTGCATAATAGATGTTATTTACCAGAGTAATGAATATTACCCTACACATAAAAGCTCGCTGCATTTTCTCCAGACAGGGAGAAGCATGTGAAAAAATGTTCTAGTTCTTTTACTGTAATCGGCAATCACTCTGCACGTTCCAATGGGATCAAGGTCCGGTCTAAGACGTCAAGATAAGAGAATATTTATAGGACTTATACTATACAGTATGGACACAAAGGATCCCCATTCTTTATCTCAGCAGAAGAAATGCTGATTACCACTGCTGGAGTAACAGGCCATTCCTCAAAGGCTCATGTAGAAAGAACTATGTGCAAGTCAGAAGGGGAAAAAACCAGGAGAATAGAAGCAAGGCAAGCGGCACAATGGACCCACGTCAGGCAGGATGTCAGCGACCTCCAGTGACTCACGGGCTGAGCCCTACAAAACAACGGCACTGCCGATCCACAACATCACACTTCAATGGCACAAACACCTTTACTAATTTAAAGGGAAAGATGCTCTTCACTCAAAAATAGTGTGGAAGACAAAATACGTGCTGTATGAAAACAGAGCACGATACCGAGACCTGCCAGATAATTGGCAGAATGTGTACAGAAGCTGAAAAGGGAGAAGAACCAGTATCCTCCCTCTCCTTTAGGGCAGGTGGAGAGAGAGAGAGCCAAGAGAATCAGCCAAATTATGCTGTGTGATCAGACTCTCTCGGATGAAAAGATGGAGAAAAAAAAATGCCTCCCTCTTCTCCATTCTGTCAGCATGTGGAAATCGGACTGCACTCAGATGTCATCCGAGTGCAGTCCAATGTTTTACACGGATTCATTGACTTGCATGGCCAAGTGCGATCTCAACATTAGATCAAACTCGGGCATGAATGAATTTTATCTTGGACGGAGTCTGTCCAAAGCAAAATGAAAAAAAAAAATCAGAAATGTGAGCGGCCCATTAGACTAACATTGGTCTGGTGCGATCCGATGTTTTTTGTCAGTACGCACTTGTCTGCACCTCCTCTTATACAGACATGTTCTATGCCAACAAAAGTACTAGGACATCCCATCCTAAATCCATAAGCATTAACATGGAGTTGGTCGCACTCTACAGGGGAGGTGTTCTACAACAAGGGGAGAATTTTGCCCATTCAGCCAAAATAGTGTTTCATGCTGAAAAAACAATTAAAGGTCTTCCCCAAAATATTCCTACAAAGTTGGAAGCTGCAATTGTCTAAAGATAACTAGCCCAAACCCATGAAAAACAAGCACATAGGATAACCCCTGCTCCACTGAACTCTACAGCTGGCAGGTGACATTCTCCCGGCATTCACCAAACACTGCCAGATAGAGAAACAGAAACCGTCACTCCACAGAACGTTTCCACTGCTCCACAATCCAGCGGCAGTGTGCTTTACACCACTCCATCTGACACTTGGCATTGTGCTTGGTGATATGATGTGAACAAGGACCTATGTCACCAAGGAAAATAGAAAATCACGAGCCCATAGTTTTTACTCTTATCTTAGCGCTCATTCAGATCAGTCTTTCTCATGTTTTATTTTCGAAAAGGTCACTAGTAGGGGGTGAAAAAAACCAAAACAGAAAATTACAGAAGTCCCGTAAAGATTTACCAATGACAATCACTGTACACTTCTCTATGGCGGAGCGTGCACGGACGGCTCGATCCACTGCCATAAACACACCCGGTGCGACAGCAAGAAGCGATGTCAAGTCTAACAATCGCTGACAACCTCCGAAAGGAACACCAACCGCGCTGTTGTCAGAACAGTAAGGATATGTTTCCACGGTCCGGAATAGCTGCGGATTGAACGCTGCGTACAGCCGCAGCGTCCAGATGTTACAGCATGGTGAAGGGGATCTGAAGAAATCCTGTCTCCACTATGCGTGCAAACATGCATCCGGCGGCCGTGTTTCCGGACATGCGGCGCGTCTTTTTAGACCGCAGCATGTCTGATTACCTTGCTGCGACGCTCCGTCTCCTCAAGGTAAGTAGCACAGTCCTGTGTATAGGGTGCGGCGATTCCGGATGTGTTCAATGAGCACATCCGGAGTCACCGCGCACAGAAGGGGGCAGAGTGGGGTTTCCGCTCTGTCCAAAGCGACGACAATACGACCGTGGAGACGTACCCTAATAAGGCTGAAAAAGACCCGTGCCCTCGGTATATGCGTACACAATGCCAGCTGACGCAAAGTGACGGATTATTCTATGGGAAAGCAAGAGACAAGGATGCCAGACATTGATGACAGTGGCTGTGTCCCAACAGGACATCTCTCATATTCACACCTCGGTGACTTTTTTTCATCCTCAATCATTGTGATTGTGTCAGTCGTGAAAAACACTGTCAGCACACGGACAAGAAATGCTGGCTTCACACATGTGCATTTTATAGGCCACATTCAGTATCTGGTCAGTATTTTACCTCAGTATTTGTAAGACAGAACCAGGAGTGGGTGATAAATCCAGAGGTGGTGACGTGTTTCTATTATACTTTCCCTCAGATTGTTCCACTCCTGGTTTTGACTTACAAATACTGAGGTAAAATACTGACCAAATACTGATAGTGTGAACGTGGCCTAACAGTCTGACTATTGACGCAGTTTACAGACCGTCCACGGGTCGCCTTGACCCAAACTCAGAGCTTCACAGAAGAAATTAAATTAATTTCTGTTAATTTGGGTTATTAGTCACACAGCTGGTCGGGGAATTGTGGGCCATGCGTCAATATGTGATGTGGCCAAAAATTTGTGTATGATTGAGCCCTTAATGGGGGTAGTCCAATGAAAACAATGCATCACCTCTTCACAGGATGGGTGATAACTAGTGATGAGCGAGCGTGCTGGGATAAGGTGATATCCGACCATGCTCGTGTGATAACCGAGGGTCTTCGGCGTGCTAGAAAAATACGTTCGAGTCCCTGCAGTACTGTTAGATATGGGAAGGGGGCGCTATTTCACCAACAGTGCAGCAATTTAATAACCCCCCCCACAGCAGCTTTCGAAGCCTGAAGTTATTAAAAAAGTGACAAAAGACGCAACGTAAAATGTGCACAGTAACGTCGCTCTGACATCACAGTGCGCTATGCTTATTATTCTTGGCACTATTTTTTTTATCTCATTTTCAGGTGGATTTTAAGAGGAAGTGCATATAGAAATGTAATCCAAGATTATTATTATTATACACTCACCTGAGCCGTAATATAATATTACGTGATGACAATGGATACAGAGCAGAGATCATTAGGATTTCATACATATTTCCATAGACTTGTGTGAATTACATAGGGGGTCTCCACAGTGTCTGTAGAACGGGAGCCCCTCACTACAGACAATGCGGAGACCCCTGTAGTTTCGGGGGTCTGATGATGTCACCTTTGGATTGCTGGTATTAGGGACGTCTCTCTTACGGGCTTAAATAAATCTCACTTAGGTAAATCATCCAAACCAAAATACCGCCATCACTACAATCCTGTGCTCACACATCGGGAGTTCCCTTTAAATATACAGTCATGGTCAAAAGTTTTGAGAATGACACAATTATTATATTTTCACATGATCTGCTGCCCTCTGGTTTTTATGTATGTTTGACAGATGTTTTTTTTTTATCACAGACAGAAATATAATTGCAAACATATGAGTAACAAAAGCTTATATTGCAGGGTGGATTGATTTAAATCACGCCGATTTAAATCAACGATTTAAATCAAATGATTTTTTTCTATTTAAATCAGATCGATTTAAATCGTGATTTTAATCATGATTTAAATCACTGATTTAAATCAAAAGTTTTTTTTAATATAAATCACAATTAAAATCTAAAACTTTCAATCATTGTTCAATTAACTCCACACTTCTAGCTTGGTTTCACTTTCTGTAGCTTGGTTTCAGTTTCTTTTTCCATTCAGTTGACATGCCCAAACTTGTTGGATAGTCAGTCAGCAGTACTTGGCTGTAGTAACAATCAAACTTCAGAAGTGATCTGCGTGAGCCATGGCAGGTCATAAGAGAGACCCTATTTGGGTTCATTTTGTTGAGATGCCAGCAGAGCTTGGAAAGAAAGGTGGGAGAGCAAAGTGCAAATACTGTCAAAAGGATATCCAAGGACTTGTTTGCCGTTTGAAATCACATTATGAAAACTGCAACCAGAAGGGAAATGAAGATGTTGATAGTGATACAACTAATGTCAATTAACCCCCACAGCTTCTTATGCACCAGGACCCTAGCACTAGTGGTAAGTCTGGCAATTACAACCTATTTTAACAGACGTTTTACTGGGATGGTTAAAGTCTATGAAAAGAAAAATTTCTAGCACTAGTTCTGGAGCATAGAATTTAAATTTATGTTAAGGCAATATTTCACAGAAGATTAACGTTAAGTAAAAATAAAGTGTGTATACGCCTATTTTTTTTTTTTTTATTGTAGGCTACAATTCACTTTTGAAGTCTGCCAAATTGACCATTTTTTTAAAAAAACATTTTTAAAACTTTTGTGACATAATTTTTTTCAGTTGCTCTGATATTACTAGTATTACAGCAACTTCACCGGAAACTTGAGTAGCATAACTTTTGAGACAGCCCTTATAGGACGAGGACCATTACATTGTTCAAAAAGTTTGTTTCAAAATATTTTCGTTATATTTCTTCAAATACGCAGTCGAATTATATTTTTAATTACTGTGCTTTCAGGGTCAAATATGGCTTGTGCTGCACGTGACAATCAATATCTGGGTACAACTTCAACAAAGCAGCCCAACAAAAAACTTTGCGTGCAAAGTGTAGAAAAATTCCTCTTAAAGACTACGACGAGCCAGAAAGAACATTTTGATGAATTAATTGCTAAATTCATATTTGCAACCAATTCTTCTTTCCGACTAGTTGAACACCCATTGTTTGTACAAATGATCGAAGGAATAAAGGGTATGCCACACTAAACAATATCGCTAACGGGATCGCTAAAAAACGTCACTATTTAGCGATCCTGTCAGCGATGTTGTTCAGTGCGGCAGCTTCCAGCGACGAGCTTCCTGCTGTGATCTCGCTCGTCGCTGGAATCGTTCCGGACCCTATTTTCTCGTCGGCGCTCCCGCTGGGTAAGTATCTAATCGCTGTGTGGCACCTTTTCTTAGCGATTTAGCGGTACTTTTGTACCGCTAAAGTCGTTAAGAAGATCGCTAACGGCGATAGCGTCGTTAACTATATCGCTAAATGTGGCTGCATTTAGCGATATAGAAACAATCCCGCTAGCGATCGCATTAGTATGCGTCGTTATTGTGATCGCTAGCGGGATTGTTTAGTGTGGCAGTACCTTAACGGGTATGCCACACTAAACAATATCGCTAATGGGATCGCTAAAAAACGTCACTATTTAGCGATCCCGTTAGCGATATTGTTCAGTGCGGCAGCTTCCAGCGACGAGCTTCCTGCTGTGATCTCGCTCGTCGCTGGAATCGTTCCGGACCCTATTTCATCGCTGGCGCTCCCGCTGGGTAAGTATCTAATCGCTGTGTGGCACCTTTTCTTAGCGATTTAGCGGTACTTTTGTACCGCTAAAGTCGTTAAGAAGATCGCTAACGGCGATAGCGTCGTTAACTATATCGCTAAATGTGGCCGCATTTAGCGATATAGAAACAATCCCGCTAGCGATCTCATTAGTATGCAACGCTAACGAGATCGCTAGCGGGATAGCTTAGTGTGGCAGTACCTTAAGACCAGGCTACAAACCACCAAGTAGATTTGATATCTCAGGAAAACATCTTCAGGCTGTATACGACAAAGAAAGAGCGGCTTGTACAAAATATTTGAAAGACAAAGTTGTTAACATGAGCTTGGAGGCTTAAAGGACTGATGTATTCACTGAAGATGTTTGCTTACTTCAAACGTTAGAGATAGGCTATTGTTAAAAAGTACTTACTCTCTGTAGTTCAATTCTGATTGTTTAATAGTGCAAATAAAAATTATTAGGTTTCATAATCATCAACTGTTTTAATATTTTTATTTGTGTAAAATAATTTGATTTGCAAAAAGACAAAGTTTTGCTTGTGTACAACTTGATTAAAAAATCCTATTTAAATCAAAAAAATCCGATTAATCAAAAAATCGATTTTTTAAAAAAAAATCATGATTTTTATCCACCCTGTTATATTGACAGTTAGAATGAGTTAATGCAGCAAGTCAATATTTGCAGTGTTGACCCTTCTTCTTCAGGACCTCTACAATTCTCCCTGGCATGCTCTCAATCAACTTCTGGACCAAATCCTGACTGATAGCAGTCCATTCTTGCACAATCAATGCTTTCATTTTGTCAGAATTTTTAGGTTTTTGTTTGTCCACCCGTCTCTTGAAGATTGACCACAAGTTCTCAATGGGATTAAGATCTGGGGAGTTTCCAGGCCATGGACCCAAAATCTCTATGTTTTGTTCCCTGAGCCATTTAGTTATCACCTTTGCTTTATGGCAAGGTGCTCCATCATGCTGGAAAAGGCATTGTTGATCGCCAAACTGCTCTTGGAGGGTTGGGAGAAGTTGCTCTTGGAGGACATTCTGGTACCATTCTTTATTCATGGCTGTGTTTTTAGGCAAGACTGTGAGAGAGCCGATTCCCTTGGCTGAGAAGCAACCCCACACACGAATGGTTTCAGGATGCTTAACAGTTGGCATGAGACAAGACTGGTGGTAGCGCTCACCTTGTCTTCTCCGAATGAGGCGTTTTCCTGATGTCCCAAACAATCGAAAAGGGGATTCATCAGAGAAAATAACTTTACCCCAGTCCTCAGCAGTCCACTGCCTGTACCTTTTGCAGAATATCAGTCTGTCCATGATGTTTATTCTGGAGAGAAGTGGCTTCTTTGCTGCCCTCCTTGAGACCAGGCCTTGCTCCAAGAGTCTCCACCTCACAGTGCGTGCAGATACACTCACACCTGCCTGCTGCCATTCCTGAGCAAGCTCTGCACTGCTGGTAGCCCGATCCCGCAGCTGAAACACTTTTAAGAGACGGTCCTGGCGCTTGCTGGTCTTTCTTGGGCACCCTGAAGCCTTTTTGGCAACAATGGAACCTCTCTCCTTGAAGTTCTTGATGATGCGATAGATTGTTGACTGAGGTGCAATCTTTCTAGCTGCGATGCTCTTCCCTGTTAGGCCATTTTTGTGCATTGCAATGATGACTGCACGTGTTTCTTTAGAGATAACCATGGTTAACAGAAGAGAAGCAATGATGCCAAGCACCAGCCTCCTTTTAAGTGTCCAGTGGTGTCATTCTTACTTAATCATGACAGATTGATCTCCAGCCATGTCCTCATCAACACCCACACCTGTGTTAATGGAGCAATCACTGAAAAGAGGTTAGCTGGTCCTTTTAAGGCAGGGCTGCAATGATGTTGAAATGTGTTTTGGGGGATAGTTCATTTTCTAGCCAAATATTGACTTTGCAAGTAATTGCTGTTAAGCTGATCACTCTTTATAACATTCTGGAGTATATGCAAATTGTCATTAGAAAAAGTGAAGCAGTAGACTTTGTAAAAATTAATATATGTGTCATTCTCAAAACTTTTGGCCATGACTGTAGTGATATAGTGACAACATGACAGCCGCTCTTCACAATGTGGAGGAAAGAAGACAACGCTCGCAGCACCTGTCAGCAGAAACAGCAGCACACTGGGCTACAAGTAGTGCGCCCTCCAGCTGGGGAGCTGTGCCCCCCCACACACATAGCGGTGGCCCCCAGCAAGGGAGCTGTGCCCCCCAACACTCATAGCAGTGCCCTCCAGCTGGGGAGCTGTGCCCCCCCACACACATAGCAGTGCCCACTAGCCAGGGACCTGTGCCCCCCACACACATAGCAGTGCCCACTAGCCAGGGACCTGTGCCCCCCACACACATAGCAGTGCGCACTAGCCAGGGAGCTGTGCACCCCACAAGCATAGCGGTGCCCACTAGCCAGGGAGCTGTGCCCCCCACACACATAGCGGTGCCCACTAGCCAGGGAGCTGTGCCCCCCACACACATAGCGGTGCCCACTAGCCAGGGAGCTGTGCCCCCCACACACATAGCAGTGTCCACTAGCCAGGGACCTGTGCCCCCCCACACACATAGCAGTGCCCACTAGCCAGGAACCTGTGCCCCACCGCACACATAGCGGTGCCCACTAGCCAGGGACCTGTGCCCCCCCACACATATAGCGATGCCCACTAGCCAGGCACCTGTGCCCCCCCACACACATAGCGGTGCCCACTAGCCAGGGACCTATGCCCCCCCACACACATAGCGGTGCCCACTAGCCAGGGACCTGTGCCTCCCCCACACACATAGCAGTGCCCACTAGCCAGGGACCTGTGCCCCCCACACACACAGCGGTGCCCACTAGCCAGTGAGCTGTGTCCCCACACACACAGCGGTGCCCACTAGCCAGGGAGCTGTCCCCCACACACACACACAGGGGTGCCCACTAGCCAGGGAGCTGTGCCCCCCCACACACACAGCGGTGCGGTGTCCACCGTATACAGTTGTGCCCCCAACACGCAGTTATGCCCACCAGCCAGGGAGCTGAGCCCCCAACACACAGAGCTCTATGCCCACCAGCCAGAGATCTGTTCCCCCCACACGCATCTATGCCCACAAAACGAGGCACGGTGCCCCCAACACACGGAGCTATGCCCCCCAGCCGGGGATCTGTGCCCCCCAGCAGACATATAACGGTAGCAGCTCTCACCTTGGCCTCGAAGCAGATGCCATGCTGGAATGCCTCCTCGTTGTGCAGCGGAATCCGCAGGTCGTGCCCGTCATCCACCAGATTGTACCTGCTTTTAGTTGGCATTTTGTGGATCCCGAGATTTCCTGTCAGGATCCCATGCAGGGCACAGGCAGTGTATCAGCAGCGATCCCGGGGCTGGAGACGGGGAGGATCCCGGGGAAGAGGAAGCACAATCCTATTGCTGGGAGGACGCTTTCCAACCGGTGTTGGGTGGACGGTTATGCAGGCACGTCCCACTGTGGGCTGGGATGGAGGAGATTGCATGGAAACGCTACCTACTCCACGCCCTGACTCTACCAGTAGAGGGCGCGCTAAGCCTGTTATCTCCTGTGATTCCCCACTAGAGGGCGCGCCGAGCCGTGCAGAGCAATGTCACAATGAATGAGCTGTGACAAGCGGAGTGCAACTGGTTAATAATTGCGAACTTCCCATGCAGAAATATATATATCCATCTACATACACATCAATGCTTTGCAAAAGTTTTGTGTGTGTGTGTGTGTGTGTGTGCGTGCGTGCGTGCGTGCGTGCGTGCTGTGTGTGCAGGTGCTGAGATGCAGTACGCAGGGATTGCAGAGCATTACGGTATAACAATATTATTTAATTTAACAGTAAAGATGAAAGTGATCTCTGCGCAGGGAGTTAATGGACAGTGAACAAGAATTAGGCCGGGATCACACGTGAGAAACTCACACGATTCTTGTACGAGTCTCTCACATGAACACCCGGCACTGCCGCCGGCACTTGGACCAGAGCGTGCGGCTGCATATATTTCTATGCAGCCACACGCTCCGGTCCGAGTGCCGGGTGTTCATGTGAGAGACTCGTACAAGAATCGTGCGAGTTCTTGCATGTGTGACCCCGGCCTTGACCGTGGCTCTTGCTGGTGCTCCTTAGTCCACAGTCTGATAGGGGTTGTAGTTCCGGCAACGACCGGTGTAGAGTCCTCCGATGGAGTCCAATATTAGCGATCCGTCTTCCGGCGGCAGCAGGCAGTCTCCGTTTTTTTGGCGGCTGCAGATGAATCCCTGGAGCCGGCAACTCTGGGGGCCGTGGGACCACTGCTGGAGGGGGTGCGGAGTAGAAGGAACAGTGGAGACTCCTCCTCCAGCGGATCTTCGTCCTACACGTATATTGTGGTGCAGGGCCCGTATGCAGCCCGATATACTAACCAGTGGCCGTGTGTTGAATTAAGCGGCCCCTTTAAATTGTGCCAGTTGCACCAAGTCAAAGAGACTGTTCTGCGTCTCTTAAGGGCAAGGAGCCCAGAATGGCACCAGACTGAGGTGTCAGGAATGGCCATAACGGTCACTGTTGGATTGTATTTCGTTTTCCCCCTCCTCCAAGTTTATTTGTGCAACTGTGTAGCCCTGGTATGTAAGGCACACACTACCAGGAGGATGAGTGGAGAGGTGACGGTTAAGGCTCGACATCACTCATATACATTTCAGACACACCCAGCAGGGGTGTATAGGGGAGTGTCCTGTAGCACAGTGCAGTCTAAAAGTTCTCCTGTGAGCGTGCAGAGAGTGAGGACGGGTGCCTTTTGGAGAGCCGAGATCTCCTGTCAACACAGGGAGACGGTACAGAAGTGGAGGCTAGTACGGATAACCGAATATTATCCTAGTCTAGTCAGTGCTGATATTAAGAGTGCAAGCAGGGCGAAGGGCGCAGTGGAAAAGAATTCTAGAAGTGCCTTAAGGATTGAATTATCCTGCATTGATCACCGGTCACTGGGGACCGAAGAGTCGCTACAGCTTCAGGCGTAGTGATAGAAAAACCAGAGGTTCGCTGGACTTCAAGTCACAGGAACAAGCCTATTGTCGGTACGTAACAGGGGTCAGGTGGAATAGGAACTTTGAGTCAGTGCACGACAAAAGCAAGAACCTAGTTCCATCACTTGGAAGGCTCCGACCACTATGCTGACCGGGCAGTACAGCTACTGAATTAGCTGGAGTCTTGAGTGAACTTAGCTCTATGCTAGTTGGACTCGTTTCATGGAAAGTTAAGGAGGCCTCTAACCTGCTCAGCCGTTACCTCGAAACGCATCCTCCATCCACCCCAACAGCTTCCCGGGACCTGCCTAAACAACTTGAAAGTAAAAGGTATGGAAAGAAGCTTTATTGTCTGAGACTGTGTCATTTATCCACATCTCCTTACTACAATCACCATAGACTCAGAGGGACAGTCCCACCTGTGGGGGACCCAACACCTAGCTGCTATAACATCCCCTCAGATTCTGTTCAGCAGCGCTGGTCTCAGTGATCAGACAACTACAGGTGGCGTCACGAACTATTATATACTAATCCCCTGTAAATAATATTCCCCAACATACGCCGGACCGCCAGGGCCACAGACCGAGCCACCGCTATCCGTGACAACCCCATAGACTTCCATGGGCTCGGCTCTGGGTACCCCATTGCCCTGGTAACCCACAATTGTGGTGCGTGGTCGCGACAAAAACTTGGCGTCACGAACAGGATCCGAAACTTGCAGCATTGCGAGCCCTGTGTGCCTGTGGAGTGTTTTGGTAAAAAAGACTGTTGCTGTTGTTTGGCGCCAAATACCGCCATATTTGCCGCCATATTTGCGCCCTGAGGCGCCGGAGAAGAAGGTGGGCGTACCTGAAAGAGCGCGCAAAGTCTTGGACACGCCCCCGGCTCTGACTCAGCGGCAGGTCCTGCGACAGGAAGTGGACGCTCTGACATCAGAGCGCCTGCGACGAAGGTCCTGTCCCCACTGCTGCGCCTGTGGAATAGCAGCTTCTGAAACCGGTAGGCTCCGTTTAACCAAGGGGGCACTAATATGTCACAACAACCGGCCGACAGTGCGGCCCCAGCCGGAGGCCCCGACCCCGCACCGCGTGGCATTGTAGCGCCAGATGGGGGCGCAGGCCCAGCACCCAGTCCGGTAGTCCCGCTCATGCCACTAACGCTCCCATATATGCCTGGGGCGAAATGGCTTCCCCAGTACAGCGGCGAGCCAGGCACTTTAGCAGGCTTCAAGCGGAAGTTATGCAGCATCCTAGAAATGTACTCCATGCCTGAGAGACAAAAAGCTGCTGTGCTGATAGGGCAGCTAACTGGCGCTGCTGAGAGGGAAGTGGAGACTTGGGATACCGTTGATCAGGAGTCGGTACCTGCGATCCTCTTTAAGCTACATGCCATGTTTGAAGACCGCACAGAAACGGATCTCCGGATGGCCTTCTACCACTGTACACAGCAGCCAGGTGACAGCATCAGGGACTACGCTTGCCGACTACAAGGAGCCCTGAGAGCCCTTAAGCAGATTAATAATATAAATGCTATCGACGAAAATAAGATGCTGAAAGAACAATTTGTACAGGGATTGAGATCCCAAGAGGAACGCAGAACTGTAAACTGGTGGTCATTAGATCATCCTGATGCTACCTTTGATGCCCTAAAAGACATGGCAATAAAAGGGCTGCGACCCCTGGGCAAACCTGAGGTGGCCACCCAACATCACCAGGGTGAAGTCACTCTGGAACCGGCAGTACCCCCCTTTTCCCCGCTAGTGGCAGAAGCCAAAACGCAGGTGACACCCCCTAGTGAATTGGACTGTCTGCGCTCAGAGGTGCGCCAGCTGACTAAAAATCTGGCTGCTGTGATGAGTGCCCTGCAGCTGCGGAAAGAGGAAGAAGGGAAGATCTTATTAGCTGACTGCCCAGAAGACGTCCCGTGGATGAACCGGAGAAGAAGGAAGACGTCGCCCCCCCGGAGGAGGACAACGCCACCCCCAGGAGCGACCTCTGATCAACACCCTCCTCGTCGGGAGATCACCTGTTACCGTTGCAACCGGAAAGGTCATATGTCTCCACAGTGTCCTTTAAACGGGCAGAACCTGGGTCCGAGGGCCAACACCCAGGAGGAGATCCGTCAGGCCCCCTAGACTGGAACCGCAGGTATGTGGGTGGGCGACCCTACCTGTCTATCATTCTAGATGGTATTGCAGTTCCGGCATTGTTAGACACTGGGTCTCAGGTGACCCTAATACCTGATGCCCTATATACGAATTCTGGTCTATGGATAGTCTTCAACCCCCGAGCCCTGACTTTACCGTGTATGCTTCTAATGGTCTTCCTGTAGAAGTACTCGGGACAAAATGTGTGGATGTGAAAGTGGGCAGAGAGGAGTTGAAAGACCAGGGGCTTCTAGTAGTAAAGACTGTAAATGAAGAGAACGGTTTAAATATAATTTTGGGTACTAACATTATCAGTAACTGTCTGGGAGAAGTTGTGTTCTTACTCCAACAGCTCGCTGAAATTGCCAGACCAAGGCAGAGGGGAGTGATCCAGAGAGAGATCCGGGCCCTGATGTGTCAGCAGCAAGCGAAGCTTACAGACGGCAAAATTGGTAATGTACGGGTCACTGACTCGAATCCCATTGTGATACCCCAATGAGTGAAATGATAATCTGGTGCAGGGCAGCCATAGGTCTGAGAGGACAGAACTACCAAGCTGTAGTAGAACCCCACCATTCAGAACATAGACCTACACTCATGACTGCTAGGGGAGTAGTGGAAGTGGTGAATGGAAGAGTACCGGTACGGCTTCTCAACTGGGGAGATGATGAGGTAAACTTACCCCGTTATGCAACCATTGCTAAACTACATGCTGTTGACAATAATTCTATTCTCCTGGCTGAGTCCTTAGACTCCCGCCAAATAGCGGAGGACAATGACCCGGCAACCCAGGTGGCGGAATGGTGTCAGCAACTCCATGTTGGGACGGACACCACTCCCGCTCATCAGAAGCAAGGGGTATTACGGGTGGTACAAGAGTACGCTCAAGTGTTTAGCAAGCACCCACTTGATTTTGGGATAATTAAGGGAGTACAACATCATATCCCTACAGGCAGTCATCCTCCCATCAAAGAGCGGTACAGGCCTATACCCCCAGCCCATTATCAGAAGGCTAAAGAAATGTTGCGAGATATGAAAGAAGCCGGAGTAATCAGGGATAGTTGTAGTCCCTGGGCAGCACCTCTAGTCCTGGTTAGAAAAAAAGATGGTAGCTTGAGAATGTGTGTGGATTACAGGCAGGTGAACCGCATAACACATAAAGATGCATACCCGTTACCACGTATAGAGGAATCATTAGCTGCTCTGAAAACGGCTAACTACTTTTCTACCCTCGATCTGACTAGTGGGTACTGGCAAGTGGCTGTGGCTGAGGAGGATCGTGAGGAAAACGGCTTTCACCACCCCAATGGGGCTCTGTGAGTTCGACAGAATGCCGTTTGGGCTCAGCAGTGCCCCAGGAACATTTCAGAGGGTGATGGAGAACTGCCTGGGACATCTCAATTTTGAAACCGTGCTGCTATACCTAGACGACGTCATCGTGTACTCCAAGACATATGAGGACCATCTGAAGCACCTGGCAGAAGTATTTGAGTCCCTGTCCAGGTACGGGATGAAGTTGAAACCCTCAAAATGCCATCTACTCAAACAGAAGGTACAATACTTGGGGCACATCGTCAGTTCGGAAGGAGTAGCGCCGGACCAGAGAAAGTCACTGCTATCCAGAAGTGGCCGGAGCCGAAGAACCTCAAGGAAGTGCGACAGTTCCTGGGATTAACGGGTTACTACAGAAGGTTCGTGAAAGATTACACGAAGAAGGCAGCCCCTTTACAGGACCTCCTAGTAGGACAATCCCTAAAGAGCAGAAACCCTCCCTTTAATTGGGGTAAGGAACAGGCTGAAGCATTCCAAAAGATGAAAGAGATCCTTACAGGCGATGAGATCTTGACCTATCCTGATTACAGCCAACCGTTCCTGCTGTACACCGATGCAAGTAATGAAGGTTTGGGAGCAGTTCTCAGTCAGAAGCAGAATGGCCAAGAAAAAGTCATCGCATATGCCAGCAGAAAACTCAGGCCAACTGAGAGGAATCCGGAAAATTATAGCAGCTTCAAGCTGGAGTTTCTGGCGCTGGTCTGGGCCATTACTGAAAGATTTAAGCACTATCTGGCCTCCAACCAGTTCACTGCGTTTACAGACAACAACCCCTTAACGCACCTGGAAACAGCCAAGTTGGGCCCATGGAGCAGCGTTGGATGGCTCGGTTGTCCAATTACCAGTTTACCATCAAGTACCGGGCAGGCCGAAAGAATGCTAATGCTGACGCATTGTCCCGAATGCCGCATGAATCTGACACGGAAGAAGAATCGGACGACCTGGAAGAAATTGAGCTACCTGCGTTCCATCGAAATGGGGTAGTCCACGAGCAGCGAGTCTACAGAAAACAATATGGTGCAACGTTAAATCCCTTACCCCATCACAGTTGGAAAGAGACTCAGGACAGCGATCCAGTGGTCAGCCGTATCAAGGAGTTGTTAAAACAGGAAGGTTCCTCCTTGGAAAAAGATGCACCCATGCCAGCAAAGCTCCTGTGGAACGAGAGAAGCCGGTTGTTCCTATACCGTGAAAGTTGTGCAGGAGATACGTCAACCCCAGGACCCATGAGATGGTCTGGCAGATAGTGGTCCCCAAGACAGACGTCCAAATGGTGTTGGAAGCATACCACGATCAAGCAGGACACTTTGGCTGGAGAAAGCTGGAGACCCTGTTGAGGTGCCGGTTCTACTGGGTAGGGATGCGCAGCTCCATCGAGAGGTGGTGTCGGAACTGTGGACCCTGTGGTCTCAGAAGAAAGGACTACGGTAGTCAGAAGGCACCCCTGCAGCCTATCCGGACGACTCGTCCCTTGGAGATTGTGGCCTTGGACCACGTCAAATTGTCGCCAAGTAGATCTGGATACTCATACGCCTTGACCATGGTGGACCATTACTCTAGATTTCTGGTGGTTGTTCCAGTTAAGGATCAGACAGCAGTGACGGCAGCAAGAACCTTTCAAGCAAGCTTCTGCAGACCGCATGGGTATCCGGAGCAAGTATTAACTGATCAAGGACCTGCTTTTGAGGCTGACCTATTCAAGGAATTCTGTCACATGTATGGGTGTAAGAAAATTAGAACAACACCATACCATCCTCAAACCAACGGCCTTTGCGAGAAAATGAACCACATTGTCCTTGATTTGTTGAAATCCATACCGTTGGAAGACAGAAATCGGTGGCCGGACTTACTACCTGATTTGGTTGACTTGTATAACCATATACCTGTAAGTTCCACTAACTGCACTCCAGCCTATCTTATGAGAGCAAGGCCCGGAAGACTACCAATGGATTTAGAACTTGGAGTGGTAGAACCGGAGGCAGATGACGCCGTTGAAAACTGGGACATCAATCGGCAAGAGCAATACAGACGAGTGCAAGTCTGTGTAGAAGAAAGTCTCAACAAGGCACGGGAAAAACAGGAAGATATTTACAACAGGAATGCTCCTGCCAAGCCTTTGATGCCTGGAGAAGTGGTATTGAAAAGAAAAAGGAAGATGCACAAATTGGACAACCAGTGGGAACAAGAACCCTACGTCGTACAAGACTCCAAATATGACAACAGAAAAGTTTGTATCATCAGTAAGGACGGAGGAAGAACAATATCCACTGTGTCCAGAGACCATTTGAAATTGTGCCCAGAACCCTTAAAGCTTCGTGAAGAGAACCCTGTCGTCAATCGAGAAGAAAGAAAAGAAGAGGTCATACACACGGATCTGGGAGATTTCCCTGCGGATTGGCCCAGACTGGGAGATGCTGTAATCATTCCGGTGTTGCAGTTTTATCAGCCACAAGAGGAAGTTCTACCTCCAGTTATGCCCATGGTGCCAGTTGAGCCAGTTCAGGAGTTACCTATTCCAGTAACACCCCAGCCTACAGAATCTCAAGAAGGACCATCAGAAGCAGCGCCCCATGCTATGGGATCCCCTGGTGAAGCTGACTCACACCGCCCAGCCATCAGTACGCTTGCCAGATCCATAGAAAGATTGAGACAGTTCTATAGTTTGCCGTTACGCAGAGCAGGTAGATCACAGACTAATATACCTGAAGCTACTCCACGTAGATCAGAGCGAACCACGAAAGGGAAGATACCTATTCGATATCAACAGTAATTCTAGCAAAATAATGTAATTTAACCCAGAAAAAGTTTACCTTATGTGAATATTGTAAAAAGTATTGTTATGGTATTGTGCATTACTAATTAGGAGGAATAATGGACTTCGAGGCTGTGGACTATGTCAGCCCCAGAACTGATAATGTATATAGTTGCACTTTATGCATTCTCGTGGTTCTATATCCAACTGTAACAATTACCTCTGAACATAAAACCCGTGTGGTGTGGCACTGAGCGAGGTCTGCAGCCAGATGTCCTGCAGCCCACCCAGGACCCACGTTGAAGGTTTGGTGCGGGTCCTTCACAAGAATACTGTTTGATATGACATATTTATTGAAAGTATGTTTTTGTATTTTTCTATGTCCATTGTACATAATGCAACGTTTAAGAATTTCTCACCTCCCTGCTGGGAAGAGTTTAATGTTTATTGTTAATGCAAAACAAAATGTCTTTCTTTTTCTATTTCACAGCCCGGGAGTGCTGTATTTTACCAAGGGGGAATGTGTAGCCCTGGTATGTAAGGCACACACTACCAGGAGGATGAGTGGAGAGGTGACGGTTAAGGCTCGACATCACTCATATACATTTCAGACACACCCAGCAGGGGTGTATAGGGGAGTGTCCTGTAGCACAGTGCAGTCTAAAAGTTCTCCTGTGAGCGTGCAGAGAGTGAGGACGGGTGCCTTTTGGAGAGCCGAGATCTCCTGTCAACACAGGGAGACGGTACAGAAGTGGAGGCTAGTACGGATAACCGAATATTATCCTAGTCTAGTCAGTGCTGATATTAAGAGTGCAAGCAGGGCGAAGGGCGCAGTGGAAAAGAATTCTAGAAGTGCCTTAAGGATTGAATTATCCTGCATTGATCACCGGTCACTGGGGACCGAAGAGTCGCTACAGCTTCAGGCGTAGTGATAGAAAAACCAGAGGTTCGCTGGACTTCAAGTCACAGGAACAAGCCTATTGTCGGTACGTAACAGGGGTCAGGTGGAATAGGAACTTTGAGTCAGTGCACGACAAAAGCAAGAACCTAGTTCCATCACTTGGAAGGCTCCGACCACTATGCTGACCGGGCAGTACAGCTACTGAATTAGCTGGAGTCTTGAGTGAACTTAGCTCTATGCTAGTTGGACTCGTTTCATGGAAAGTTAAGGAGGCCTCTAACCTGCTCAGCCGTTACCTCGAAACGCATCCTCCATCCACCCCAACAGCTTCCCGGGACCTGCCTAAACAACTTGAAAGTAAAAGGTATGGAAAGAAGCTTTATTGTCTGAGACTGTGTCATTTATCCACATCTCCTTACTACAATCACCATAGACTCAGAGGGACAGTCCCACCTGTGGGGGACCCAACACCTAGCTGCTATAACATCCCCTCAGAGTTCTGTTCAGCAGCGCTGGTCTCAGTGATCAGACAACTACAGGTGGCGTCACGAACTATTATATACTAATCCCCTGTAAATAATATTCCCCCAACATACGCCGGACCGCCAGGGCCACAGACCGAGCCACCGCTATCCGTGACAACCCCATAGACTTCCATGGGCTCGGCTCTGGGTACCCCATTGCCCTGGTAACCCACAATTGTGGTGCGTGGTCGCGACACAACCTGCTGGTTTACGGGGCTGAAACCCTAAGAGGGTTGATTGTTATAAACTGTGTGTGCGGCTGCCAAAAAAACTGAACTGCTGCAACCCGGAACTTTGCCCTCCAAGAGACTGTTAGCTCCCAGGAGCCGATTGGGAGCTGGTGCTTCTGCTGTTGCTGATGAGGCAGCAACTGTGAATAGGGACAGCTCAGGAATTGTTACCTTTTCTCTAACTTTATTAAACCGTTTCCCTGTTGGAGTAAAACCATGCCAGAGTGTTGTTCCTGGACTCTCATAACCAGTGCTGCAGTGAGCGTGAAGAAAAAGGTAACTGCCTGGGATCGCATCTGTCTATTTCAGGCACTGGGGTGCTTGTGGACTGTTGCTTTAAGTGGGCTCGGTCATGACTACAACCCCATGCTACCTTGTTACAAAGATGGTGAGTGGCAATGATTCTGTCACCCCATTTTGGCTATATCAGATAAAGATATGCCTGAATAGTGCGTCCCATAAGTAACCTATCGGTATCTATCATATATCCTGACACCCCCATTTTCATGCCCAAATACCTTTGTAAAGATCAGTTTTCTGTATGCTAATCTGGGCGGTGTTTCTTGCTTCCTCCTCCCCCCCCCCGCTCCTTGGCCTCTCTTGCGTAGGTCCGACAGCGTAGTGTTACCGCGATTGTGCGTTTTAAAATCCCCCGCGCCTGCGCAGTGTGCTTTGCCCAACAGTGGGCAAAGCATAAAATCATTACAGCGCATGCGCAACTATTTTTGGTCACTTTCCTTGCCCCGGAAATGACTGCTTGCCTTGGACGACTTCCGGGGCAAGGAAAGTGACTGAAAATAGTTGCGCATGCGCTGTAATGATTTTATGCTTTGCCCACTGACCGACCTACGCAAGAGAAGCCGAGGAGCGGGGGTAGGGGGAGGAAGCAAAAAACACCGCCCTCCGGACCGCCCAGATTAGCATACAGAAAACCAAACTTTACAAAGGTATTTGGGCATGAAAATGGGGGTGTCAGGATATATGATAGATACCGATAGGTTACTTATGGGACGCACTATTCAGGCATATCTTTATCTGATATAGCCAAAATGGGGTGACAGATTCCCTTTAAACAGTCGCTGCTCACAATTAAAGCTGAAGCTTTGCATGCCGACCAGGTGGAGCAGGAGGGAGCCATGAGACAGGGAGATACTGCCCAGCCTCATCTCATCTGTTCAGCGCAGATTGGGTAACAATGAGGAGGAAAGCTGAAGAGGAGGAGGAACAGGAGCTGGTTGCTACCGCAAAAGACGCTAGCACCCACGCAAGCTTTGTCCTGTCTCTCCTACGTGGATGAGCTGAGGAGGGAAATGAGGAGGAGATGGACAGTCATCATCATGGTGGAGACATAAGTGTTGGCTGTAGGGAGCTTGGCACATACCGTATAGCCGACTTTATTCACTGCTGCCTTTCCTGTGTCCCTCGCATTACCATACCTCTCAACCGTCCCGGACTGAGCAGGACAGTCCCGATTCTAACCCTCCCACCCGCTGTCCCGCCCGGGACGCTATGTTTCCAGCAGTGAGAGAAGCCGCCATGCCCCTCCATGCACCCCATCCTCGCCCTCCCTGTCTCTCCACCTCAGCTGTTCACATTCAGCAATGATGTTGCTAGATTGTCCTCCTCTGTGTGCAAAGGACCTGTAATGAGGTCACAGGAGGGAGGAGTTAGGTGTCACATGATCAGGCTCCTCGGTATGTGTGCAGGACTCTGCTGTGCTGGTTGTCATGGTGCTGGATGAGGGTAAGTTTATGTGTGGGGTCAGGAGGGGTTTACAGTGTGGATGTAGCAGTGCTGTGTGTGTATGAGGTGTACAGAGCGGAGCCATGTGTGCGAGGTGTACAGAGCGGAGCCGTGTGTGTACGAGGTGTACGGAGCGGAGCTGTGTGTGTACGAGGTGTACGGAGCGGAGCCGTGTGTGTACGAGGTGTATAGAGCAGAGCCGTGTGTGTACGAGGTGTATGGAGAGGAGCCTTGTGTGTACGAGTTGGATGTAGCAGAGCTGTTATGTTTTGGTAGCTGAGGAGAGCAGGCAAAAACGGCAATACACCAGAGAGGTTGGAATCTACTGGATTGCAGTACCCTGACTAACCACCACAACTAAAGGCAGCCGTGGAGCGTACCTACGTTGGTCTTAGACGCCTCGTCACAGCCTAAGAGGTTAACTACACCTAAAGATAGAAAGAGGAAAGCTATCTGCCCCGGAGCAGATCCCCAAAGAACATAGAAAGCCCCCAAACATGTAATGGCGGTTAGACAAGAGGAAATACAGACACAGACAGAAAATAGTATGAGCAAACGTTGGGGCCCAATCTGCCTAGACAGAAAAGGATAGGAAGGATACTTACTGCAATCCAAAAAAACCCTAAAAAAAAGCCAACGCTACTAATTGCAAAAACTCCTGAGATCACACAACCTCTACCACCTAAGTTAGTTCTCTGGTGTAACAAAACTAAGCCGCAGCCACTGAAAAAACTGGAAAAGGCAAATGAACAAATAACAGTGGCTCCAGAGGAACTGAGAGGAGCCCAAGCCCCCGGGGAGGAGAACCTGGCTAACTTCACAGAAATGCAGAGAAATATGCAAATGGTAAGCACAAAAACAAAAAACAGAAAATATCTTATCTGAGAGCAGGAGAAGAGGCAAGACTCAGCAAGCTTCCAAGTGAACCAAGAAACAACGTTGAGACAAGAACAATTGATCACCGGCAACCATGATGGGAGGGAACCTCCCTTATATCCAGCCAGTCTGTGATTCCTGATTGCCAATCCTCATTGAATGGTTCAGTACTGTTTGTAACCACCAGAGGGAGCTTCTGCTCAGAATTCATTTCTAAAACATTCACAACACAGAGCCTTGTGTGTATGAGTTGGATGTAGCATTGCCGTGTGTGTACGAGTTGGATGTAGCGGAGCCGTGTGTCTGTAAAGAGGTGTACGGAGCCGAGCCGCGCGTGTACGAGGTGTACGGAGCCGAGCCGTGCGTGTATGAGGTGTACGGAGCCAAGCCGTACGTGTACGAGGTGTATGAAGCCAACCCGTGTGTACGAGGTGGATGTAGCAGTGCTGTGTGTGTATGAGGTGTACGGAGCGGAGCCATGTGTGTACGAGGTGTACGGAGCTGAGCCATGTGTGTACGAGGTGCACGGAGGGGAGCCGCGCGTGTACGAGGTGTACGGAGCGGAGCCATGTGTGTACGAGGTGTACGGAGCGGAGCCATGTGTGTACGAGGTGTACGGAGCGGAGCCGTGTGTGTACGAGGTGTACGGAAGGAGCCATGTGTGTACGAGGTGTACGGAGCGGAGCCGCGCGTGTACGAGGTGTACGGAGCGGAGCCATGTGTGTACGAGGTGTACGGAGCGGAGCCATGTGTGTACGAGGTGTACGGAGCGGAGCCGTGTGTGTACGAGGTGTACGGAGGGGAGCCTTGTGTGTACGAGTTGGATGTAGCAGAGCCTTGTGTGTATGAGTTGGATGTAGCAGAGCCATGTGTACGAGTTGGATGGAGCGGAGCCGTGTGTCTGTACGAGGTGTACGGAGCCGAGCCGCACGTGTACGAGGTGTACGGAGCCGAGCCGCGCGTGTACGAGGTGGACGGAGCGGAGCCGTGTATGTACGAGTCATACAAAGCAGAACCGTGTGTGTATGAGGTGTGCAGAGCCGTGCATGTGCAAGGTGTATGGTGGGGAGCATTCATACCCCCTACCGTCCCGAATTCAGCGGGACACTCCCGATTTTGAGAGTCTGCCCCGCTGTCCCAGCCGGGAGCTTTTCCCGTGGACACAGGAGTACATGCCAGAGCCCCGAGGAGCACTTTAAAACTCGCACGTGATGTTCCACCAGAAGTGACGTGCTGGAAGATGACCGGAAATTAGGTAATTTCGGGAGGAGATTGTGACGGAACCATGGAGGCACTTCAGGGAATGCTTCAGATCCATCACCGTGTCCTCCTCCGACAGCACGGTGAGCGGATCATGATATGTCCTGCATCGGGAGGCTCAGGTGGGCACTACAATGGGAGCTGGGCTGCAATAGTATCTTTATAGAATCTTTATTTCTTTCTCTCTCTGTTTCTTTCTCTCTCTCTGTTCTTTCTTTCTCTCTGTTCTTTCTTTCCCATCTTTCTTTCTTTCCCATCTTTCTTTCTCTCTGTTCTTTTTCTTTCTTTCTCTCTGCCTCTTTCCCCTATTTCTTTCTATCTCTCTGTTCTTTCTTTCTGTTCTTTCTTTCTCTCTCTGTTCTTTCTTTCTCCTCTGTTCTTTCTTTCCCTCTTTCTTTCTCTCTGTTCTATCTTTCTTTCTCTCTGTTCTTTCTTTCTCATCTTTCTTTCTTTCCCATTTTCTTTCCCATCTTTCTTTCTCTCTGCTCTTTTTCTTTCTTTCTCTCTGTTCTTTCTTTCCCCTCTTTCTTTCTATCTCTCTGTTCTTTCTTTCTATTTTTCTTTCTTTTTCTTTCTTTCTTTCTCTCTGTTCTTTCTTTCTCTTTCTTTCCCCTCTTTCTTTCTCTCTCTCTGTTCTTTCTTTCTTTCCCATTTTTCTTTCTCTCTTTTTTCTTTTTCTTTCTTTCTCTCTGTTCTTTCTTTCCCCTCTTTCTTTCTATCTCTCTGTTCTTTCTGTCCTTTCTTTCCCCTCTTTCTTTCTCCTTCTCTCTGTTCTTTCTTTCTCTTTCCTTCCCCTCTTTCTTCTCTCTCTCTCTGTTCTTTCTTTCTCTCTTTCTGTTCTTCCTTTTTCTCTCTGTTCTTTCTTTTTTTCTCTCTCTGTTCTCTTTCTTTCCCCTCTTTCTTTCTATCTCTCTGTTCTTTCTTTCTCTCTGTTCTTTCTTTCCCCTCTTTCTTTCTCTTTCTCTCTGTTCTTTCTTTCTTTCTTTCTCTTTCCTCTCCCCTCTTTCTTTCTCTCTCTCTCTGTTCTTTCTTTCTCTCTTTCTGTTCTTCCTTTTTCTCTCTGTTCTTTCTTTTTCTCTCTCTCTGTTCTCTTTCTTTCCCCTCTTTCTTTCTCTAATCTTTCTTTATCTCTATTCTTTCTTTCTCTCTCTGTTCCTCCTTTTTCTCTCTGTTCTTTCTTTCTTTCTCTCTGTTCTTTCTTTCCCCTCTTTCTTTCTCTCTGTTCTTTCTCTCTCTGTTCTTTCTCTCTGTTCTTTCTTTCTTTCTTTCTCTTTCTGTTATTTTTTCCCATCTTTCTTTCTCTCTATCTCTCTGTTCTTTCTTTCTTTCTCTCGTTCTTTCTTTCCCTTCTTTCTCTCTCTCTCCCTCTCTGTTGTTTCTTTCTTGACCCTCTTTCTTTTTTCTGTCCCCTCTTTCTTTCTCTCTCTGTTCTTTCTTTCTCTCTCTCTGATTCTTTCTTTCTATCTCTCTGTTCTTTCTTTCTTTCTTTCTTTCTTTCTTTCTCTCTCTGTTCTTTCCCTCTTTCTTTCCTCTTTCTTCTTCTTTCTTTCTTTCTTTCTTTCTTTCTGTCTGTTCTTTCTTTCTCTCTCTGTTCTTTCTTTCTTTCTCTCTCTGTTCTTTCTTTCCCCTCTTTCTTTCTTTCTTTCTTTCTTTCTTTCTTTCTCTCTCTGTTCTTTCTTTCCCCTCTTTCTTTCTTTCTTTTTTTCTCTCTCTATTCTTTCTTTCTCTCTCTGTTCTTTCTTTCCCCTCGTCTTCTTCTCTGTTCTTTCTTCCCTTTCTTTCTCTCTCTCTCTTTCTTCTCTCGTTCTTTCTTTCCCCTCTTTCTTTCTGTCTTGCTTTCTTTCTTTCTCTCTCTGTTCTTTCTTTCCCCTCTTTCTTTCTCCCTCTCTGTTCTTTCTTTCCCCTCTTTCTTTTTTTCTCTCTGTTCTTTTTTTCTGTCCCCTCTTTCTTTCTCTCTGTTCTTTCTTTCCCCTCTTTTTTGTTTTTTCTCTGTGTTCTTTCTTTCCCATCTTTCTTTCTTTCTCTCTCTGTACTTTCTTTCCCCTCTTTCTTTCTCCTCCCTCTCTGTTCTTTCTTTCCCCTCTTTCTTTCGCTCTCTGTTCTTTCTTTTTTCTCGTCTTTCTTTCTTTCTCTCTCTGTTCTTTCTTTCCCGTCTTTCTTTCTTTCTCTCTCTGTTCTTTCTTTCCCCTTTTTCTTTCTCCCTCCCTCCCTCTCTGTTCTTTCTTTCCCCTCTTTCTTTCTCCGTCTCTGTTCTTTCGTTCCCCTCTTTCTTTTCTCTCTGTTCTTTCTTTCCCCTTTGTTTATTTCTTTCTCTCTCTACTCTCTCTCTGTTCTTTCTTGCTTTCCCCTCTTTCTTTCTGTCTCTGTTCTTTTTTTCTGTCTCTCCTTTCTTTCTCTCTGTTTTCTTTTTTTTCTCTCTGTTCTTTCTATCTTTTACTCAGTACCAGTGTGCCCATAGTACCAGTCACTGTGCGCTCAGTACCAGTCAGTGTGATCACCAGTGCTAAATGAGTGTGGTTGGGGCATGGACATGGGTGTGACTAGTTGTGAAATGGGTGTGGTCAGGGTGTGGCCTAAAATTTTACGCTGCGCGCCGCGACCTTCGTCCCTCTTTCCCGGCTTCAAAAGTTAGGAGGTATGCGTTACATTCATCTTCACCAAAAAAAGAGTACTGGTTGTTCACCATACTAGACCCACGCTACAAGGAGAATTTTGCATCTCTTCTTCCTGAGGCGGATAGATTTACTGAAATGGTGCTATACTAGAAGGTCACTATGGAAAATATGTTGAAATAATTCCCATCACACAACGTGTTAGTACCACGCCGGAGACCTGCTCTGACAAGCAGGGTCTCCGGCGTCTCTTCACTCACCCGTGCTGCTGTCAGTTCTTCTCTTCCCCATGCTCTGCATGCTTCCAGACAGTTCTCTGGCCATGTCCTTACCTCCCACCCTCTTAAAGGGCCAGTGCATGCACTTGCTATTTCCTCCCCAGCCAGTAGATGTGGGACATTATGTATATATTGGTTCCTCCCCACTGGGGAGGTGCCTGAGCAACCTTCCTGTTTTAGCAGTCTAAATTGTGTAAGATTGCATACCAGTCCTTGCTGCACTTAGATGCAAATCCTGCTTGCTGCACTCTGGTGTAATTCCTGCCTGCTGAACTCTGATGCAAACCCTACCCGCTGCACTCTGATGCACATCCTGCCTGCTGCACCCGAAGTCCAAATTCTGCCTGCTGCACTCTAATGCAAATCCTGCCTGCTGCACTCTGAAGCAAATCCTGCCTGCTGCGCTCTAAGTGCAAGTCCTGCTTGCTGCACTCTGATGCAGACCCTGTCTGCTGCACTCTGACACAAACTCTGCTGCATTCTGACACAAACTCTGTTGGCTGCACTTGGATACGAACTTGGTCAGCTGCATTCTGATGTAAGCTCTGCCTGCTGCTCCATCCAGTCTGTCCTGCTGGGACAAGCTGCTGCGCATTTGTTGGTCTGTCCTGGAGTGGCACCTGGCGTTCATCGGGAGTCAAGTCTAACTTCACCATCAGAGGCTCTAGTGAACAGTCAGGTGATCGCTTAGACACGCCCCTCCAGACTCTCCATGATCCATGGAACAGTGGTTCCACAAACCATGTCCGTGACCAAATGCTAGCGGCAGGGGGCAAGCTTCCTTCAACTATTGGGTCTCAAAGCTGGACACTAGGCATAAACTGTCACACTATACCTTGAAGATGTTGTGATGCCATGCCACTAGTGTCTTGTCTGTGCGGGTTATTAGTGCCGCCGGGGAAGAAGAGGTCATAAAACAGGCGCTTTCGGCTGTCAACAGAAAATGCTGACAGGCTCACTCTGATGATTAAAAAATGATTAAAACCTGGATTAGCCCCAACTTTTCCACACCACCAGATGACAACAGCACATAAAATGTTTTTAATCTTCAATATTTGAATGAGGCCCGCCAGTTGTTGCCTTCAAGGGTCTATAAATGATTGGATGACCCTACTTATATTTTTTTCCTGGCTTTGCAGCTTCTGCAAAGCCTTCATGAGTGTAGGAGTAAATCAAGTACAATTGCAAAATATTTTAATGAGGCCCACAAGTTGTTGCCTTCAAGGTTTTATGGATGACTGGATGACCCTTCTTACCATTTTTTCCTGGTTTTGCACTATGTGCAAGGCCTTTATGAGTATAGGAGTGCATCAACTACACTTTCAAAAAATTTTAATGAGACCCGCTAGCTGTTGCCTTCAAGGGTATTTGGATGACTGTATTACCCTCCTTATAATCTTTTCCCGATTTTGCACTTTGTGCAAAGCCTTTATGAATGTAGCAGTTCTTCAACTACATTTTCAAAATATTTGAATGAGGCTCGCAATTTGTTGACTCAAGGGTCTATGGATTACTATATTACTCTTATTATCATTTTTCCTGGCATTGAACTTTTTGCAAAGCCTTTATGAGTGTAGGAGTACATCAACTACACTTTCAAAATATTTTAATGAGGTCTGCCAGTTGTTTCCTTCAATGTTCTATGGATGACAGTGGATGGCCCTCAGAATTTTTTTCTGCCTTTGCATTGTGTGCATAGCCTTTATGAATGTGGGAGTACCACAACTACTCTTTGTTCACAATATTTGAATGAGATACTACAGTTGGTGCCTTGAAGGGTGTCTGGATGACCCTGTGTCATGGTCTGCTGAGTTTCTGGGATTCGGTGGTTTTAGGGTTAACCGGGATGGCCTCACTCTGGGATTCTGGGAGGCTTTTTATAGCCTCATTGTGGGGCCATCCTCTGTCGCTTATACTCTGACCCTTGGCCGAGTGTGTGTGACTCTGTTGTGCTTGTGCCAGTGCTTTGTGCCTGTGCTACGTTTTGTCTGTCTGGTTCTGATTTGGCTGTGTCCCTGTTTCGAGTTTTGCCTGTCCCTTGTGTACTCTGCTGCCCTCTACCTGTATGATTCTTGGCTACGTTCTGACTCCGCTCTGCCTGCTCCTCTTGTACTTCGTCGCCCTCTATGTGTATGACCCCTTTGGCTACGTCCTGATTATCCGTTCTGTATATGCCCCTTGGTAACTGTGTCCCTAGTTACCCTTCTAGGAGTTTTCCTTCACCTCATAGCTCTCTGGAGCTTAGGCCACGCCCACTAGCAGTCACATGCTGCAGGTCCTCCGGCCTGAAGCATTCTCTATCTGCTACTGCTGCCTCTGAGAAACGTGTGGCCGGCTCCGCCCCTTGGCAGTCACATGCTGAAGGTCCTGTTACCTCAGAAACATACGTCTTCCCTGCTGCGGCTCTGCTATACAGGTATCTTTGGGCACAGTTTGTTCACTCAGGACACACGCACTGGCTCAGTGAGCAAGTGCAGTGCGGTGTCCCTGACACCCTGCTTGCAATTTTTGGCAGGTTTTGCACTTAGTGCATAGCCTTTATGAGTGTAGGAGTACCACTACATGACAATTTGAACATAATGTGTTTGACGTCCTCCTTTATGTCTAACACAGGGTGTATCTGATTCGCTCTTACATCACGTTTTTGGCAGTTCTTGCTTCCTTCATAAATTACACAGACATTTCCAATTTTTTAATAAAGATTTCATTTTAGTTTATCTAAATTATATTTTTTTTAAATCCTTTTTAAATTTTGCCTCATATACAAGTCATTATACAGAAAAGAATGTTTTTTTTTCCTGTAAACTCCAATTTCTCTTTGATTTTGAATGTTTTATTGTCAGTCCTTAAAGTGACACCATTGTTCTCAGCAGCGATCTGCAGTCAGAAATTCTTTCAGGGGTCTTCCCCTTCCTATTCTCCTTCCATATAGCACTTTTTCCATTAATTTCAAAATTTTCACTGGCCATTTTCACTCCTTGGAGGGTCTGCCGGAAAAAAGCTTGGCTTTCCCATTGTCTTCCATTATGCATGATACTCAAAACCACCATCTGAGCATTAGGAATTGCTTGATTTGAGTAACGAGCACCCGAGCATTTTAACGCTCGCTCATTCCTAATATACATGTACATACATACATATGTAAGATTCGACCAGGGGTGTAGTCGTGGCTGGGCCCTCAGTTACATCAGGGCCCTGGCCTCCTCTTACATGAAAATAGTGTCTCTTCAGCAGCGTACCTGTGTCTTCTTGTACGGCGCCATCAGGGACTCCTCTGTGGCGCTGGGACCTTCGGCAGCTGGTTCCGTAATAGCTTAGACACAGTCAGGTTCCAATGCAAAACGAAGAACTTTACTAGGCCCACTTTGCAGCGCATTCTTGTCAGATTCAGGGACAGCATCAGGTACCACACAGTTCATATCTTGCACTTTCCCTTCTACGTCCTCCAGTACATTACAGGGTAATAGCACCTTAGGCGGTACCGCAGCATTCTCGTTGTCCAGCTTCACTACTTGTGGGGACTCCCTCATCCGTTTCGCCCTGGATCTGAGTGCATCTGCCCATGTAATGAGCTGCCACATCTTGAACAATCTGCACCCTTTACTTTCTGGAGCTTTTCCTTGTTCACACTCCAAGCTGCTGACACTCTGATGCTGCACACTGTCCTTCTGTCTCTAAGGGACTCTGAATGGCTGTAATTCCTCTTGTAAAAACGTTACATGGCTGCTGCGGTGTCCAGGGCCTATGGCCCGTCTGGACGTCGCGGGCACTGAGCCCTAACTAACTACTCTAAGGAAACGTTCCTGACTTACCACACAGCAGCCTATCCTATGTTTAACCATTACTTATCCTAAGCTCTAATTACCTATATAAAGTCCTATAATGCCCCATCTAGTGGCCGTACCTAACCACTACGCTTACCCTAAATCTATACATAGATAAACGCCCTGTACTTTCTGGAGCTTTTCCTTGTTCCCACTCCAAGCTGCTGACACTCCGATGCTGCACACTGTCCTTCTGTCCTCTAAGGGATTTGAATGGCTGTAATTCCTTTTGTAAAAACGTTTCGTGACTGCTGCGGTGTCCAGGGCCTATGACCCGTCTGGACGTCTCGGGCACTGAGCCCTAATTAACTACTCTACGGAAAAGTTCCTGACTTACCACACAGCAGCCCCTCCTATGTTTAACCATTACTTATCCTAAGCTCTAATTACCTATGTAAAGTCCTATAATGCCCCCATCTAGTGGCCGTACCTAACCACTAAGCTTAACCTAAGTCTATACATAGATATACTTTAAAGTGAAAAAGTTATAATACAGATATCTATACGAATAGAAATATAATATACAATTTACAGACATGGTAATACATATTCAAGTGTAGCAATACCATGCAGAACAATAGTAATACACATTTAAGTGTAGCAGTACCATTCTATCAAAATAGACATTATTCAATCCCCTTACACCTATATGTAACTATTATATAGATATGAACAGGGGTGGGATTCAAATTTTTAACAACAGGTTCTGTGTTTGTGTGTAGGAAAACCACACCCAAATTTAAGCCACACCCATTTTAAGCCACACCCATTTAAGCCACACCCATTTGCACCACCTTTTCCTCAAACATATACAAACCCATAGGAGCACACACAGACCCCACAAGTGTGCATAACCCCCCAGGAGCACACACAGACCCCACAAGTGTGCATAACCCCCCAGGATTACACACAGACCCCCACAAGTGTGCAGAACCCCCAGGAGCACACACAGACCCCGACAAGTGTGCATAACCCCCAGGATTACACACAGACCCCCACAAGTGTGCAGAACCCCCTAGGAGCACACACAGACCCCCCAAGTGTGCAGAACCCCCAGTAGCACACAGACTCCACAAGTGTGCAGAACCCTCCAGGAGCACACACAGACCCCCACAAGTGTGCAGAACCCCCAGGAGCACACACAGACCCCCACAAGTGTGCATAACCCCCCAGGAGCACACACAGACCCCCCAAGTGTGCAGAACCCCCTAGGAGCATACATAGACCACCACAAGTGTGCAATCATCCTCTGAAACCCCACTATACAGTCCCAAGTATCAGCCCCCAACCCGTTAATAAATCCTCCTCGGTGTCACTGAGGACTCTGACCTGTGATTTCCCTCCTGCAGCTACAGATGCCGGCATCAGACTGCAGAGACCAATGGCCGCTTCTCTTCCTGGCTTTGGCAGAACACGCCCCTTCCTGGTATGACGCGCCTCCAGAAACGACGTCACACCTGGAAGGAGCGCAGACAGTCTAGTATTTAGCAAGGAAGAAGGAGCTGTGCACAGCCATCAAGGTGACGGCTGTGCACAGCTCCCAGCCCCATACAGTGTGACGCGGGCCGCTGTGTCTGCTGCCGGCCGCGTCACAGTACAGCAGGCACAGCCGCACACAATTTGCTGTGCGGCCGGCCCTGTACATGTGCTGGGGCAGTGGGGCCAGTACCGGATCACGGCCCTGAATCTCCCCGGTTTGGGGAACTGGCTACTTTTTTAACAAGCGGTTCCATCAAACCGGGGAGAACCGGCTGAATCCCACCCCTGGATATGAATATATAAACACACAACTGATATTATGGTCATAAGGTGACCATATGGTGATAGATATCAGTCTTGCATAACATACGAGTGTTCAAAGTACAGTTGTAGATGGTGACTTACAGATCACGTTCTTTCTGATGGAGTCATTCATTTTTCACATCTTTTCCATCTGGCCCAGACCAATATGACAACTTCTCCAGCAAAGACTTGTCTGCAGAGATTATATCAAAGACACATTTGATTTCTCACATTTCCAGCAACATCCTCATCTATTCCCAACCTGTACAAAACACTCATCCTGCTGGTACCAAAATACAAATAATGTCTTCTCTATTTTGTCAGTCCCTGGAAAACACTCCGAAGTCCGATGTTATCCGAGTGCGGTCTGATTTTTTCCACGTACTCATTGACTTGCATGGCAGAGTGCGATCCAAGTATCATATGCAAATCAGGCGTGTAGCGATTTCTTTCCTCAAACCAACTCTGTCAGAGGAAATAATCTAAAATGTGCACGGCCCCATAGAATAACATTGATTCGAGTGTCATCTGATGTTTTGTCGGATCGCACTCGGACCGAAAATACGGTCGTTTGCCATAAGAATGGTTTCTAAAATAGAGGTGTTAATAACTTATTTTTGATCAATTAATAAAATGCAAAATGAAGGAACAAAAGGAAAATAAGTCAAATCAATATTTGGTGACCATCCTTTGCCTTCAGGCTAAGTTCACACGTTGCGGAATTGCCGCGGAAATTTCCGCGGCAATCCCGCACTTCTCCCGCAGGAAATACGCACGTTTTTGTGTGCTGATTCCCGCCAGAATAATAGCGTTTTGCAAGCGTAATTAGCTTGCAGAATGCTAGCGTTTTCCTAGCGATCTGTAGCATCGCTTGGAAAACTGATTGACAGGTTGGTCACACGAGTCAAACATAGTGTTTGACAAGTGTGACCAACTTTTTACTATTGATGCCGCCTATGTCGCATCAATAGTAAAAAGATCTAATGTAAAAATAATAAATAATGATATTCTCACCTTCCGGCGGCCCCCGCAGCCTTCCCGCGGCCCCCGCAGCCTTCCCGCCTTCAGCGACGCTCCCGGCAACTCCGGTCCCAAGGATGCTTTGCGGCAAATCACACCGATGACGTAGCATCTCGCGAGACCGCTATGCCATCTGGGTGATTCTTGCAAAGGACTCTTGGGACCGGAAGTTGCCGGGAGCGTCGCTGAAGGCGGGAAGGCTGCGGGGGCCGCGGGAAGGCTGCGGGGGCCGCCGGAAGGTGAGAATATCATTATTTTTTATTTTAATTATTGTTTTACCAGGGATATGGTACCCAGGGCCTGGAGGAGAGTCTCCTCTCCTCCAGACCCTGGGTACCACCGCACATGAACCGCTTACATTCCGCAAAATTAATGAACATGTTGCTATTTTTTCCGCAAAGCGTTTTTTTCGCGGAAAAAAAACGCAACATGTGGCCAAAACATGCGGAATCAATTAACATGTATAGGATGCTTAATGCTTGCGTTTTTATCGCGTTTTTACCGCGGAAAACCGCGGAAAAAACCGCGAAAAAAACGCAATTATTCCTGATCGTGTGCACTTAGCCTTAAAATATCAATTCTTCTAGGTAGTTGGACACAGATTTTTTAGCAAAAAGGAACAGTGTACACAGAGAGCTGCAAATCAATGATGTAGGCGGGGTTATACAGAGCTCAGCATTCAGAGCACTGATAGATTTGTGACAGATAAAACTGTGATTTTATCAAATCTGCAGCAAGCAGCACAGTAAGTGGCACTTCACTGGAATCAGGGTTTCTGCCTCTACATTATGGTGTTTTCAGATGGGGTAGAACAACTTGGGTGACAGATTACCTTCAAAAAGGTTGTCCATTTTTAAAAAATGTGGCCCAAAACGCTGCAAAATGACTAAAATAAACTCAGAAGGTGCACTACCCCCTTCCAGCTCCAGCTCCCCACTGCTGCACTGGTCCTGTTGCTTTGGCTAGAGAGGTGATGTCACTTCAACAGTGCATGCAGTGACGGTCTGGGTCAAGGACCCAGCAGTAACATTGACCTTGAGGGGACACTTTTCACCTGCATGCAAATATTACACTGCCCTCGTCTCTTCCCCTATGGGCCAGTCCTAGCCTGAGCGCATGTCACCTCTTTAGCCAAACACTTAGTTCAGTGACTGACTAGATTAGTGACATGCGCTATTGACATGCCGTCTCCGCTGCAGCCAAAACACCAGGACCAGCAGTGGGGAGATGGAGCTAAACCCAGGGGGTGAGCACCTTCTGAGTTTGTTATTTTAGATATTTTACAGAGTTTGAGGCACTCTTTTCTCAAAGTAGAAAACCCCTTTAAATGCCCCTGTCACAATTCACATCAACATCTAAGACCCCTATCGCTTACATCTTGGTGCACCTATATACGACAGTATGGACTGCAATAAAATAGTATAGAGTACAAATCACGCTCTCCCAGCACTGAACGGAATATATATGCAGTATTTAGAACAAGCAAGTAACCAATCGCAGGCTGAAACACCCTCAGGGGAGTAAAAAAATAATAAGCCAAATGTTACAAAAAATGTTTTTAAAAATATTTTAAAATAAAAAAAGTATTAATGTTTAAAACACCCCCCTGTTCTCCTTCTTAAAATAAGTTTATTTATGCAATATTTTAATTTATTTATCTGGTATCGCTGCCTCCATAAAAGTCTGATCTAGGAAAATATAAAATTAATTACACCATAAAATAAGCAACGTAAAAGTCTGATCTAGGCAAATATAAAATTAATTAAACCATAAGATAAGCAACATAAAGAAAAAAAACACACCAGGAATTGTGTTTTTTAATCACTGCACTTCTAACAAAAAATACAAAAAAAAGCCATCAAAACTTCCTATGTTCCCTTAAATACGACCAATAAAAACAACAGCTTGTAAAAAGCAACCACTTACACAGGCTCTCAGATGCAAAAATAAAAAATGTTCAGGTTTGCAGATTTTTTTTTTTAAAGTGCTAAGGGATAAAGTTTTTCTTGTGGAGAGTGACATACCGGCTCAGGCATGCCAATGAAGGAGGATTATTCGCCGAGCAATGCTGCTTTGGGAAATTCAATATGCAAATTACCTCTTCAGAGGAAGCAGCAATCTTGCAAGTCACTATCGACCCTTTAGACAGTCTTGCAATATGACTTAGGATAATAGTCAAATCATAATCTCAACTTGCAGATACAGTGTTTCAGGCTATTGCCCCTCGTCAGTGCAAAGTATGAGAACTGATTTGGTTAGGTGAGAGGCTCTGGACTGAGGTCTAAGGGGTAACGTATCTCCTTGTGGAGAGTGACATATCAACTCTTTTTAGAGTTCTGAATTTTTTATCCGTTTGGTTTTGCATTTACCATACTAACCTGAAGAATCACGTTTCCAGGTCAATTTTTACATCACAATGAATGCTGAAAAAATGATCGACAAAAAAACAAAAAAATTCTCCACACTAGAGATTTTTTCTGAATTTCGGTAGATTCTAAGCGAAAGTGAATGGTTTCAATTGATCTGCAAAAAAATCAACCCCTTATATGTATATGGAAAAATAAAAAAACAAGTTATGGCCATTATAAGAAGGGAAGAAAAAAATAAAAGCACAAAAACTAAAAATGTCCCTAAGGACTTAAAGGACGTACATTTCTACAAAGAAAAAAAAATAGTATTCAGACACATCCATCAGAGAAATGGATACACATGGATATGTTTGGAATATATCTTAACAGTTTTCCAGGTGCATACGCCAAACACAATGATATATGATCCGAGCCGCAGATGTAAGGAATAGATTTTTCAGTCGCAGAAATTTCTGCAATGAATCAATGACACGTGAATCTTATCTTAATAAGGCACCAAGCTGCAGTACTGTCTGCTGAAACCCTAAAAGAACATTTTACATTTATTATCATGTGGCAGTTTATTACTGATAGTAACAAATGAAAGCAAAATAAAGGGAACAGAGTGAACAACGCAAAAATGCAAAGTCGTGTTACACAGAAATAACTGTTAGGCTATGTGCACACGTTGCGGAATTGCCATGGAAATTTCCGCGGCAATTCCGCACCTCCCTGCCGTGGGAAATCCGCATATTATAGGTATGCGTATTCCCGCTAAACACTAGCGTTTTGCAAGTGGAATTAGCTTGCAGAATGCTAGCGTTTTACAAGCGATCTGACAGGTTGGTCACACGAGTCAAACAAGTGTTTGACTCGTGTGACCAACTTTTTACTATTGATGCCGCCTATGTCGCATCAATAGTAAAAAGATCTAATGTAAAAATAATAAAAAAAATAATAAATAATGATATTCTCACCTTCCGGCGGCCCCCGCAGCTTTCCCGCCTCTCAGCGACGCTCCCGGCAAGTTCCGTTCCCAGCAGTCCTTTGCGGCAATCATCCCGATGACGTAGCATCACGCGAGACCGCTACGTCATCTGGGTGATCACGCAATGCACTCCTGGGAACGCGATTGGCGGGAGCGTCGCTGAGAGGCGGGAAAGCTGCGGGGGACGCCGGAAGGTGAGAATATCATTATTTTTTATTTTAATTATTGTTTTTACATGGTTATGGTACCCAGGGCCTGGAGGAGAGTCTCCTCTCCTCCAGGCCCTGGGTACCATCCGCACATGAACCGCTTACTTTCCGCATGGTGGGCACAGCCACATGCAGAAAGTAAGCGGTTCAATGCATTCCTATGGCGGCGGAATCGCCGCGGTTCTGCAAAAAAGAATGAGCATGCTGCGGATTCTCCCGCGATGCGATTCCGCCGCGGAAAAACCCGCAGCATGTGCACAGCATTGCGGAATCTCATAGGCCTTAATGAGTTGTATTGTGTAAGCGGTTTTGCCGCGGTTTCGCGGCGTTTCCGCCGTGAAAAACCGCGGCAAAACCGCTAAAAAACCGCAACGTGTGCACATAGCCTTAGGGCTCGCTCGTGTTCCTCTGACGAGTGCCATCCGATGTTTTATTGGGCAGCATTCGGACCAATATTATACTAAGGCCGGAGTCAGACACAACTCCAAAAAATCGGACCGTTTTAGTCGGTCGATTATCGGACCAAAATGTAAACATCACACATCCGCCTGGCATCGGATTTTCCTTCAAAGATGCGATTTAGTCGCATGTGTGTGTACCTTGTAACATCCGATTTACATCCGACTTGCGAGAATTTCTCGCAGGCTTGCAAAACTGACATATAATGGATCCAAAAGACTAGTATTTAAATCACAAAAGAAAGAATAGATATATACACATAGAACACACATAATATATATATATAATATATATAACATGTCATTGTGACATGTATATATATATATAATATTTATAGTTCCTAGACTTCTACATACTGTAATAGCCGCTAATTCAGTTGCCGGCTTTTGTGAAAGTACAGACCCGACATGAAATGATACATTGTTTACACAGTTAACCATGTCATTTCATGTATTTTGATATATGGTTTTAATTTACAATTACATAAGTGTATGTGTGCAAAATTTCAGACATGTAGGGGTTAATTAAAGGTGTAAATTCGTTGAAAAAAAATGCGTGGGCTCCCGCTGTATTTTCTCCACCAGACAGACAAACCCAGCGAGTGGGGGCAGATAATAATAGCCTAGGGAGGGTACATTTTTTTTGTGCCCCCCCTGGCTACTAAGGCTATGTGCACACGTTGCGGAATTGCCATGGAAATTTCCGCGGCAATTCCGCACCTCCCTGCCGCGGGAAATCCGCATATTATAGGTATGCGTATTCCCGATAAACACTAGCGTTTTGCAAGCGGAATTAGCTTGCAGAATGCTAGCGTTTTACAAGCGATCTGACAGGTTGGTCACAAGTGTTTGACTCGTGTGACCAACTTTTTACTATTGATGCCGCCTATGTCGCATCAATAGTAAAAAGATCTAATGTAAAAATAATAAAAAAATAATAAATAATGATATTCTCACCTTCCGGCGGCCCCCGCAGCTTTCCCGCCTCTCAGCGACGCTCCCGGCAAGTTCCGTTCCCAGGAGTCCTTTGCGACAATCACCCCGATGACGTAGCATCACGCGAGACCGCTACGTCATCTGGGTGATCTCGCAAAGGACTCCTGGGAACGCGATTGGCGGGAGCGTCGCTGAGAGGCGAGAAAGCTGCGTGGGACGCCGGAAGGTGAGAATATCATTATTTTTTATTTTAATTATTGTTTTTACATGGATATGGTACCCAGGGCCTGGAGGAGAGTCTCCTCACCTCCAGACCCCGGTACCATCTGCACTTGAACCGCTTACTTTCCGCATGGTGGGCACAGCCACATGCGGAAAGTAATTGATTCAATGCATTCCTATGGCGGCGGAATCGCCGCGGTTCCGCAAAAAAGAATGAGCATGCTGCGGATTCTCCCGCGATGCGATTCCGCCGCAGAAAAACCCGCAGCATGTGCACAGCATTGCGGAATCTCATAAGCCTTAATGAGTTGTATTGTGTAAGCGGTTTTACCGCTAAGAAACCGCAACGTGTGCACATAGCCTAACATCTGCCCCCAGACACCCCAGAAAGGGCAAATCTCTAATTAGATTAGCCCTTTCTGGCACTTTTCCCGTCTATTCCCATTACCCTGTAGCAGTGGCGAATGGGTTAATAAGGGGTTAAAGCCACCTTGCAATTGAAAGGTCACTTTAAGCCAGGTTAATAATTGAGATTACCGGCTTTTCTAAAGGACACCGGTGCGATTTAATCGCAAGTCACACGTGCGGTCCGTTTGTAATCCGATTTTTCATCGCTCCCATAGACTTGCATTGGCGATAGTCGACTCACAATCGGTGACAATCGCAGCATGCTGCGTTTGCACTTGGACGTTTAAAACGGACCACAAAAAATCGGATACTGGGAGCTACTCCATAGATTAACATAGGTCCGACTGCAATGCAATATTTCATCGTATTGCAGTCATCCGATTTTGTCGCCAGTGTGACTCCGGCCTAAGGGGCAGTGCAGATCTGTGATTTTGACCTGCGAGTGGCTCCACAAATTAGATCACGAGCACCAATTCAAGTCTATAGGTGTGTGGAACACATTGGACTTCACTCGGACATAGACAATGGAGAAGATGAAGAAATTAAGTTTTCCATCTTCTCCGCCCCACCTAAGAGAATTGGGACGCAGTAAAATGACACTCAGCTCAAACTCAGATTAGAGCTTAAGGTGAGTGTCATTAACATAACAGATCCGATAATAGAACCGATAATCTTAGAAGAGAGAATCATTTTCATGCATTAGTTGTGTTAACTTTGAGTAACTCTTAGGTGGTCATACTGCATGCAACATTTTCTCATACAGCCCAGCTTTTGAAGAAGATAAAGAGAAAATATGCAAATTTTCAGACATACCCATAACCACACCCACAGGTACACCTGTTTAGCATTTCATTCTCACCTGGCCACATTAAGAAATGTTTAGAAAGTGAAAGTGATTGACAAACCCTTTGAAGGCAGTGTTCATACTACTGCTAAACCTTTTTGTTGACCTGTCCGTTATAGGAGCAGAACAATGGAAAGCAGCTGGGGACGGATTTGTAAGCAACCTTACTGTCCGCATGTACTATATTGAGCTTGGTCACCTGCCCATCACACTTCAAACATAAGTTCTTGTTCCTATCAGCCAACACTCAGGCCGTCTCTTTGGTGCTCCTCCCAGCTCTCAGGTGATCTCCTCACCTCTCCTCTCTTCCCTCGGCTGTCTCCTTAGCGCTTCTCTCTTCCTTGCAGCTGTCTCCTCTCTCTCCTCAGCATTCCTCTCTGCCTTTAGGATGTCAACTCAGTCTGCTCAACAATTCCTCTCTGCCCTCAGGCTGTCTCCTCAGCATTCCTCTTTGCCTTTGCGCTGTCTTTTTAGTCTTGTTAAAATTTCTCTTTGCTCTCAGGCTGTCTCCTCAGTCTCATCAACGTTACTCTCTGGCGTTTGGCTGTGTCTCAGTCTCGTCAGCGTTGCTCTTCGCCCTTAGGCTGTATCCTCAGTGCTCCTCTCTGCCCTCGGGCTGTCTCTTTAGTCTCG
Source organism: Oophaga sylvatica (assembly GCA_033576555.1). NCBI lineage: Eukaryota > Metazoa > Chordata > Amphibia > Anura > Dendrobatidae > Oophaga > Oophaga sylvatica. The sequence continues at coordinate 117,623,387 of JARQOD010000009.1, read as the reverse complement.
TCAGCACTCCTCTCTGCCCCTGAGCTGTCTCCTCAGTCTGCTCCATGCTCCTCTCTGCTCTTGGGTTGTTTCCTCATTCTCCTCAGCATTCCTCTCTGCCCTTGGGCTGTCTCTTAGTCTTGTCAACGTTACTCTTTACTCTCAGGCTCTCTCCTCAGTCTCATCAGAGTTACTCTTTGCCCTTTAGCTGTCACTTCAGTCTCGTCAGTGTTGCTCTTTGCCCTCAGGCTGTATCCTCACTTTCCTCAGTTCTCCTCTCGGGCTGTCTATTCTGTCTCATCAGCACTCCTCTCTGGCCTTGAGCTGTTTCCTCAGTCTCCTCCATGCTGTTCTATGCTCTTGGACTGTTTCCTCAATCTCCTCCGTGCTCCTCTATGCTCTTGGGTTGTTTTCTCAGCCTTGCCAGCGCTACTCTCTTCCCTCAGACCAATGCATGTGGAAACTTTGTCACAATGGGCCGTGGACTAAGAGCAGAGAGGAGAGTCTTAATAAGGATATGGAGCACCCTCAAGGGCTGTGGGGTACTCGGACCCGGGTTGGACAGTTCTTAAAGGGGAAGTGTCACGGCAGCGGTGACCCGATCCGTGGCCCTGGGCGTCCAATGAAAAAAATGATGGAAATGTAACAATAAAAGTTCTAGTGGATAGGGGAATAGTTTGTGACGCCACCCGTGGTAATCGGCAATAAAGGTGTTAGCCAACGCTGCTTAAGAGATCGCTGGGGCTGTTGGTAATGCAGCAGAGTTGTTACAGCTCTCCACGGGTAGAGCTAAGCCCCAGGGCAGTTAAGGTGTTGATGATGATGGTGGTGGTTAAGGTGCAGGGCAGATGGCGCAGTAAATAATTCTGAGGACACAGCAGGGTGCAGTCTATTCAGTTTATTCACAATTCTTTGGTACAATCCCCAGCCGGGGTGCTGTGTCCTCCAGGTAGATGGTCCAGACAGCTCTCAGGTAATTTGGGGTACAACGTGTCAGACCCCCCTTCTGATGTTCCTTTCCTGGCGTCTCCCTGCGCTGGCTCCCTCCTCTCCTGCCCTGCACCTTCACATACAGTGTCCCAAGCCAGCAGCCTCTCATAGAATCATAGAATCATAGAATGGTAGAGTTGGAAGGGACCTCCTGGGCCTTCTAGTCCAACCCCTGCTCCACTCATTGATCACCCTAACTGTCAAAAAGTTTTTTCTAATATCTAATCTGTGTCTCCTCCCATTCAGATTCATCCCATTGCTTCTAGTCTTTCCTTGTGCAAATGAGAATAAAGATGATCCTTCTACAATGTGACAGCCTTGAGATATTTGTAGACAGCTATTAAGTCTCCTCTCAGTCTTCTTTTTTGCAAGCTAAACATTCCCAAATCCTGCAACCATTCCTCATAGAACATGGTTTGCAAACCGGTCACCATTCTGATGGCTCTTCTCTGAACTTGCTCCAGTTTGTTGATGTCTTTTTTAAAATGTGGTGCCCAAAACTGGACACAGTATTCCAGATGAGGTATGACCAAAGAGGAGTAGAGGGCAATAAAGACCTCATGTGATCTAGACTGTATGCTTCTGTTGATACATCCTAGAATTGCATTTGCCTTTTTTGCTGCTGCATCACACTTTTGACTCATGTTCAGTCTGTGATCAATTAGTATACCCAAGTCTTTTTCACATGTGCTGTTACTTAGCCCTATTCCTCCCATTTTGTATATGCTTTTTTCATTTTTATTGCCCAGATGTAGTACTTTGCATTTTTCCCTGTTAAAATCCATTCTGTTAGTTGCTGCCCACTGCTCCAGTTTATTTATATCTTTTTGAATCCTCTCTTCTCTAGTATTAGCTACCCCTCCTAGCTTTGTGTCATCAGCAAATTTGATCAGTTTACCCTCAATTCCTTCATCTAAATCATTGATAAAGATGTTGAACAATACAGGGCCCAAAACAGAGCTGTTATGATTTGGTAGCTGAGGAGAGCAGGCAAAAATGGCAATACACCAGAGAGGTTGGAATCTACTGGATTGCAGTACCCTGACTAACCACCACAACTAAAGGCAGCCGTGGAGCGTTCCTAAGTTGGTCCTAGACGCCTCGTCACAGCCTGAGAGGTTAACTACACCTAAAGATAGAAAGAGGAAAGCTATCTGCCCCGGAGCAGATCCCCAAAGAACATTGGAAGCCCCTAAACATGTAATGGCGGTTAGACAAGAGGAAATACAGACACAGACAGAAAATAGTATGAGCAAACGTTGGTGCCCAATCTTCCTAGAAGGAAAAGGATAGGAAGGACACTTACTGCAATCCAAAAAACCCTAAAAAATACCAACTCTACTAATTGCAAAAACACCTGAGATCACACGACCTCTACCACGTAAATTAGTTCTCTGGTGTAACAAAACTCAGCCGCAGCCACTGAAAAAACTGGAAAAGGCAAATGAACAAATAACAGTGGCTCCAGAGGAACCGAGAGGAGCCCAAGCCCACGCAGGGGACCTGGCTGACCTCCACAGAAGTGCAGGGAATAATGCAAAAAGCAAGCACAAAAATAAAAGCAGAAAATATCTTATCTGATAGCAGAAGAAGCAGGCAAGACTTAGCAAGCTTCAAAGTGAACCAGGAACCACAGTTGAGACAAGAACAATTGATCACCGGCAACCATGATGGGAGGGAACCTCCCTTATATAAGACCAGTCTGTAACTCCTGATTCCCAATCCTCATTGAATGGTTTAGTACTGTTTGTAACCACCAGAGGGAGCTTCTGCTCAGAATTAATTTCTAACACATTCACAACACAGAGCCTTGTGGTACCCCACTTGAGACATTCTTCCAACTGGATGTGCAGCCATTTACGACCACTCTTTGGGTCCGATCACTAAGCTGGTTATGAATCCACCTAACAGTTGCCTTGTCCATTCCATACTTAGTCATTTTTTCAATAAGGATTGTGTGAGATACTTTGTCAAATGCTTTGCTGAAGTCAAGATATACTATATCTACCGCATTTCCCTGATCCACCCAGTCAGTGATTCTGTCATAGAAGGAAATTAAGTTAGTCTGACATGACTTATTAGTTACAAACCCATGCTGACTCCGTTTAATCACTTCATTCTTATCCAGGTACTTGCATACATGTTTGTTGTGAATGTGTTAGAAATTAATTCTGAGCAGAAGCTCCCTCTGGTGGTTGCAGACAGTGCTGAACCATTCAATGAGGATTGGCAATCAGGAATTACAGACTGGCTGGATATAAGGGAGGTTCCCTCCCATCATGGTTGCCGGTGATCAATTGTTCTTGTCTCAACGTTGTTTCCTGGTTCACTTGGAAGCTTGCTGAGTCTTGCCTCTTCTCCTGCTCTCAGATAAGATATTTTCTGTTTTTTGTTTTTGTGCTTACCATTTGCATATTTCTCTGCATTTCTGTGAGGTTAGCCAGGTTTCCCCCCCGGGGGCTTGGCTCCTCTCAGTTCCTCTGGAGCCACTGTTATTTGTTCATTTGCCTTTTCCAGTTTTTTCAGTGGCTGCGGCTTTGTTTTGTTACACCAGAGAACTAATTTAGGTGGTAGAGGTCGTGTGATCTCAGGTGTTTTTGCAATTAGTAGCGTTGGCTTTTTTTAGGGTTTTTTTGGATTGCAGTAAGTATCCTTCCTATCCGTTTCTGTCTAGGCAGATTGGGCCCCAACGTTTGCTCATACTATTTTCTGTCTGTGTCTGTATTTCCTCTTGTCTAACCGCCATTACATGCTTGGGGGCTTCCTATGTTCTTTGGGGATCTGCTCTGGGGAAGATAGCTTTCCTCTTTCTATCTTTAGGTGTAGTTAACCTCTCAGGCTGTGACGAGGCATCTAGGACCAACGTAGGTACGCTCCACGGCTGCCTTTAGTTGTGGTGGTTAGTCAGGGTACTGCAATCCAGTAGATTCCAACCTCTCTGGTGTATTGCTGTTTTTGCCTGCTCTCCTCAGCTACCAAATCATAACAGTTTCACCGGCCAAACTGAAAATTATATGGTACTCACAGAAGGGAAAAATAGTTAAAAGGGAAAAAAAAAAAAGAGGGGAGTTGTCAGATTTTTTTTTTCTCTGTTTGTTGCATTTTTTCACTCTTTTTCTCTGGGTGCTGAGGAGGATTTTTTTTTTACTCTCTCAATGGAGTTTGCACAGTTGTCTGGCCGTGTGAATCAGTTTGCCACTGAAGTTCGGAGTATTGCTACCTATCTTGCAGGGTTGCCGGTTGTGGAGCCTAGGATCCCCATGCCAGATTTGTTTTTGGGGATCGAGCTAAATTTCTGAATTTCAAAAATAACTGTAGGTTGTTTTTTGCCTTAAAACCTAAGTCCTCAGGGAACGCAGCACAGCAGGTTCAAATTGTCATCTCTCTCCTGCGCGGCGATACTCAGGATTGGGCTTTTTCCCTGACACCTGGGGACCCTGTTTTGAGTAATGTTGATGCATTTTTTCTGGCTCTGGGGTTATTGTACGATGAACCTAATGTCACTGATCAAGCTGAAAAAACCTTGTTGGCATTAAATCAGGGGCTTGAGGACGCTGAGTTGTACTGTCAGAAATTCCGAAAGTGGGCAGTCCTGACCAAATGGAATGATGATGCTTTGGCAGCCCTTTTTCGGAAGGATCTGTCAGAGAATGTAAAAGATGTTATTGTGGGTTTCCCTGCTCCCTCTGGTCTCAATGATTCTATGTCATTAGCGATTCAAATTGCCAGACGTTTGCGTGAGCGTAGAGGTATGCGTGGAATAGTGTTGCCTTGTGAACCAGCTTCTGAACCCATGCAGTGTGATAGAGTGGCTTCTGGGGCACAGCGTCATGAGTTTCGAAAACGCAATGGGTTATGTTTCTACTGTGGTGATGCCTCTCATGCTATTTCAGTTTGCCCTAAGCAGGGAAGACGTTTTGCACGCTCAGTTGTCTTGGGTAGTGTTCAGACTAAATTTCTGTTGACTGTTACCCTGATTTGCTCCCTGACCACATTTTCTGCTCAGGATTTTGTTGATTCAGGAGCAGCTATTAACCTGATGGATTTTGATTTTGCTAAACGTTGTGGGTTTCCCTTGATACCCCTGCGGAAGTCTATTCCCCTACTGGGGATTGATTCTACCCCTTTGGCTGAGAATAAACCCCAGTTCTCTACTCAGGTGATAATGAGGGTTGAACCTGATCATCAGGAGAGTTGCAAATTTTTGGTGCTGTATAATCTGCATGACATTATTGTACTAGGTTTCCCTTGGTTACAGTCTCATAATCCTGTTTTGGATTGGAAATCTGTGTCTGTAACCAGTTGGGGCTGCCAATGTCTTAATGCCAACACTCCTGTTTTTTCTGCCTCTCCCCAGGCTCAGGATGTTCCTGACTTTTTGACTGATTTTTCTGATGTGTTTAGCGAAAGTAAATCTGCATCCTTGCCCCCCCATAGGAGCTATGGCTGCGCTATTGAATTAGTGCCTGGTAGTAAATTCCCTAAAGGTCGCCTTTTTAACTTGTCTGTACCTGAACATGATGCTATGCGGTCTTATATCAAGGAGTCATTGGAGAAGGGTCATATCAGACCATCCTCTTCACCCTTGGGTGCCGGTTTTTTCTTTGTGGCCAAAAAGGATGGTTCATTAAGGCCGTGTATTGATTATCGTCTCTTGAACAATATCACTGTGAAATATGAATATCCGTTACAATTGATTTCTGACCTGTTTTCCAGGGTGAAAAGTGCTACTTGGTTTACCAAGCTTGACCTCAGGGGGGCGTATAACCTTATTCGCATTAAGCACGGGGATGAATGGAAGACGGCGTTTAATACCCCAGAGGGGCATTTTGAGTACCTAGTGATGCCCTTTGGGCTCACTAATGCTCCTTCCGTCTTCCAGTCCTTCATGAATTACATTTTCAGGGATTTTGTGGATAAATTTCTGATTGTTTATTTGGATGATATCTTGATTTTTTCCAATGACTGGGACTCTCATGTGAAACATGTTCAGACTGTGTTCCAGATTTTGAGAGAGAATGCTCTGTATGTGAAGGATCAAAGTGTCTTTTTGGTGTACAGAGGATCTTATTTCTGGGATTAATTTTGTCCCCATCTGTTATTGAAATGGACCCGGTCAAATTTCAGGCCATCTGTGATTGGATCCAACCTACTTCATTAAAGGCTCTTCAGAGATTCTTGGGTTTTGCCAATTTTTATCGTAAATTTATTGGTAATTTCTCTGTTATTGTTAAACCATTGACTGATTTGACCAAAAAGGGTTCTGATGTGGTGAATTGGCCTCCTGAGGCAGTCTCTGCATTTCAGGAACTTAAGCAGAGATTCACTTCTGCTCCTGTTCTACGGCAGCCTGATGTTTCTCTGCCGTTTCAGGTGGAGGTTGATGCCTCTGAAATTGGGGCAGGTGCCGTTTTGTCCCAAAGAGATCCTGAGACCTCTAAAAGTAACCCTTGTGCCTTTTTCTCCAACTGAACGTAATTATGACGTGGGTAATCGGGAGTTATTGGCCATGAAGTGGGCTTTTGAAGAGTGGAGACATTGGCTGGAGGGAGCCAAACATCAGGTGGTCCTCACGGACCATAAAAATCTGGTTTATCTGGAATCAGCCAAGCGACTCAATCCTAGACAGGCCAGGTGGGCCTTGTTTTTCACACGTTTTAATTTTGTGGTTTCCTTTCTTCCTGGCACTAAGATTGTTAAGGCGGATGCTCTATCGAGGGGTTTCCTTGCGGACTCTCCTGAGTTATCTGATCCTGCTGTTATTTTGAAAGAGGGTGTAGTTCTTTCCGCCATCTCGCCCAATTTGAGACTGGCTCTGGAAGGGTGGCAGGAGAATAAACCTGAGCGTTGCCCTATTGGGAAATTGTTTGTCCCAGACCGGTGGAAAAAGAGTGTGATGTCTGATATTCATTGTTCCACGTTGGCCGGTCATCCCGGAATTTTTGGTACCAGAGACTTGGTTAGTCGGTCCTTTTGGTGGCCTACTTTGTCTCGTGACGTCAGGGAATTTGTGCAGTCCTGCGGGACTTGCTCTCGCTCCAAGCCTTGCTCTCGCTCTAGTGGTTTGTTGATGCCCTTGCCTGTGCCCAAGAGACCATGGACCCATATCTCTATGGATTTTATTTCCAACCTCCCTGTTTCTCAGAGAATGACCGTTATCTGGGTGATTTGTGATAGGTTTTCCAAGATGATACATCTTGTGCCATTACCTAAGTTGCCTTCCTCCTCCGAATTGGTGCCTTTGTTCCTTCAGCACGTGGTTCGGTTACACGGCATTCCTGAGAACATTGTGTCTGACAGAGGAGTCCAGTTTGTTTCCAGATTTTGGAGGACTTTTTGTTCTAAACTTGGTATTCAATTGTCTTTCTCCTCGGCCTTTCATCCTCAGACCAATGGACAAACTGAGAGAACAAACCAGACATTGGAGACTTATCTGAGATGCTTTGTGTCTGCTGATCAAGATGACTGGGTCTCTTTTTGCATTTGGCTGAGTTTGCTCTTAATAATAGGGCTAGCTCTGCCACTTTGATGTCTCCATTTTTCTGCAATTTTGGGTTTCACCCTCGATTTTCTTCGGGACAGACGGAGGCTTCTGTCTGTCTGGGTGTTGACTCTGTTGTGGAGCGTATGCAGCAGATTTGGGACCAGGTAGTGGAGAGGTTGTCCCTCTCTCAGGAGAGGGCCCAGCGGTTTGCCAACCGGCATAGGACTGATGGTCCTCGGTTTGAAGTGGGGGACTTGGTCTGGTTGTCCTCAAGAAATATCCCTATGAGAGTTGCATCTCCTAAGTTTAAGCCCAGGTTCATTGGACCTTATAAGATCATGGAGATTCTTAATCCTGTTTCCTTTCGTTTACTTCTTCCAGGGACATTTAAGATCCATAACGTGTTCCACAAGTCCTTATTGAAGAGGTTTGTCGAGCCAGTGGTTCCTATGGCTGCGCCTCCTGACCCTGTTTTGGTTGAGGGCAATCTGGAGTATGTGGTTGAGAAAATATTGGATTCTCGTTTTTCTAGACAGAAACTCCAGTATTTGGTTAAGTGGAGAGGTTATGGTCAGGAGGACAATTCTTGGTTGTTTGCTTCGGACATCCATGCTAGGAGACTGATCCGTGCATATCACAGAGCTCATCCTGACCGACCTGGTTGCCCAAATGAGGGTTCGGTGACCCCTCCTCAAGGGGGGGGTACTGTTGTGAATGTGTTAGAAATGAATTCTGAGCAGAAGCTCCCTCTGGTGGTTGCAGACAGTGCTGAACCATTCAATGAGGATTGGCAATCAGGAATTACAGACTGGCTGGATATAAGGGAGGTTCCCTCCCATCATGGTTGCCGGTAATCAATTGTTCTTGTCTCAACGTTGTTTCCTGGTTCACTTGGAAGCTTGCTGAGTCTTGCCTCTTCTCCTGCTCTCAGATAAGATATTTTCTGTTTTTTGTTTTTGTGCTTACCATTTGCATATTTCTCTCCATTTCTATGAGGTTAGCCAGGTTTCCCCTCCGGGGGGCTTGGGCTCCTCTCAGTTCCTCTGGAGCCACTGTTATTTGTTCATTTGCCTTTTCCAGTTTTTTCAGTGGCTGCGGCTTTGTTTTGTTACACCAGAGAACTAATTTAGGTGGTAGAGGTCGTGTGATCTCAGGTGTTTTTGCAATTAGTAGCGTTGGCTTTTTTTAGGGTTTTTTTGGATTGCAGTAAGTATCCTTCCTATCCGTTTCTGTCTAGGCAGATTGGGCCCCAACGTTTGCTCATACTATTTTCTGTCTGTGTCTGTATTTCCTCTTGTCTAACCGCGATTACATGTTTGGGGGCTTCCTATGTTCTTTGGGGATCTGCTCCGGGTAGATAGCTTTCCTCTTTCTATCTTTAGGTGTAGTTAACCTCTCAGGCTGTGACGAGGCGTCTAGGACCAATGTAGGTACACTCCACGGCTGCCTTTAGTTGTGGTGGTTAGTCAGGATACTGCAATCCAGTAGATTCCAACCTCTCTGGTGTATTGCCGTTTTTGCCCGCTCTCCTCAACTACCAAATCATAACACATGTTCTTTAATAATTTGTTCAAAGATCTTTCCTGGTATAGAAGTCAGACTCATCGGCCTGTAGTTCCCTGGGTCCACTTTCTTCCCCTTTTTGAAGATAGGAACAACATTTGCTCTTCTTCAGTCTTCTGGGAGTTCTCCTGTACTCCAAGAATTTTCAAAGATTATGGACAGTGGTTCAAGAATTTCTTCTGCTATCTCCTTCAGTACTCTGGAGTGTATTTCATCTGGACCTGGAGACTTGAATTCATTTAGGTTCGCTAAGTGTTTCCTCACTGTCTTTCTGTTTATAGATATCCTGGATTCTTCTATTCCTTTAATAGGACAGTGAAGATCAGTTGATGTTACATTTCCTTTCTGAGAGAAAACAGATGCAAAATAGAAATTTAAAAGTTCAGCCTTCTCAACATCCTGTCTTACCATTTCATCATTTTCATCCTGTAAAAATCCCATAGCATCTTTGACTTTTCTTTTACTTTTTTTTTTTTTTTTCAAAATAACTTTATTATAATTTTTAGCAATGAGAGTAGGGTATTACAGTCTTACATCTCAAATAGAATATAACTTTCCATACTTAACAGTACTAGACATCAATCGAGTTAATCATGGAGATGAAGAAATCTAACTGTAGAATATATCAAGTAGCTCGACAGTAAGGATATTAATAAATAATAATAACATAACCATAACAATAACATTTCTAAACTAACAGTAGAGGATATCAATTGTTAATCAATCAAAGAGAATCTTTGCCGTGAGAGGATATAGGAGAGAGTCAAGCCAACATAAGCGAAATTAAGAGGTCAAGTCTTGCCAAGGATTCCATTTTTTACAGAAGGAAGTAAAACTGTTGTTAGCCAGTGCATGGCTTTTCTCGTATGACATGTGCAGAGACATTTTGTCTACAATGTCGGCTATTTTAGGAACCGCTTCTTCCTTCCAAAGAGAAGCTATTTGGTTTTTGGTTACCAAGAATAAGTGGATGATTAGATGTCTGTATGAGTGAGGGATTTCCTCAAGATCGAGAGACAATAAGGCCAATTGAGGGGTCAACGTCACAGTTCTAGAAGTGATCTTATCCACCAAGTCAGAGACATTTGACCATAGTAACCTTATCTTGGGGCACTCCCAAAAGACATGTAGAAGATTCCCTGCGAAACCACAGTCTCTCCAACAGTTAGGGGACACTCCCGGAAAAATTCTTGCCATTTTAGCAGGTGTGAAATACCATCGGGAGACTAATTTATAATACGACTCATGGAGGGAAGCACATATGTTTGAGGAATAAGTAGCTTTAAGTGCTTTCCGCCATTGATCGTGAGAGAAATTCAAGTTCATATCCCTTTGCCAGTTAGTCTCGAAAAGGGTTTCCTTGGGTACTAGATCTTCGTTTAAGAAGTTATAAATAAATTTGGATTTCCAATAAAGGTTATTGTCCGGATTACAAATTAACATGCCTACCATCTCCGTGATAAGAGACTTTTTCCTGATAAATTTGGAGATGAGTTTTTTAATGAAATAAAAGATTTGGGCATCTTCAGGAGGAAGTTTATGAACTGACAACAACGCTTCATATTCAATGAAATCTTTGCCATCAAAAATATCCTGTACTTTCGTTAAACTAGCCAATCTCCAAGAGCTAGGAATTTCCTTTTCCATAATCAAGCCAAAAAACCTCAGTGATATGTCCTTGATTTGGTCATATCTGAACCTCTTCCTGCTTTGTGTTTGGATTTTGGCCATATAGGTCCAGGCATATAAGGTAGCAGAAATAGTCGGGAGATATGCGATACAGAGGAGGATGATAGGACATTACTTAAAATTAATTTTGCCAGAGGAGTGTTCCTATTATAGTGTCTTTCAATCTCTGACCAAGCCGGGCCATTATCCAGCCTGAGCCAAATACGAGACTGTTTCACCAAGGAGGAGTAGTAATAGTTAACCAAATTTGAGAGAGCAAGGCCTCCATTTGTTTTAATTTTGGTGATAGTGGTGAATGCTATCCTTGCTCTCTTCTTGTTCCATACGAATGTGTTAACTATACTTTGCAGTTTTTTGATTAGCTTTAACGGAATAAGTAAAGGTAAAGCTCTAAAGGTGTATAAAATTTTGGGGAGAGTAAAAAGTTTAAATAAATAATTCTCCCGGCCCAAGAAATTTCCTGCTTCCCAAGATTATTAAGTTCAGATTGCACTTCCTTAGTGATTTTTTGGAGGTTAAGATCAATCGTCTTGCGAAAAACTCTAGAGATAAGTATGCCAAGATATGTCAGCGACTCCTTTTCCCAATCAAAATTAGTATTCCCTTTAATACCGCAGATATCATCCTGGCTCAAGAAAAAGTCCAAAATTTTAGACTTTGATTCGTTAATTTTGAACAACGATGCCTTTGAAAAATCTCCAAAATCCTGGAGGACATGCATAATAGAGCATGAAGGATTTGTAAGGCTGAGGATGACATCATCCGCAAACAGGCTAATTTTGTACTGTTTTGCCCCTATCTGGATTCCCCTAATCGACTCATTCCCTCTTATTCTCTCAGCAAGTGGCTCCATGATAATAGCGAATAGCAGAGGGGACAAGGGACATCCCTGTCTTGTACCATTCGTTATTGGAATGTTTTTAGATAGGTGACAATTTACATACACGTTTGCTGAGGGATAAGCATATAAGGCCATGATTGTTTTAATTATATTGAGGCTAAATCCAAATTTTTTAAGGGCCGCTACCAAAAAGTCCCAATTCACTCTATCAAATGCCTTCTCAGCATCCAACGCTAGGAGAATTGAAGGAGTTCTTTTAGATCTGATAGAGTGAATTAGATTGAATACCTTTCTAGTACCGTCACTGGTCTGACGTCCCAGGATAAAGCCCATCTGGTCTTTGTGAATAATGCTTGGAAGAATAAATTTGATTCTATGGCAATGATTTTTGAATATATTTTTACGTCAGTGTTAATTAGTGAAATTGGCCTATAATTTTTGACCGACTCCAGGTCTCCTTTAGTTTTGGGAATTAAGATTATAGTGGCCTTTAGCATTTCCGGTGGGAATTCTCCAATCGAAGATGCTTTATTGAACACTGAGCCGAGGCAGGGAACCAGGTGAGGGGCAAACACTTTAAAATACTCATTCGTGAAACCATCAGGTCCCGGTGATTTCTTAAGTTTTAGTTTCTTGATGGATTCGGAAATTTCATGCTGAGTAAAAGGGGCGTCGATGGCCGTCAATTGCTCAGCAGAAAGTTCAGGTAGGTTAATACTTGATAAGAATTTTTGGATGTGGAGTTTGTCTGGCTGGGATTTATCTGGGTCGTACTTAAGATTGTATAGGGAAGAGAAATAATCTGCGAAATGATCCGCTATTTCTTTAGGGTGGTCGGAGATCATTCCGTTATATTTGATCCTATTAATCCTATTCCTAACTCTTATGGCCTGGAATCTCTGGGCCATAAGCTTGGAAGGTTTGTTATATGAGGAGTAGAAATTCGCTTTCATCCTCTTGGCATACCTATCATAGTCTTCGAATAAAGCTGCTCTCAGCGCAATTCTGAGGTTGATAATCTCTGAATGCAGTTCTGAAGAAGGTGCCACTAATTTTTGTTGTGCATCTTCCTTATTCTTAAGATCCATTTGTAAATTGTGGATCTTTTCCTTGTCCTGTTTTTTTTTTTGATTCAGTAAGCCTATCATCACTCCTCTTATAACGCATTTGTGGGCATTCCACAATGTGAACGGGCTCACATCTTCCGACTCGTTTTCCTTAAAATAGTTAGTGATGGCTTTCTCGATTTTTTCTCTGAAGATTGGGTTGTACAAAAGTGAGGAATTACATCTCCAGAGAAAGTCTCTCTTATGTGATAGACCAAGATCCACTTCACAGATTACAGGAGAGTGGTCTGAAAAGGACTTTGGTAGGATATCTATTCTCCTAAATCTGGAAATTGAAAAGTAATCGGTAAGGAATAGGTCGATTCTCGAAAAGGTCTTATGTACCTCTGAATAATGCGTATATTCCAGTGATGAAGTGTTTATGCACCGAAAAACATCCAGGTATTCATGGCTGTGGAGCCATCCTTTTAAAACTGGGAAAGAAGAACCTAGACCTTGCAGTAGAATCCAGCTGGGCGTCAGGGACAATATTAAAGTCTCCTACTACAATCACCACCCCCTTCTTAACCTCCTGGATTTTACTGTCAAGCTCGTTGAAAAATTTAATCTGAGCGTTATGAGGCGCATAAACATTGATGATAGTAGTCAATTGATTATTGACCATGGCCACCAGTATTAAATATTTACCCTCTGGGTCTGAGTGAGTCTCGATGCTGCGGAAATCTAATGAGTTTTTGATAAGGGTAATAACCCCTCCCCTCTTTTTATCGTTTTAGGGCTTCAAATATATGAGAATAATTTTTATTTTCGAATCTTGGGTGACCTGACTTGGCAAGCTTGACCTCCTGTAAGCAAATGATCTCAGCTCTGCTTCTCTTGATCTCTCTCCATGTAGAGTGCCTCTTAACCGGGCTATTTAGGCCTCTCACGTTAAATGATAATATTTTAACCATTTTCTCCTAAGCAATAATGCTAACAAACAGAAAAAACAAAACACACAAAACTTAATAACCAACTAAACAGTCTTGTGAAGAATCCTCGAATTCGAAGGAAGTTCTCCTTAAATGGGAAAGTTCATGGATGGCATTAGAAGCCCCCTGCAAATGACACATTTACAAAGAATAAAGTACACAACTTCTTACCCCGGATTATCCCCAATTTTGTTCAGAGAGGAGATAAAGGACATACCATCTTGTGGTGTGAGTAATGAAACAATCCTGCCTCCTCTATTTACAAGTAATTTAGTTGGGAAGCCCCATCTGTATTGAATACTCATCCTGCGTAAAATTGAAGTGACTTCCCCAAAGCTCTTTCTTAGCTGGATTGTATCTTTGGACAAGTCAACGAATACTTTAATATGATCAAACGGGGGAGGGAGCTGCTTCTTGTCCCTCATAAAAGCTAGGAGTCTTTCTTTAGTGGGGTAAAAATGAAATCTTAGTATTGTATCCCTCGGAATATCATCCGAAATGGATCTAGGTCTTGGTAACCTGTGTATCCTGTCAATCATTAGCTCAAGTTCCGGAGAATCCGGAAAGATTTTTTTACGGATCCCCATAGTGTAGTTCTGTAACTTTGCCTGGCTTACTTTTTCAGAAATTCCCCTCAATTTAATGTTGTTCCGCCTACTGCGGTCCTCGATGTCAGCAAGCTTCATTCTTAGGTATTGCACCTCTTTTTGTGTATCTGCTTGCTGCTTCTGTAAAGAAGAAGAACTCTTTTCCAAGACAACAATTTTTTTATCGTGTTTATCAATCCGAGAATTGATAACTTCAAATTTGGCTTGTAAACGATTGGTATTTTCCTCCATTGTCAATCTAAGACTATTGTTTAGGGCGACTATTAGATCTTTCACGTAAGCTTGGGATACACCCTCATTGGAAGCTTGAATCCCTTCAATAGGGCATATTTTGGGTGCCTCCTCAGATAGCCTAGGCCTACTTCTATCTGGACTCTGAGTAGGAGAAGTGTCATGAAACTCCTCCTCAGAGTCAGACCAAGCTTTAATTATGTTTCTTTTTTTAGTGACAGTGGTATCCATATCAGCCTGAGTATCAATTATGTCTTGAATTTCTTTCAGCATGCTAGTATCATCTTTTAAGCCAATTTTATAGCCCTCCGCAGGCGGAGATGCGGAAGGGCTGATACAAATTGCCTCATCAGGATCAGTGATATCCTTCCTGACAGCAGATCTCAGTGCTGGTTTGTGTGATGATTTTTCCCCCTGAGTTTTTTTGTTACTTTTAGTACTCATTTTTAAAGAGGGGTAACCTTTCAACAAAGAGGAAAGAATCAAATGCAATACAAAGTAACACAAGTGAATGATTAACCAAGCTACGCGTCTTTTTTCTTTGAAATACAACCTGCAAGACTTGCTGAAATAAAAGCTGTCAGGATAAGAAGACAGGAATGACTGAGCTCGCTGAATGATTTTAGCGAGTTTAGTTCCAAAAAGATAGGAAACGTCAGGCAAATGCAGACTTCTTCAAGAATGGGATTCCTCCTTAATGGAAAATTCCAGGAACAAACCAAGTTACCAGATGTTGAAGAACAAATAAGATCCTCCAGAAGAGAGATGAATCAAGATGTAGCTGGCGTCGCAATCCGGGACTCCAATAAAGCCTTTAAAGATTATGCGTCGTTGTTCGAGTCGCACTTGAGCTGTGTGATACTTTCTAGAACGCAGACTTGTTATGTGACTTTTTCCAAGTCGCAATCCTCCTTTGCGATGCTTTTAGTGACGCTATCCAAATTAGCGACTCCTTTCAGAGCGCAAAATCACTTTACTGCAACGGATTCACTTTACGGTAATGGCGGCGTTCACCGCTTACCTTCGTGGAAACCGACGATGCAGCTGCAGCACACGGGACGTCCCGGCTTCAGGTGAAGAGGTCTCGGTCTCCGGTCCCTCCTGGAACTTGATTGAAGAAGACGTCGGCTTGATCCTGAGAAGACCGCCGGCGCTGAAGATCTCCACACCGCTTCAGGCAATGGAGGAAGCCTCAGGGACGCCCAGGACACTGGAGACTGCAATGGTGAGAAAATTTCTTCTTTGTCTTCTTTATATCCAGGTCTTCTTGCACCCGATGAAGTCAGGGGGCAAACCGCTCACTTTAGAAGGGGGGACAGGTCCCAAACCAGTGCTGGAGGCTCAGACAGGATGCGGCTGCACTGGGCTGCACAGGGCTACTCCAGGCCCCGGCTTCTCCCTTCTCTGTAGGCCTCAAACGTTCCTCCTCTCAATCTGGCTCCAAAACAGTCCAAGTTAGGATTTTTATAATCCTTATGTGATCAGGGGTCCTCTGGTGTCGAAGATTTTTCTCCCAGCCTCCTCCAAACGTAGCTTATTTCGTTGCTAAAGCAGGGGGCTTCAGGAGCCCAGCAGAAAGATGTCTGCTCACATCTAGCAGCAAACCACGCCCCTTCTTTTACTTTTGACGTATCCCCAAAATCCTTTTTTGTTGCTTTTGACGTCACTTGCAAGCCTTAAATCATTGTCAGCTTTAGATAATCTGATTTGTGCCCTGCAGGTTCTGCAGACGGCATTATATTCTTCTTTAGATATGCCTCTCTCTTTCCATTTGATAAACATTTCTTTCTTCCTTTTTAGCATGTGTTTAAGTTCTGTGTTCATCCATCCTGGTTTCCTTAAATGCTTCCCATTCTTCCCACTTTTCGGAATTGTTAACGATTGTGCTTTGAGAATCTCATTTTTCAAGATTTTCCATCCTTCCTGGACATTTTTGTCCTTAAGGATATCCAGCCATTGGATCCCTCCAATTCTCTTTCTGAGTCCCTTAAAATCTGCCTTTCTGAAATCTAACCTTGACGTCTGAGTCTTCACAGGTCTTCCTCCTCTTGTTATCCAAAATTCTAAAATAGCATGGTCATTACCTCTAGGATCTCTGATCTTGTCGGGCGACGTTCTCTAGGTCCCCTTGGTTCTATCTGGTTGCCTTTTCAGCGAATGTGTGTGGATGTGGCTGTAGTACATGCAGATACTGCAGCCTCTGGTTATCTAGCTGAGTCCTTAGTTTCTCCTCTAAACTGGGGCCGATCCCTTTACTGTGACCTGGTCCCTCCACCCGATTTCAGTCAGCGTGGATATGGACCCCATGGGTGGATTCCTCAGTTCCCATGCCCCTAGGACCCCTTCATCCTCTCTCTCTCTCACTGAAGATTGTTTCTCTCATTCTCTTTCTTAGGCTTCTCTTTCTGTCTTTTCTGTCCTCTCTCTTCTGTCCTCTAGTCCAGGGACGAGCTACTCTCTGCTCAAGTCCCCAGCACCAACTCTCACTAACTGTCTGTCGTCTCTCTCTACTTTCTCCACCCACACCCTCTACATAGTCCCTCCCGGGCCCTGAGAGGTCTGGTGTTGGATGTAAGTGTGTGGGCTCTGGGTGATGTCCCCTCCTTACTCGAGAGCGGAGCACCACACCTCCGACTGAGGTGCAGTACCTCTGTGGCGACTGGACCTCAGGGGCACCACAGATACCTTTAGATTATTATGATTGTGTGGATATATATTAGTATGCATTTTTTTGTTTTTTAAAGGGAACATGTCAAGTCGGATAATGTTGTTAACCTGCAGTTATATGGTTAATCTGCAAGTTAATAGCATTATGAAGATGTCTGGCAGTGTATTGAAAGTGTGGCACCCAGGAGAAAATTAATGTTATTTCTTTAAGGAGCCATCGCCTCTCAGTTACATGGATGTACCGGCACTTTCAGCCATACACTGATGAGAACAGAGTGGTACACTTGGCTTACTGCCTGGGACAGTAGGACAGAGACCCAAATCTGGGACTTTCCCACTGGATCCAGGATGGTTGAGAGTTATGCATTTTCTGATCTAAGATTATTATTTATTATTATTATTTATTTATTTATATAGCGCCATTAATTCCATGGTGCTGTACATGAGAATGGGTTACATACAAAGTTATAGATATCGTTTACAGCAAACAAATTTACAATGACAGACTGGTACAGAGGGGAGAGGACCCTGTCCTTGCAGACTTACATTCTATGGAATAATGGGGAAGAAACAGAAGGTCGGGGGTGCGGCAGCTCTGGTGGTGGTGGCGAGGCGGCAGCTCTGGTGGTGGTGGTGAGGCGGCAGCTCTGGTGGTGGTGGCGAGGCGGCAGCTCGGGTGAGCGTGGTGAGATGGCAGCTAGGGTTGTGGTGGCGAGGCGGAAGCTCGGGGGATGGCGAGGCGGCAGAATGGTTATTGCAGGCTGTAGGCTTTCCTGAAGAGATGGGTTTTCAGGTTCCGTCTGAAGGATCCAAGGGTGGTGGATAATCGGACATGTTGAGGCGTGGAATTCCAGAGGATGGGGGATATTCGGGAGAAATCTTGGAGGCGGTTGTGTGAGGACGAATAAGTGTGGAGGATAGTAGGAGGTCTTGGAAAGATCGAAGATTACGTGAAGGAAGATATTGGGAGATTAGTTCAGAGATATATGGAGGGGACAGGTTGTGGACGGCTTTGTAGGTCAGTGTTAATAGTAGAGTAGTAAGATCAAGTCGGTACAACAGCTGATGCCAAATGACTGGGAATGATGCCATAGAATTCTAAGGGATCCTATGGGCACCAAAAAGATCTCATGTAGAAATGCTCACTTGTTAAATTATCCCGGACCAGGGGCCAGTGATAAGGATCTTAAGAACCCCATGTACTTTAGATTAAAGTAGGCTAACAACCCCATTTTGAAGATATGGAAGGAGAGAAGGATCCAGACATTGGCATTTCAACTGCCGATCCTTTTGTTCTAAAAGAAATAATACTCTGCCAGCAGAGTGAGGTAGCAACTCTCTCATAGAGAAATGGGGTGCTCGGCAAAGTTGAGCATTCCTGTGTATGGATGGGGGCTTTTAGGCTTTGGGAGACCTGATTTCCAATCTTCTTTTTCTATTATTAGTGGAAAGGGATCCTGATTCATTGGAAGAAAGAAAATTCCCTAACAGATCGTAGTCCTTATTAGTCTTCTGCAAGTCATATGCTGTTGACCCTGTTGCTACATTTCAGTAATGCTCTGATGGGATCCCTTGTGTCATCAGTGCACAATAATAGCTGCAGCTGCCAAACAGGGAGCCACATGTCTCCTGAGCCACTGGTTAGAGAATACTGTCTGTCCTAGTTCGTGACTTTGTACTATTAGCTTTCATGTGCTAAATGTGGAGGTGGTAATATGTTTAGATTTTTCAACCATGATGTGGTGGTAAAAAATATTGAGAGCTTCAACAGGAATCATACAGTATTCACACAATGGGTTAGTAAAATGTCTGCAACTATTGTAAGGTGAGATATCTACATTGAGTATGACCAGTTTAGTAGTAATACATTTCCATACATATAGGGGGTTGTCATTTCCATATGCCACTGTTCACATGCGTAAAATATTTCGAAGATGAAGATTACCATTGTTACCACAACACAGTCATGGGGAAAGAGTAAGATACATGTCCTAATAATAGAGAACACATTACAAATTATCTGTTTGCTGCCCTGCTAGCCCTAAGGTAAATCTAATTGTGACACAGTGAGCACACGTTCCTGTCCAAAGTCTTGACCACAGCAGCAGTCAAGAGGAGTTCTCAACTGGAGTTTCAACTAAATATTTAGGAAATATTATATTGCAAATTAATCTGTAAGCTGTTGACCATAAGTTTTCTCCTTCCACATGGCTGGGCTAGCCCAACCTGGGCTATTAGCTCCATTAAATGTGTAACCTTGACTAACATCTGGAGTACAGTTGGATCTAAGAAAGGTTTAAGTCCAACACTAGAAAGGCCTTTTGGCTTGTAGGGCTTGGGAATAAATTAGAACCATCCTGCAGAGGTTAAAATAGACCACATCCTTTTGCAGTTTTTGTGTTTCACACTTCATTTTTAGTAGAAAAACAAAAGCATTCTGTCACATCCCCACCCAGACTAGAGACAACAATGTTCTGCATATTTTCAAAAGTTGTCAGGTTCCTAAATTAAAATATGACAATGAACATTTTTAGTTGGCTCTTATTTCTACGATATCAAAGAGTTTTACTTTTACTTACACAATTAATGCATAAAAGCTTCAGCACTTTGAAACGTTATTATTTTTCCAAATATAAAGATGCAGAATACTTTGTTATGGCAATTTTCTGATATTTATTTAGAGGAAACGTAGCCACAATTAAAATAACTAAAACATGTCTAAACACTATTGCAAATAATAAAAAATTACAGAATTTGCACTACAAAATTTGGTCCTCATTCAGTGACAACTCTTTTTTGCTTGTCTCTTGTACTCCTGCATCAGATCTTCTCTTACAATTGTCCAGCAGTTATCTGCATGCATTGTTTGATTCCATTTTCCTTGATATCTTTCCTCCACAGCCGCAATATCTTTGTGAA
>JARQOD010000009.1:117554097-117603278 GCA_033576555.1 Oophaga sylvatica | reverse complement strand
GTGAACAGAGCTAACCGGAAACCATTAGTAGGAATTATTGATGCATCCGTAGTCAGCGCTCTTACCTCCGCACTGGGTATTTGCAGACAAATCTGACCAGTAGCTGCAACTGTATGAAGCAAGTTGTCATGTATGAGTGGGTTTCCTATAAATCTGCTGTACAGGGCTGGGTTCAGATCACGTTTATGATTTCCGCTTAGCATGTATGCATTGACATTTTTTACTTATATGCTGTGTCCTTAGGGTTTCAGTAGCCTGTAGACTGTTGTCCTGTTGGCCTCCGCCAGTCTAGTTTACTGTAAAAGGTAAATGTATACCGTGAGGCCCTTCTTTGTTTTATCACAGTAGGACTGTTACTAATGGATGTATCCCTATTGTCAAAGATGCCGGGTTTGTTTTCTTAAACATATATACAAAATTGTGTTTAAAGGGAACATGACATGTCACAAAACGCTGGTGTTCTGAAGGTTAATTGTTACAAAGCTCCTCGGCTTCTGCACTGAAAACCCGGCTGCCGGGAGGAAGTTTAACTTTATTTCCTCAGGCTTTCAGTCATGGAGGTGCAGCTTCTGTCACCACTCACTTCATTGTGACCACGCCTCGGAACTGACTGACAGCCAGCTCAGCATTGCATCAGTGTCTGGCCATAGTTACCAGGGGCTGTGGAGTCAATAAGCCAGACCTTCGACTCCTCAATTTCTCTGACTCCCAACTCCATAGCACTGGTCACTGCATATTCCTGACTGTCGCTCTAATTGTTCTCTATGAGGCTGCCAGAGATAGGCGAAGCGCAACGCTCACAAGCTCCATAGGGAATGGATGCAGCGACGGTTAAGGATGCGCACTGCTGCTCCATTCTAAGGACTTATTCACATGTCCGTGTTTGTATGCTAACACCTGGCAGGAGTGGAACCGACAAAGAAAAACTATAATTGAAAGATTGATACGTGATCTGCGTTTTGGCATAGAAATACTAATCAAAAATACTGATGTGTGAATAAAGCCTGTCAGCTATAAGTGCAGGTCCCAATGGTAGGACCCCACCTATCAATAGGTTATCATCTGCTCTGTTAATAGGTGATAACTTGTTCGTTTATAGGTAAAATTGAGGTGATGCTTGGAGAAACAATCCATCTTGTAGCTTAGTTAAAATGAGGATATATATACACACTGTATATTAATATATTGTTTTTTTGCTCGTCACCTAGGTTACCAGCCACCTGAATCCGTCAGTGCTGGCTGGACTTGTGCAGTGATTACAGACGGTTTCCAATAGTGATTGTGATCACTGCTCTGGAACACATTGTTTGCTCCTGATCCCGGCCAGCTTCAGTGGACCTGTGCTCCTTCAATGCTGCAGAAGCTCAGCTGACCTACAGCGCCAACTTAGGGCTCATGAAAACAACCATATCTTCGGTCCGAATGCAATCTGAAAAAGCGTTCGATCGCACTCGGACCAATGTTAATCTATAAGGCCATGCACGTGCCCGATTTTCGTTTTTCCCTTGGACAGACTCTGCCCAAGTTGGATTCTTTGATTGCATCATGCTAGTCTATGCAAGTCAGTGAGTTTGTGGAAAACAGACTGCACTCAAATGACCTCTAAATGCAGTCTGATTTTCACAGACTGGCAGAATGTTGAAATGTTGTTTTCCCCATTTTCTCATCCGGGAGAATCTAATCGTGATGTGATTAGCATAATCGCCCCCATTTTCTTGGATGATAGAAAATACGCTGGTGTGACCCTAACCTAAAGGGTATGCCACACTAAGCGAGATCGCTAACGAGATCACTAAAACGTCACTATTTAGCGATCTCGTTGTGTGGTGGCATGTAGCAACGATGTGGCCCCTGCTGTGATGTCGCTGATCGTTCACTAGCGTTCTGGACTGTTTTTTGATCGTTGGCGTCCCGCTGGTGAGCCTATATCGCTGTGTTTGGCACTTTTTGCGAACGACGAGCGACCTAGTTTGACGCATGTTTTTAGCGTCACGGAGTGGATCGCAATATCTGTAAGTTCTCTTTTGCGTCACAGAGAGGATCGCAGAAGTTGCAAAGCAGGCTAGCAGGACGCAGAGAGCAGGAGCGATGCTGGAAATTCTTATGAATCAGAAGCGCTCAGTACATGCTAATGACAGATCCTAACGACCGCCAAAGTCGTTAAAGAGATCGCTGACCGCTGATGTGTCGTTTATGAGATCTCCTGTTTGGCAGCTACTAGCGACCTAAAAGCGATCACACCAACGATGTCGTTATCGAGATCGCTAACGAGATCGCTAAGTGTGGCAGTACCTTTAGAGTGGACTGTGTGGGCCAGCAACTCGATAGTGCTTCTGGTCCAAATTGTCAGTCAAGCAGATGAACCCTGTAGTCCCTAGGAGTCTGGAAATCTGCGCTCCTGAATAAAGAATATAGGATCAGCACTAAAAGAACTCATACCCAGTAAGTTTTTTTTAAAAAAAAAAAAAAGGTGCGATTTTGGTCCAGAAAAGTGGGACGAGTGTCATGCGATTTTCATGCTAGACAATCCGATTTTTAACACCTAGCATCCAATTTCCATGCGGTTCTCTATGTAATTTACACACAATTTTCCAAGGAAATATTCTTCAAGATATATAATAACCAGCAAAGTCTAGACAGATAGCTGCGGGCTGATATTAATAGCCTAGGAAGGGGATGTGGATACTGGCCCATTCCCAGACTAAAAACATCAGCTCTCAGCTACCCTAGAAGTGACACATCCATAAGATGCGTCAGTTCTGGCACTTAGCCTCACTCTTCCCACTTGCCTTGGTGCGGTGGAAAGTGGGGTGATAGTATTGGGATTGATGCCACCTTTGTATTGTCAGGTGACATCAAGCCCAGAGGTTAGTAATGGAGAGGCGTTTATAAGACGCCCTCCATTATTAACCCCATAGTCAAATAGTAAAAAACATCCAGAATAAAGTCCGTTATTTGAACAAATGACACAGACTCCTTTATTGACTCTAGATTAACCAAAACTACTTATACTCACATTATGCCCAGTCCAATACAAAGGTGATTTCAACCCCAAAACTATCACCCCACTTGCCACCTCACCAGGACAAGTGGGAAGAGCAAGGCTAAGTACCAGAATTGGTGCATCTTATGGATCCGCCATTTCTGAGGCAGCTGAGAGCTGATGTTTTTAGCCTTCCTAGGCTATTAATATGAGCCTGCAGCTGTCTGCATAGCCTTTGCTGGTTATTAATTATAGGGGGACCCTACATCTTTTTTTCTGGGGGGGGGTCCCCATTTTAATGGCCTGTGAAGCTCCATGGGTATTACCCCTTTCCCAGGCTATAAACATCTGCCCCAGCTGTCCGCTTTCCCTCCGCTGGTTAATAAAATGTCGTGGGATCCCACGCCATATTTCTCAGAGATTTCTTTATGTATTAAATACATGTGCAATAAGCTGCACCTCACTAATTATATATGTGACTGATGTCTTTATATCTATCCTGTTCTGTTGGATCGCGCTGTGGTTTTACTGTAAGGATCTGCTGAAATGTCGGGTTTTCAAGGACATGGGTGTGTAAAGATTGGATGGCACATGCATGGTCCGAGTGCTTTGCAATTTTTATTTTTTATATCACACCCATTGACTTGCATTGGGGAGTCTCGTCCGAGATACAAGGACAATCACATGCTGCGATTAACTTTTTTTTTTCTCCGATCTGCTCTGTGAAACAAAAAAAAAAAATTTGCAGATGAGCAGTGAATCGTAAATTAACATTGGCCAGGGTGCAATCCCATTTTTTTTTTTTTTTTTTCGGATTGCATTCATCTGTTTTTCTCGCAGATGAATATGGACCCAAAATGGGATTTGATCAGAGTCTATATGGTGCTTCAGACACCCCATTCAAAGTCAGCAGAAAAAACTCTTGAGTCTGAGCTAATACTGCAGGTTTTAGTTCTGTAGCGTCCTTAGGGTGTGTGTACCCATGAGGGGCTCACGGCCGCTCCACCACTGCAATCAGTAGAAGCATATTGTGGGTTATGTTGCTGGTTTGCCACTTTTTGTCAAATGCATATAAATCTTATAAAATATTAAATTATTTTTTTCTCTTTGTGTCAATGCGTAATTTAGAAAGTGCTGCAGGTTTTAGGGGGTAGCCGACATCCAGAATGACCATAAACACAGGAGCTTTGCACAACGAATAATCCTAGCCGGTGTGTCGCTCTCCACAAGGAGAAATGTTACCCTTAGGGTCTGTGCACACGTTGCGGATTCTGCTGCGTCGAATCCGCAGCGGGGATTTTGGCCCTGCGGGAACCGCAGCTACTGTTTCTGGCTGGCGGTTGTTAACAGATTACACACTCATATACATATTTTAACTGTAAAAAAAGACAGCGGGGTTGCCACACATTGCTGCGTGAATTGGGTTTTAAAACCCCATGCGCGGTTTTTACACCACCGTTCGTAACCACTTATAGAAATCCGCAGGTGTAAAAACGCAGGGGAAATCCACAGGTAAAACGCAGGTCATTTTACCTGCAGATTTAGCAAAATCTGCGTGGAAAAATCCGCAAGTGAATCCGCAACTTGTGCACATACCCTTAGACCTCAGTCCAGAGCCTCTCGCCTAACCAAATCAGTTCTCATACTTTGCACTGACGAGGGGCAATACCCCGAAACACTGCAAATTGAGATTCTGATTTGGCTTTTATCCTAAGTCATATTACAAGGCTCGTTAAAGGGTCGGTAGTGACTTGTAGGATTGCTGTATATATAGAGTTCAAGTCTTCTTCTCTGAAGAAGCAATTTGCAGAAACCCATTGAGATGATGATTATGCTTTTATTTTCCAAGTTGCCCCGATCTTCAGATGCCGGTGCAGTGAATGCAGCTCCGCTTCCGTGCTTAGGTTTGATGTAGATGTTTCCCGTGAGTGCTCTGTGAAGGGGATAGGCCGGCTCATGCCATTTACTAAGCAACCACCCTTCTGTGTAGCAGCTAATGCTTATACAAAGAGGTGGCTGGTTCATTGCTGGTCATTTGCCAATGCTGAAATCGAACACCGATAGCGGAAGACGGAGACGTCTTTAGAAATAAGTGTATTAGAAAGCTCAATATATGTCTATTACAA
Organism: Oophaga sylvatica; assembly: GCA_033576555.1. Taxonomy (NCBI): domain Eukaryota; kingdom Metazoa; phylum Chordata; class Amphibia; order Anura; family Dendrobatidae; genus Oophaga; species Oophaga sylvatica. Next base: position 117,598,169 of record JARQOD010000009.1, on the reverse strand, counting down.
ACACTCTTAGAAGTGGACAACATTAAAACACTAAAAACAAGTTTCTCCAGCATGAATGGGTTTTTGATGACATCTGGATTTTGCACCATCCAGTTTGTATTCCATGAGTGGTATATTGTCCCTAGTGTGAATTTTGGAAATTCCATTGAAGCAGGTACTGATGGTGCATGTGATTTTATGATTACATTATGATGTACAGCTCTGTAGAATATGTTGGTGCCATCTAAAAGAAAAGACACTGATCGTTCATTGGGGCTGATCACTTACATTGTGGCTGCAGCGTTTCGCTACACACCGCCCCATCACGGGTCTTCCACTTGATGCAAGTTTATCTCTTCACTCAGGTTTTCAATGTGGTTTAAAGACCTGCTGCATTTTTTATGCACTAAACTTCTGTTAGAGGTTTCCTTTTCCCTGTGTTCTTCTCAGGTCCTAACTCTCTCATCTGTAGCCACGTCCTCGTTAAGTACGGTACGTGGACAGATTATCGCTCCTGAGTAATGATGGAGAAGCACTTAGCTACAGAGCGATCAGCAGGAAGAGCAGTGATCTGTGCACGCGTCTGAAAATCCATCTGCAGATAGTCACTGGTTACTGAACATTGGAATAAAGTCAAAATTGAATGATCGTTTGTTTGAGGAGGATTTCCAGCACGCAAAAAAAAAATGTTATAAGGCACTGAGTCATTTAAACTGAGTTACACTAAAGGAGCAATACTGAAAAGTTATCATGAATGCACAATCCTAGGAACACTGGTTTCCCGATAATTGTGTAGTCTAAACAGTCTGCTGAGCCCCTGAGAACTCTATTAGAGGGTGAAACAAACGTCTATTCAGCGCAAAATATTACCTTTCTTGGCAGGAAAAGGACTTGCGCCTCCGAGCGCAATGGCAGCCTATTCTCCCAGAACGATTTATTACAGATCATTCCGTGTGCACCTTGGGCACAGTCTCAGGACAATGACTGTACAAACCAAGCACAGGTTCTTGGTGTTTCATGGCGGGGCCAATCATTTATATAGCCCTTACCTCCTGTTTGTTTTCCATCTATCTCTGCCCTTCTCTTTGGCCCTTAAAGACAGAGCTGTCATTCAAAGAGGAGAGGTAGGGGGGAGATTGAGGGAAAACAAGCTGGTGGTAAGGTGTACTTAAATGATTTGCCCCACCGTCAAGCACCGAGTGTCTGTGCCGACAGCCCCTTTAAGTGCACCTTCCCACCTGCTTGTTTTCCCCCTCTCCTCCCCTTTGATACACCTCTCTGTCATAGAGCCAGAGAACAATGGAGATAAAGGGAAAGCAAGCAGGTGGGAAGATGTGTGTAAATGACCGGTCCTGCCATGAAGCACCGAGCATCTGTACTAGGTTTGAACAGTTCTGTGCCGACAGCCCCTTTTTGAAGGAACTTTTGTCTGCACAGACCGACTCTTCAAACCCAGCATAGCGGGGGCGATAATTTCTATACACCTTTCCTCCTGCTTGTTTTGTCACAATCTCCACCCACCCCTCCTCTTTGACAGCTCTGGCTTCATAAAGCTAGTGAAGGGTGGTGATGGAGAAAAACAAGCAGGTGGGAAGTTGTATTGGCCCCGCCATTCTGCACCAAGCGCCTGTGCTGGGTTTGAACAGTCATTGTATGCTGACAGCCCTGTTTTAAACAACTGCTCATCAGTATACAAGTAGCTGATCGGCGGTTGTTTAGGGTCTCCAGTCGATCGGTGTAAATGCTGTTCTGTGCTGTGGCTTCGGCAGTCGGGTTGGGAATGTGACTTCGTTTGAGGCGCGTCCTGTGATCTCCTATTCCGGTTACCAGACCACTGCAGCCAATCACAGGTGTCAGCTATCGGCGTCCTCTTGGATCACTGACATATTGCTTATGTCTGTGCTGTAGTTTAGTGTCTCCTGAGGATCCCAGAGAAGAATTTGATTGTTTTTCTTGATAGTTGTGATATGTAGTATATAGGAGGACTGTGCTCAGCTCTTACTGTCTGTGCCATAGACTTACGGTGCTGTGGAACAATCGCACAAGTAACTGGGGGTCACCTGTTCTGATGGTTGCTTGGGGTCCTTTGGGGGATCTTCCAGACTCTCGGCAATATTACTATGAACAATGATAGGTGATCAGATTTTGAACGATTCTTGTTAGCATGATTTCGTACAGGACATTTTGTTTTGATAAAATCGCGACTTAGTTTCTGATGGCACTGACCGAAGCGAGTTGGAAAGTATAAAGGGGGGACGTATCCTGCAAGTGCTGATCTTTCCATGTAATCATCTGGAGCAGATAAACACCAGCCATACATTTGGCGCTCTGGGATGCGCTGCGAGATAGAAGTTCCTCCTGGGCCGTCATTTGCCGGGGACTGGGTAAACTCGCTCATTACCATTGCACTAAGGACATCTATTTATATAGAGAGGTCTCCAAGCTCCATCATAAACATGCTGCCGACAGACCAAGTTATAGGGAGCACAAAACAAGTCAAAATCATATAAAACCTCAATGCAATAATGGTCCAGGGACTACTACCCCCACTGCAGCAAATACTTACTAAATAGATTGCTGTACCTTTTCTATTTACTATTCAGAAGACCCATATGTGCTTTAGAAATGATAAAAAGCTCATACTTGTGTACTGATGCTCCTCCAAACTGCTTCCTAGTCCTATCATTCCTAATTAGTGGCGTTAAACTTGTTTGCCAACCATCGGTCGGTTACTGGTCCGATTACACAGGCAGACCGTTCTTTGGACGTGTGGATGATCTGTAATAACCATTCAGTGCGCATTGACTGCTATTGATCTCAGCACCACAGGTTCTGTATACACAAGACGGCGTGCTGCCAAGAACAATGATTTAGAAAAAAACAAAACGTTTCACCCGACGAACAAGCGTATTGTTTGACAGGTGATTGGAATTATGAGGAAACCAGATGTCCCATGAACTCTCGTTAATGATCGACCAATGTAAACCCAGCTTCCGTTCACTGCTTGTCTCCTCTCTTCTTCCTCTAGTGTGGGCTGCCCAAGACCACTGCAGCCAATCTCCAGAGCAGTGGTTATTTTTACTTTTTTTTTCTCTGTGAAGTTGTCAAATTTCATTGAAAATGCTGGTGCTGTATTACCCAGTAGATTTTCTACAAGTTAACATCCGCATTGGGAGAGTACACGCAGCTTTCCCAAGCTGCAACTAAGTAGTTAAAAATCTGCGATCAGAGATGGTTTTAATGGTTGCTGTTAGAGGCAGGTGCCGGCTGTATTAAACAGACGCTGTACGGCGCGGGCTCATCTCCTAAGCCCAGTATATCCATATGCACTCATATCGCCGGTACATACTCTATACTATAGGATTAAAGAATATGGACTTTTTTCCGTTCTCTTCTTCTACATCATTGTTGCAATTAGGTTTTATTAAAAATGTTGCTCTTAACTTTTTTGTAGTCTGTTCTGCAGTGTCTGCTGGCTACAGAGTGAGTTCACTGTGAATCTATCAGCGAGCTAGAGTATATAGCTGATTATAAATCAGCTAAGAGGAGATCTGAAGGAGGGAGATAAAGCCACGTTCATACTGATTTCACACTGACTTCTGCAGTGCATCTGGAGGTTTTACCTGAATTCCCCAAAAACTGGATTCAGATAAACCCATGACAGAGCCATAGATGATGGTGGCATGAATGGAGGTCAGATGAGCTTGTGATTTTTTTTTTTTTTTTCCTTTGTAGTCTGACACGTTTCTGTATTGTTTTAGGCCTCTTTCACACATCCGTTTTTTTGTGTCAGGCATAATCCGTTGAACACCTGAAGGGACGGATCCGGCGTTGAAATAAAAAAAACTGATGTAACGGATCTTTTTTTTTTTTTTTTTTTTGCTGGATCCGACCTGTAGTTTTCCAGAATCCGGATCACTCTTTTAAAGGATCGCACAAAAGACTGAGACTGATCCGGTTCCATTGACTTGTATTATTTCCAGCCGCCTGATGCGCCGCTTCAGGCACTATCAGGCGGCTCCGGTAAACAAAAAAAAAAAAGTTACATGCACCGTTTTGTCCGGCCACCGGAATGTACATTTCCGCCGGATCCAGACAAAAACGGATACAACGCAATGTCATCAGGCACGATCCGGCGCTAATGAAAGTCAATGGTAAAAAAAAACGCATCCGGTACCGGATCCGTTTTTTTAACAACATGCCGGATCGTGCCTGAAGTCAAAAAACGGATGTGTGAAAGAGGCCTTAAACAGACACTTTCAGAGAAAATCTGTAAACTCGGTTAATTTAAAGTAACTCCATTCTTGTCATTGCCTGCCCTCTATAGCCGTCTCTGGATTAAAAGAAAAAAGCACTTTAGACAAAATCCACCGATCATCAACAATGCCTGAGTTATAATAAACTCACATCAGAATGAGCTCACTGACTAGATCTCAGTTACCTAATTTTGCAGCCAGCAACTGCCAGCGCCAAAAAGATGTTATAGAAGGCAAAACGTCCAATTTTTTTTTTTTAATGAAACCCATTGCAGAAATGATTTTTAGCCCCAAGAATACACGTAGTTAAGTAAAATTGTCTATTTTTTAAGAAGTTACTATGCCTGTGTAAGCTGTGATACTGAGGGATGTAGTCACTGGCAACCGAATTGTCGCACGCATCCTGTAACTCATTCATCTGAGTGGGGAATTGCAGACATCTCGTAGCCTCATTTACTTGTATGGAAATGATTTTCATTCACAGAAATGTCTGTAGTCACTACTAAGTCCAGGCCGGTCAAAGCACTGGGTTAAAGCCTCACGTACTACCAGGAGCCGGTCACAGCCAGGAACGCAGGGGAGAAGACGGAAGTGGGTTATTAACGCTTCTGTCTTCTATTGTGGGGTCCATAGCAGCTCATTGAGTGAACACGTGATCTCCAGGTGCCTGTCCTAGCATTGATGCTGGGTGGTCCTAGCAGACCCAGGTCTGCTGTGCCAGTGACTTGTCACTGTAGTGGGGTGTTTTCCCCTGTAACTTGGGCATTCCAAAGATGTCAGTTTTAGTGGAAGGAATGGACAAGGAAGAAAAAAAAATTATTCTGTGATCTCGTTATGTAACAAAAAAAATGCAAAACATAAAAAAAAAAGTCTGCCTCAAAAAAACAGTTCCCACCCCCCTCCCCAGAATAATTCCAATGTTATTACATATATAAAAAGAAACCATACACATGTTGGGTATGTACACAACAGTATTAACCTAGATAATTCATTTGACATGTTATCTAGTGGAGAATGTTAATAGTAAAAAAAAAATAGAGAAAAAATAAAGTCTTTTTTTTATTTGCGTAAAAAACACTAACATTTATGTATCTAAAAACTAAAAAGAGCTAAAACAAAAAAAAATACAATTTGTCTTGCATAAAACAGTCTTGTATAATAACAATGTTAATGAAGAAAAAAAGTGGCTCCTGAAAAGTGGAGAGGCAAAAAGACACAAGACCGATCAGTCACACGTTTTAATATTTTTCATGGTTAGAAGAATGGAAACATCAAAAGCCAATTTGTGTTTATTCTGCTCTTTTAAGGTTTGATTTGTGACGTGATTGTTCTAATTGGCGTTTCTGATTCTCAATCCTCTGTATCCATCTCTTCTTGTGTAGGTGAGAACCGGGCATAAAAGTGAGGCAGGGGCTGTATCAGACTCGATGAGTTTCTTTCGTCATGTCGGAGAAGTCAGGCCAGAGCACGAAAGCAAAGGATGGGAAAAAGTACGCGACTCTCAGCCTTTTTAACACGTACAAAGGAAAGTCGCTAGAAACTCAGAAAACTGCAGGTGAGTGCGTTTGAGCCTTATTGTGCCCAATATATTTTATTTTTGTACAATATATTTATATCTGCAGATTTTTGTGCCCTCATTTGCTTTTACCAGTAAATGGTAGGTTATTTCTTAAGGATTTGGCTTTGTGCTCCCAAGTTATGATGTCTCCGTACTGTATTGTACTTGCGTATGTTAGAAATGGTTTAAAGCACCACTCCAACATTTGTTTTATATTTCAGCTCTGGAGTTTTGCCCCACTAATGCAAGTTTCCTGCCCCTAGTATTATACTTACCAGCCGCCACCGTCACCCGTTCCTGGTTGCCACTTTCGTCCTGCGCCGACATTTTGTGACTCATAGACTTACATTGGAAAGTGACTGCCAGATCGCTTCAGCAAACACTACAGCGATCTGGCAAAAAAAAAAAAACGGTGCAGATAACAGATGAAGACAATGGCTGGTAACTAAAATACTAGGGTCAAGAAGTTTAGATTCGAGACACCACTCCAGCGGTAACTTAAAGCACCACTCCAGCATTTATGTATTTTATTTATTTTTTTGTGATGCTTTATAGGGGTTGTCCTGTATGAACCGTTAAGTCTGCAGTCACGCTGTGAGCCTGCAGACTTGTGTATCCCCAGTGAACGCACTATTTACTTCAAGGATTCTCCTGTTTTTTTGTGGTATACATACTCCACCCAGAGCACAATTAGTGGGCGGGGCCTCTTACATTTCACGCCGTGCCTTTTCTAGACATCCAGTGGATGTGGCAGGCTAGAGGGCGTGGCCTCTTACACTTGTATTGAGCAAGGCCACGCCCTTTCTGGACATCCAGTGGGTGTGGCAGGCTAGAGGGCGCTGTCTCTTACATACACTAGTATTGATCAAGGCCACGCCCATTCTGGACATCCAGTGGGCGTGGCCCACTAGAGATTGCTGCTTCGCTTTATACAAGTGTATGGAGCGAGGCGACACCCACTGGACGGGAAGCGCATACATATCTTCCGGTCACAGCTTACAAACCAGCGAATCCCTGCAGCACACGCACACAGTGACTGCAGACTTATCGATTTGGGCCAGACAATTCCTTTAAAGGGAGTCCGTGACCTCCAAATTGTATTTTAACCCCTTTCTGTCATCAGACGTACTATTCCGTCCATGTGCCCTGGGACTTATTTCCCATGGACGGAATTTTCACTGCTGACACCCGGCACTTTAATTCCCGGCACACTGCGATCAAACATGGCAGCATTCCGGTGGCATAGGGAAGCATCGGGCAGGGAGGGGGCTTTCTGCCTGCTTCCCTGAGACCCTCAGAGCAACGCCATGTGATCGTGTTGTTCTGAGGGCTTCTGAGCATGTTCTACCAGAAGAGCCTGAAGAAGGGGCCGAAGACATAAAAGACGTCCAACAGGTACCAGATGAATTGATGACTTCTCAGAAAAAACTCCAAACTGTGATGAAGGAGTGTGATGAAAGCCATGAGCATCTTCGTGAGAAGGTCAATGAAGTAAAAGGAAGGATACAGGGAATCTCTTCGTTGCAAGAGCAAATGCTGCTCAATAAGTCTAAGGTTCTATATAAGAATGCTGTTGTCACGGTAGAACATTACAATTCAGCTGGAGACTTAGCGGATGAATTAAGTGTACTGCAAAAGAAAAACGATCAGCTCCTTTTACAGTCCCAATCATTTGAACAGTGTAGCTTAAAATGGTCAGAGACCATGGCAGAGGAGCTTAAGGTCTGTGAAATAGACTTTATGAGTCAACCGATATTCAAGAAAATAGATGTGCTAAAGAGGGTTCAAGGGGAACTAGAGAAAAGTGAAAAACCCCCTATACCTTCTGTGATAGTTAGTGACACATGGTCAGTGCACCAAGGACAGGAGATACGTGAGTTTCTGAGGAAGAGTCAGCAGAAGTGTTCTGATGTGCCGGGTCGTACTTCTCTGGCCAGGCACTATATCGAAACTGAGCCCGGCCCTAAGGTCAAGATGAAACCGTGCAGGATACCCGAGGCCCGCAGAGAGCATAGGCCTGGGAGGGTACAGGGTAGTGCGGATGCTTCAGATGAAGAGAAAGCTGATGTTGGCTATGGCTCAGGTGAAGATACAGATGACAGTAGTGAAGATGAAGCTGATGAGGGCCATGACTGGTCCAGAGTTCACTGTCTCTTTTGGATTGTTGACCAGCCCTCCGGTCTGGATGACCAGCCCTCCGGTCTGGAGAAGAGGGGGGGGATATGTGAGACAGTGAGAGTATGTGTGTTGAATGGGGTGTACATTTCACCTAGATACTTTGCTGACTGGTATAAGGGAAATGTATGGCTTTGTAAACCTAGTGGTAGAGAAAGGTCACTACACCTTACATTCAGTACACACTTGCAGCTCAGGCCTGAAACCACTCAGCTGTTAATTAGGAGACCAGAAGTAGGTGTCTGCGAACACAGACAGAGAGCTCGCTTAGTCTGGACAAGGAGTCCAGGCACAAGAAGGAGTCTCCAGGAGTATGAGCTGTCTCAGTCTGGGTGCTCGATGTACCCCGGACACAGGAGTAGTCTCTGTGAGAATCCATGCGGATAGCTGCTGAATAGGAGGGGAGCTCTCTCAAGTCTGGACGTTGGATATGCCTTCAGACACAAGGAGGAGACTCTGTGAAACTCCATGCTGGTAACTACTGAACATATGTGTTGTTTTGGGGACAGGCTGTTAGAGTCTGGACCCGGATAGAGAGGGAAATCTTTCTAAGTGTAGTAAGTGGCTGGACAAGCCCAGGGCTTATGTTTATGATTTGGTTTTGATTATGTTCTGTTTGCTGTGGACTTTAATAAAGCTGGTTGCGGCCAGTTTTTACCAGAACTGCTGTCTGTGAATGAGCTGTTTCCGTGCCACTCCGTCTACCCGGACGGCGATACCAGAGCTATATCCCCTGAAAAGCTTACAATATATATATATATATATATTAGTAAAATTATTTAAGAAAAATCCCCAAATAAACATGTATTTCCCCAATAAACACATTATTATGTAAATAAAATAAAACAATAAAGTACACATATTTAGTATCGCCACGTTCGTAACGACCCGCCCTATAAAACTGCCCACTATTTAACCCCTTTAATGAACACCTTAAAAAAAAAAACAATGCTTTCTCTATCGCCTCATTGGGGGACACAGAGACCATGGGTGTATGCTGCTGCCACTAGGAGGCTGACACTATGCATATGCAAAAAAAGGTTGGCTCCTCCTCTGCAGTATACACCCCACCGACTGCAAGAAGCAAATCAGTTTTAGCTTAGTGTCAGTAGGAGGTGGACACGGGTCTCTCCGGAGACCCATATCTACCTATTGTGCGTCGTTCCTTTTCAGGTTTTTCTGGAGGCATACAGTGTGAAAAGTCACTACTGTAGTCCCACGCAGAGACTATGAGTACGGCGTGTACTGCCACCCCGTATCCTCATATGTCTGGTACTTTGGCAGGACCCCCCCACCGTAATCCCTAACATGGACAGGTGTTTAGGTGATCAGGGTGAAGCAGAAGTCCGGGCCTGCCTCCGTCTCCCACCCACTCGCCCACCAGACGAGTCTGACGAGGAGACACGGACGTCCCCACAACTGACCTCCGGACGTCAGACCTTTTTTGGTCAGAGGTATTGTCCCCCTTCCAGACTCTGCGCCCGACGCTGCCCCCTCCTGCGATCAATAGGACAGCGTTCCCTGCACTGCTAGCGCCGCTGCCCCTGATCGCTTGGTTGTGACAGGACAGCAGGAGGAGCATTTACCAGCCTGCTTTTGTCGGCTCCTGGCAGGAGGATCATCTCGGCAGCACACAGGTTCCGTGAATAAGCTCTGCACTGCAGAGCTGACACTCTCCTCTGTCTTTTTATCTGTCCCCCAACCTCTGGCACCAGTTAGTGGGACTGCTCAACCATGCCTAAGCATAAGGGAGAGCCTGCTCGTCCTCCATCTTCCTCTTCCTTCTCCACTCTGGTTAGATACTTTGTGTGCTCTTCTTGTAATGGCAGACTCCCTTCAGGTCAGTCATCTCCCCTCTGCCAGGCCTGCAGCGACCCCATGGGACCCACCCAGGAGCCCCCTTCTGATCCGGGTGATTCTGAGACCCCCTACCCCCCCCAGTGGGCAGCGTCTCTGTCACAATCTGTAGCGGACCTCACCAAGGTGTCACAGACTTTAGTGTCCGTACTAGACAGATTGCCCCTCTCAGCACCCGCAGTCGACAGCGGGTCTCAAGACTCCCATCCCGGTCCGTCCAACCCAAGCCGTAAGAGACCCAGACTGGAGCACCGTTCTAGGTCCTCTTCCCGCTCCATCTCACCAAATGACCCTGCAAGGCGGGATCCCTCCTAGCGCCCTCCTCCCCAGAATCAGGCGAGGCGTCTCCGGACGCGCTTTCGGAGGATGAGTCGGACCTGGATTCAGATCAGGCCTCCGGCATGACGGACATGGTGCAGAGTCTGATTGTGGCAGTCAATCAGACCTTAGGCATCAAGGATACCTCTACGGAATCCGCAGAACAGGCGGTTTCGTTCAGACGGTCCAAACCACCTTCCAAGGTGTTTGCCCCTCACACTGAGTTCACGGACATACTCAAGAGGGAGAGAGAGAATCCGACCAGGCGCTTTCAAAGAGGGAAGCGCCTCGGCATTCTATATCCCTTTTCCCTGGATCTTGCCACGAATTGGACGGTTTCTCCTTCAGTGGACCCACCGGTCTCCAGACTGTCCACCAATACGGTACTTCCTCTTGCTAGCGCTGCTTCCCTATAGGACGCCAACGATAGGATTATAGAATCACTGGCAAAGTCCGCCTTTGAGGCGGCCGCTTCTGCCTTATGCCCGGCCTTTGCGTCCACTTGGGTCTCAAAGGCTATAGCCAGATGGGCCAAACAACTCCGTAAAGGCATCTTGGACGGAGCACCTTCCAGAGAGCTGGCGGAGCTCGCAGACCAAATTTCCCAAGCTGGGCAATATTTAGTTTCTGCCTCCCTGGATGCAGCATCCTGCGCGGCGCAGGCATCCAGCAATACCGTGGCCATCCGGAGGAACATCTGGCTAAAAGCTTGGCAGTCGCTCGCAGGTCTCCCTTTTCAGGGAGAGCGTCTGTTCGGCGCCAGATTGGATCAGATCATTAAGGACGCAACGGGAGGCACGAGCTCCCTCCTCCCACAGTCAAAGCCTCACAGACCTGTTCAAAGAAGACAGTTCCGCTCTTTTCGCCGTTTTCCGGTGTCAGAGGATCCCTCCAGTCAACGTAGGCCGCAGAATCGCCAGGTCAAGAAGAAGGCTTTCTTTCGGCCCACCCCCTCCTGGCGTTCCAATAACTCCCAGGGTAGGTCCACCAGACCAAGACCTGGCAGGTCTTCCTCGGCATGACTCGGCCCCAGAACCCAGCGTTCCTCTCAAGCTCGGCAGTCGTCTCCTGCTGTTCAGGGACGTGTGGCTCGACTTGGTGGAGGACGCTTGGGTCAGGGAGGTTGTATCTTTAGGATACAAAATAGAGTTCACTTCCCGCCCAAGAGATCGGTTCTTCGAATCACGCCCCCCAAGGGATCCTTCTCTGGTATTGGGTTTCTTTGCATTTATCGATTCCCTTCTCAATGCTGGAGTTATCGTCCCCGTTCCAGAGCGAGAACGCTTCACAGGTTTTTATTCAAACCTGTTTGTTGTGCCAAAGAAAGACGGCAAGGTTCGTCCCATCCTGGACCTCAAGTTGCTGAACAGGAGGGTTCGCCTGCGTCATTTCAGGATGGAGTCTCTTCATTCAGTAATATCGTCAATGGACTCACAGGAATTTTGTGTTCCATAGACATCCAAGACGCCTACCTCCACGTCCCAATTTGCCCAGCCCATCAGAGGTTCTTGCATTTCGCAGTTCGGCAGAACCATTTTCAGTTTGTCGCCCTGCCCTTTGGCCTTGCAACCGCTCCCAGGGTCTTCATCAAAATCATGGCGGCATTGATGGCCACCTTGAGGATTCGAGGACTGGTTCTCATTCCTTACCTCAACGACATTCTCATCAAGGCCCCGTCCCTCCCCCAGGCTCAAGAAAGCCTGTCCATCGTTCTCGACACCCTGGCCCGGTTCGGATGGATCGTCAACAGGAAGAAGTCCTGCCTTGTTCCCTCTCAGCGCCTGATCTTCTTGGGCATGCTGTTCGATACCCGACAGGCGAAGGTCTTTCTCCCCAAGGAGAAAAGAGCAATCCTCCAGCAGGGAGTTTGGTCTCTGCAGGGCCCTCAGCTTCCTTCCTTCCGGTCAGCGATAAGAGTGCTGGTCAGAATGGTTGCGGCCTCAGAGGCAATTCCCTTTGCTCAGTTCCACTTGAGACCTCTTCAGCGGGCTATCCTGTCTCAGTGGGACAGGTCCGTCAGATCGTTGGATCGTCCGCTTCGTCTCCCTCTCAGGGTCAAGCAGTCTCTCAACTGGTGGCTGTCATCCCCCCCTCATCCTCCAGGGCCGGTCCTTCCTGCCAGTCCACTGGCAGATCATAATGACGGATGCCAGCCTTCTGGGCTGGGGGGCAGTTTTTCGACACCTGACGGCTCAGGGTCGTTGGTCGGCACAGGAATCTTCCCTACCGATCAACATCCTCGAAATCAGGGCCATCTTTCTCTCTCTCTGTCACTGGGAATCGCTTCTCAGGGGCCTGCCAGTCAGAATTCAGACGGACAATGCCACGGCTGTGGCGTACGTCAATCACCAGGGAGGGACCAGAACTTCTCTGGCAATGGCCGAAGTATCCAGGATCCTCCTTTGGGAGAAGGCAACGGTTCTGGCAATATCCGCAGTGCATATCCCCAGCGTGGACAACTGGGCCGCCGACTTCATCAGCCGCGAGGGTCTCGCGGCAGGAGAATGGTCCCTGCATCCGGACGTCTTCCATCAGATCTGCCTTTGATGGGGGACCCCGGATGTGGACCTCATTGCGTCCCGGCTCAACAGGAAAGTTCCGCTGTTCATCTCCAGGTCCCGCGATCCTCTGGCGTTGGACATAGACGCTGTGGCCATTCCCTGGTCACAGTTCGCTCTCCCATACGTATTTCCGCCGCTTCCCCTTCTTCCCAGATTGCTGAAGAAGATCAAGGCGGAAGGGGTGCCGGTCATTCTGATCGCCCCAGATTGGCCCAGGAGGTCCTGGTTCGCAGACATCGTCAATCTCCTGGCGGACGCCCCGTGGAGGCTCCCAGACAGGCCAGATCTTCTGTCACAGGGTCCGTTCTGCCACCTGGGTTCTCGGTCGCTCAATTTGACGGCGTGGCTGTTGAAACCGCGGTACTGAGAGAGTCCGGGTTCTCAGATCGGGTGATTCGCACCATGATCCAAGCCAGGAAACCGTCATCTTCCAGGGTCTACTATTGAACCTGGAAGGCCTATTTTCGCTGGTGTGAGTCCAACGTCATCCCACCAATGAAGTTGTCGCTCCCAGCCGTCTTGGCTTTCCTCCAAGCGGGACTGGACTCTGGTCTCTCTCTCACTACTCTAAAAGGGCAGGTGTCAGCCCTTTCTATCCTCTTCCAGAAATCCTTGGCATCTCGTGCTCAAGTCAGGACTTTCCTTCAGGGAGTGGCGCATACGGCTCCCCCGTACTGGAATCCTGTGGACCCCTGGGACCTCAATCTCGTTTTGGAGGTTATGAGGTGTACTCCCTTTGAACCTCTCAGAGAAGTTCCCCTGTCGGTTTTGTCCTGGAAGGTGGCCTTTCTCGTGGCAATCACTTCCATCAGGCGATTTTCAGAATTAGCGGCTCTGTCTTGTCGCCCCCCTTTCCAGGTCCTCCACCAGGATAAGGTAGTGTTGCTGCCTCCGCCTTCCTTTCTTCCAAGGTGGTATCCACTTTACACTTGAACGAGGATATTGTCCTGTCTTCCTTCTGTCCGGCTCCGACTCATTCTTTGGAGCGCTCGTTGAACAAGCTAGATCTGGTACGTTCAATAAGGACCTACCTGGATAGGACGGCTTCCTTCAGGAAGTCGGATCTCCTATTCGTCATTCCAGATAGAGCGCGGACAGGCCTGCCGGCCTCCAAGGCCTCGATTGCGCGTTGGATTAGGACTGCAATATTGGAGGCTTACCGGGTTAAGAATAGAGTGCCCCCACCCCCCTGGGGTTAAGGCTCACTCCGCCCGGGTAGTAGGCGCCTCCTGGGCGGTTCACCACGGGGCATCCGCCCTACAACTTTGCAGAGCGGCAACCTGGTCTTCCATCCACACGTTTGCCAAATTTTACAAGGTCCACACCTACGCTTCGGCGGACGCCAGCCTAGGCAGAAGGATCTTGCAGGCGGCATTGGGATTTTGCCGACCTGAATGGAGTTTCTTGCCTTTTTTCTCCCACCCCAGGGACTGCTTTGGGACGTCCCATGGTCTCTGTGTCCCCCAATGAAGCGATAGAGAAAACAGGATTTTGGTACTTACCGTAAAATCTGTTTCTCGGAGCGCTCATTGGGGGACACAGCACCCTCCCATATGTTTACAACTCTTCTTTCATTGTTATTATGACTGAGTTGTTTGTTTGGTTCTGTCACATTCTTCTCCTACTGCTTTCTCACTAACTGATTAGCTTGGTGCCAGTCGGTGGGGTGTATACTGCAGAGGAGGAGCCAACCTTTTTTTGCATATGCATAGTGTCAGCCTCCTAGTGGCAGCAGCATACACCCATGGTCTCTGTGTCCCCCAATGAGCGCTCCGAGAAACAGATTTTACAGTAAGTACCAAAATCCTGTTTTATCATCATACTGCCGAACAAAAAGTGGAATAACACACGATCAAAAAGACGGATATAAATAAACATGGTACCGCTGAAAATGTCATCTTGTCGCGCAAAAAACGAACCGCTATACAGCATCATCAGCAAAAAAATTTAAGTTATAACGCGCAGAATAAAGCGATGCAAAAATAATTATTTTTTATATACAATAGTTTCTATTGTATAAAAGCGCCAAAACTTAAAAAATTGATACAAATGAGGTATCGCTGTAATCGTTCTGACCCGGAGAATAAAACTACTCTATCAGTTTTACCACATGCAGAATGGTATAAACGCCCCCCCCACCCCCCTAAAAGAAATTCAGATATTGCTGGTTTTTGTTCATTTTACCTCCCAAAAATCGTAATAAAAAGCGATCAAGAAGTGTCATGTGCCCAAAAATGGTACCAATTAAAACGTCAACTCGTCCCGCAAAAAATAAGACCTCGCATGACTGTGTGCCAAAATATGGAAAAATTATTGCTCTCAAAATGTGATGCAAAAACTATTTTTTGCAATAAAAAACGTCTCTTAGCGTTAGGGTTTGTGGTTAGGGTTGGAGTTATAATTGGGGGGTTTCCACTGTTTAGGCACATCAGGGGTTCTTCTAACGCGACATGACTTCCGACCTCAATTCCAGCCAATTTTACATTGAAAAGTCAAACGGTGCTTCTTCCCTTCCAAGCTCTGCCATGTGCCCAAACAGTGGTTCCCCCCCACATATGGGGTATCAGCGTACTCAGGACAAATTGCACAAACACTTTTGCAGTCCAATTTCTCCTGTTACCCCTGGTAAAATAAAAAAAATTGGATCTGAAGTACCGTATTTTTCAAACCATAAGACGCACTTTTCCCTCAAAATTTTTGGGGAAAATGGGGGTGCGTCTTATGGCCGCAATACACTTATAAATCCGGTGGCGGCGGTCCCGATGCAGCCTCCCTCTGCTCTGTGGTGCGGTGGTGTCCGGGCTCTGTAGTGTGGCGGCAGCGGGGCTCTGTGCTGCGTGGGGGCTCCGCCGGCATTTCGTCATATCCGGAAAGCCACCGGATTTGTAAGTACCGTATATTGCGACCCCACAGAGCACAGCCACCCCACAGAGCACCCCTGCAACACAGAGCACCACCACCGCACCAGCCTGGACCACCAAACGACCCCTGTGACCACTCCTCTACCTGTGCTGATCCCTTCGCTGGTAAGCTGAATTCAGACTGTAAGACTGACCCCCATTTGACACATTATTTTTTTCCCCTATTTTCCTTCTGAAAATTTGGGGTGCGTCTTATGGTCCGGTGCGTCTTATAGTCCGAAAATACGGTAAATATTTTGTAAAAAAAAAAGTTAAATGTTCATTTTTTTTTTTTTTTTTTTTTTTTTTAAATGTTCCAAAAATTCCTGTGAAGTACCTGAAGGGTTAATAAACTTCTTGAATGTGGTTTTGAGCACCTTGAGTGGTGCAGTTTTTAGAATGATGTCACTTTTGGGTATTTTCTATCATATAGACCCCTCAAAGTGACTTCAAATGTGATGTGGTCCCTAAAAAAATGGTGTAAAAATGAGAAATCGCTTAACCCTTAACTTCCTAACAAAAAAATTTTGGTTCCAAACTTGTGCTGATGTAAATTAGACATGTGGGAAATGTTATTTAGTAACTATTATGTGACATATTTCTCCGTTTCAAGGGCATATAAAGTCAAAGTTTGAAAATTGCAAAATTTTCGCCATATTTACGTTTTTTTCATAAATAAATGCAAGTTATATCGAAGAAATTTTACCACCAACGAAGTACAATATGTCACAAGAAAACAATCTCAGAATCGCGAAGATCTGTTGAAGCTTTCCAGAGTTATAACCTCATAAAGAGACAGTGGTCAGAACTGTAAAAATTGTCCTGGTCATTAACGTGCAAGCCACACTTGGGGGTTAAGGGGTTAAATGTGCTGTAACGTGTCATAGGGGACTTTCCCCCTATAGCAACCATACTAGCACTGTAGCTGCTACTGGTACCGCACATGAGAAATTATTTTTAAATTCATATGCAAATGAGGAGGGTTTGGTGCACCCTTGGTGTGGCCAAAAGATTGATCCACCGTTCTGCCTCTTTATTTGCATATTGGGGCCCGTCTCCTGCTTCTAATTAACAGTTCTGTCTTCCTCGAGCGAGTACAGTCTCCTGCCGGCATATGGGGGGGCCGCTTTCATTCTCATCCCGCCCTCCTTCTGATTCCGCTCACTGCACTTCCGGGTGTATTAGTGTAACGAGCCTTGTCAGAGCCAAGATGGGGAGCAGGACACACCGGCCACCGAGGGTGCTCGCTCTGGGAAGCGAGGACTGTCAGTCAGAAGTGGGGGCAGGTCTCCAGTGTGCAAATGAGGAGGCATAACAGTGGATCAAACTCCTGGCCATGCTAAGGGTGAGTGCACACGTTGCGGATTCACTTGCAGATTTTTCAGCGCAGATTTTGCTAAATCCGCATGTAAAATGTCCTGCTTTTTACCTGCGGATTTAGTGCAGATTTACTGCGGTTTTTGTGCGGATTTCCCCTGCGGTTCTACACCTGCGGATTTCTATAATGCAGCAGGTCTAAAACCGCTGTGGATTCCGCACAAAGAATCGACATGCTGTGGATTCAAATCCGCAGCATGTGCACAGCATTTTTTTTTTTTTTTTTTTACATAGGTTATAATGGTACTGTACAACGCAGCAGAAACTGCTGCGAATCCGCAAGGCCAAATCCGCTGCGGATCCGCAGCAGAGTCCGCAACGTGTGCACAGACCCTAAGGGTGTGCCAAAGCCTCCTAATTTGCATAGAAATGAAAACTTGTTTTATCAGTCGCTGGACCAGTAACATACAGTATGGTTACTAGTATGTTAGGCTGCTTTCACATTTGCGTCTGTGTGCGCAGCGTTTGATCCGCATAGATCCACATGCGTACATATCTTTAACATGGTGTACGCAGGGACATGTGTTGCGCACGCATGCGTCGTTTCGCGGTGTCCGGCGAACACATGTTCCTTTTTTTTGAAGCGTCAAAAATCCGTCAATTATGCGCTGTCATACGGATGAGTGCGTCAAAAAAATGCATTACTGTCTAAGGGAACGCATTGCTACGCAAGGACATGCGCATGGATGCGTTCGATGCGCATGCGGACTTCAGACTGCGCATGTCCAGGAACTGATTACAGCACCTGGAAAGAATATCGAACGCATGCGCATAAACAACGCAAATGCTTTTTTTTTTTGCCTCATGGGTAAGATGTGGATAAAAAACACTGCGTAAACATACGTTTACTTGCCTTTTTGCATGCGTATGCAGATGATACGCTGGGCACATATATGCAAATGTGAACTTAGCCTTATACGGTGACTTCCCCTACAACACTGTAAAGCCCATATGAAATGTGTTTTGGATTGGCAGACTGCCAAGAATGATTCATATTCCAGGTGATCATAGAAGCGCTGTTACAAAGTTGATCTCACTGTTGAAAATTTGGCTCGTATAATTCGTATAGCTAAATGGTATTTTTGTATAGGGTTTTACCATCTTGTTGGACACTGTAACCTGCACTCACTTGTTATTATGGTAATGAGGCAGTAATTTGCCAGTCTTTTCTAAGGATGTCTAGAAGAGGCAATAAACAGGTTATGCTGCCTTCAATAGTCTGATATCCTGGAGCGGCCCTCGATATATAGACTATATGAGGCAGTTGAGTCTGGACATTGTGCGAATGCTGGACGTGTGATACGAACCTTCGGCTTTTGCCCACATTCGTCAAGAATACAAGCATTGCTCAGGCCGGTCTTGATGAGGCATATTTGAGTCATGTTTAATAAGATGCTCTGTTACCTGAAACACGTCGCTCACCATGTAACTTAGATCGCTGATTCTCTTTCATCCTCTGTGGAGCGCTTTCAGTGAATAAAGAGAGGAGTTTGTTCACGAGTTCGTTCAGCTGGGTTTTCTCCTGTTTTGTGACTGGAGTTACAGTTGGGTCCATAAATATTTGGACAGAGACAACATTTATCTAATTTTGGTTCCAGACATTACCACAATGAATTTGAAACAAAACAAATCAGATGCAGTTGAAGTTCAGACTTTCAGCTTTCATTTGAGGGTATCCACATTAAAATTGGATGAAGGGTTTAGGAGTTTCAGCTCCTTAACATGTGCCACCCTGTTTTTAAAGGGACCAAAAGTAATTGGACAATTGACTCCAAGGCTATTTCATGGACAGGTGTGGGCAATCCCTTCATTATATCATTCTCAATTAAGCAGATAAAAGGGCTGGTGTTGATTTGAGGTGTGGTGTTTGCATTTGGAAGGTTTAGCTGTGAAGGAAACATGCGGTCAAAGGAGCTCTCCATGCAGGTGAAACAAGCTATCCTTAAGCTGCAAAAAACAGAAAAAACCCATCCGAGAAATTGCTACAACTTTAGGAGTGGCAAAATCTACAGTTTGGTACATTCTGAGAAAGAAAGAAAGCACTGGTGAACTCATCAATGCAAAAAGACCTGGGCGCCCACGGAAGACAACAGTGGTGGATGATCGCAGAATACTCTCCATGGTGAAGAGAAACCCCTTCACAACAGCCAACCAAGTGAACAACACTCTACAGGAGGTAGGCGTATCAATATCCAAATCTACCATAAAGAGAAGACTGCATGAAATTAAATACAGGGGGTTCACTGCACGGTGCAAGCCACTCATAAGAATCAAGAATAAAAAGGCTAGGCTGGACTTTGCTAAAAAACATCTAAAAAAGCCAGCACAGTTCTGGAAGAACATTCTTTGGACAGATGAAACCAAGATCAACCTCTACTAGAATGATGGAAAGAGAAAAGTATGGCGAAGGCGTGGTACAGCTCATGATCCAAAGCATACCACATCATCTGTAAAACATGGCGGAAGCAGTGTGATGGCTTGGGCATGCATGGCTGCCAGTGGCACTGGGTCACTGGTGTTTATTGATGATGTGACACAGGACAGAAACAGCCGAATGAATTCTGAGGTATTCAGAGCCATACTGTGTGCTCAGATCCAGCCAAATGCAGCCAAACTGATTGGTCGTCGTTTCATACTACAGATGGACAATGACCCAAAACATAAAGCCAAAGCAACCCAGGAGTTTATTAAAGCAAAGAAGTGGAATATTCTTGAATAGCCAAGTCGGTCACCTGATCTCAACCCAATTGAACATGCATTTCACTTGTTAAAGACTAAACTTCAGACAGAAAGGCCCACAAACAAACAACAACTGAAAACCACCACGGTGAAGGCCTGGCAGAGCATCAAAAAGAAGGAAACACAGTGTCTGGTAATGTCCATGAGTTCAAGACTTCAGGCAGTCATTGCTAACAAAGGGTTTTCAACCAAGTACTAGAAATGAACATTTTATTTACAATTATTTAATCTGTCCAATTACTTTTGGTCCCTTTAAAAACAGGGTGGCACATGTTAAGGAGCTGAAACTCCTAAACCCTTCATCCAATTTTAATGTGGATACCCTCAAATGAAAGCTGAAAGTCTGAACTTCAACTGCATCTGATTTGTTTTGTTTCAAATTCATTGTGGTAATGTCTAGAACCAAAATTAGATAAATGTTGTCTCTGTCCAAATATTTATGGACCTAACTGTATATTTCTTGCCTAAGATATGTCACAACTAGTCACGATGAGACGAGCTGTGGCGTCATGCTTCCATCCATTTTGATGGAGCTGGACAAAGTTGGCAGCTCCCCTTCGTGCAAAAAAGTTTCGAAGCTGCTATGTTTTTGAGTTTTTTTTGTATTTTTTTAATGTATACCTTATTTTTCACTATGAAGACATCTATTGTGAAAATTCACACTGCACCTAGAGGACCCGCTTAGTATTTGGACAATGTTCTATTCTACATCAGTATTTCAGTAAGTCAAAACCAGGAGTGGAACAATTAGAGAAGTATAGAAACAGTCACCACTTCTGGATTTATCACCATCTCCTGGTTTTGCGTTAAGTACTACTTTCTTGTGTTGAGGTAGGATCTAAGTGACCCTTCACGGTTGACCTAGTGATTTCCAAATTAATTCACAGAACGTTGCTAGCAACATAAATAACCAAACGGAGACGTGTTTCTGTCTGGGAGAATCAAAACAGATTCTACCCCATGTATTACATCATCATCTTTTATAGTATTTAGTGAGTTTGTACTTCAACCAATAGTATAAAACCACACCTACAACATTTAACCTATGAAAATACAGGAAGACTGGAAACTACATATATGGTCATATCCACGTAACCATAGAAGGGAACAATAGTATGTTATATCTTGTCCAAACTGGAGCGGTCTGGTTCTATTACAGCCCATAACCTTTACTCTACTTCTTTATATCGGCCAGGAACTATAGCCTTATTAAGTAACAGAATTTATCTCATAAACCACAAGATGGAGTTACAAGCACAAAATGGAGCATTCATTTTTGATCTTTCTTAATTTAGTCCTTCACACTTGCACCTCTTTTACGGTCAGACACCGACTCAATAAAAGCATTTGAACTCCGTGTGTTTTAGTGCAATCTGGATATAAATTAAATGATGGCATTACATTAAAAATGCCGCCTGTCCTGTAAAAATTACGCACCCATACAACAATGTGGCTGTAAAAAAAAAAGTTTATGTCTCCTGGAATTCGTGGGAGAAAAACACTATATTAAAAATAAAATCCTGACTCCGGCAGTACGTCACTGGTTTAATATTGCATGTTCTAACCCTATCGATCTGCAGCTATAGAATTGTGACTGAGACTTTCTGTATTTGGCTGCCAGAGTTCTACCATCCATGAAAAGGCCTGAAAGTCATATTTCCTTTTCATTTGCAATGCATGGTCTAACATTCCCAAGTATTGTGATTAACATTCAGTGTACACGTGTTATTTTTACATGTTATCATGCAGATTTCCTTATCTTGATCGGATCTCACCAAAGGGGGTGTCCTCTTCCAGAAAATCCTGATCCCTGGGCTCAGTTTATTTAAAAACGAATAAAAAAACAACCCGCTTTACTCACCATTACCGGGTGCAGCGTTGACGTAACGTTCAGCGGCTCCGCTTCTGTAGACGGAACACTTCAGAGCGTTTGATCTTACTGATTGGCTTCAGCACTGCAGCCAATAAAAAGCATAACAGGCAGGGGCAGAGCCTCAATGCTGGACCCGAAGATCAGGAGTAAAGTGTTTTTTTTTTTTTTTGTGTTTTTTTTAAATATCAAACTGTGCCTTGGGTGGGTAAGTTTTTGAAAGTGGACAAACCCTTTAAATTGACAGTGAAGAGTTAAGTTGTATTCTGCTGAGATAAATGACCAGAAAATAAAATCCGATTTGAACAGGGCAATTTGACAATAGCCACCACACTTTCTGCAATTCCTGTCACTTTTTCAAATTAAAAAAAAAATCGCTGGAAATAATTCCAAAAATGTTGTTTTGTCCAAAGTTACCTCTTACGGAAGGTAGGACATAGGCTGTACGATTCTCAGGTTCCCATGTATGCAGGCTCAGAGCGGAGTCTGCACCTCACCAGGCTGATGCCAGCTGGCACAGTATGGACCGGAGCTTGCTGCTGTTTAATCATTTTAATGTTGCTCTCAATCACTGATTAAAGTGCCATTTATACCCCAATGTCCCATTCCCTTTTCTGATGTTAGTTATAGGATGCTGATGAGTTGTCAGGACTCCTGTGGAGAACGGCCCTTTAACAGTAGACTGTAGCATGCCAGTATATAGAACAAGCTATGAAACAAATGAAAGGTCAAGTCCCCTAAGAGGACTGGAAAAATAAAGTTAAAATTAAATATAAAACTGAGAATATTGTATTTTTTTTTCCAGTTTAGGAATAAAAAAAAAAAGTGCTTGTATCACCGCATCCTGAAAAGTTTGAACAAAACATAAAATTAATCCATATGATAAAAACTGTAAAGAGAAAACTCAAAAGCCCAAGGAAAGTTGTGTAGATGTAGGACAAGTAGAGCGTGGCGCGATCGTTAGTACCGCGTAGCCTGCACAGAGGCGCTGCTCAGCCCTGGTGTGATCAGCTCATTTACTTCTGTCTCCAGACGGGCGTTCTACAGATCTGCAGCACTGAAACCTGTGTCCGGTTCTGAGCTAGACTACGTCTTATTAACCTGTTTTCAATGGAATTTGCCATTTTTTTTTTACGTGGAATATAACTTTTTTTTTTTGTTAATGTTCAAAGTTGCTGCACGCCATGGTCTTCAAAGCCTAGGAAAAGTTGCTGTGTCTCGGCGCATGCCACCACCTGCAAATTTACCCAGTCTAAAGGCGGAGAATAAAGGCAATGACCCAAATGTGAACATTGTTCCCAAAGATGGCACCGGCTGGGCATCCAAACAAGAGCAGTCCGACGAGGAGAAGTAGGTCCCACCCATCAATGCTTTTACTACCTAGTTATGCTTCACAATAAGTTTAAAAGCAACTTGGACTAAATTTTAACTTTTTTTTTCTTAGAACACCAGAAGTGCCTCCTCCACCTCCAAAGCCAGTTCCACCCCCACCAACTGAGGTTCCTGTGGTTACGAAATCTTGGGCCAATACCAAGCCAGGTGGGCAAGGAGATGGTAAGATCGGTTTTAAGGAAATTACTGAATTACATTTGTTGCGTTTTTTTTGTTTTTGTTTTTTAGAAGTTTCAGCTATTTATGCATAGTTGGTTCTAGGACTGAAGACCGCAGGCTTTGTTTTTTTTTTCTCTGATTGTGACCTGAATGAGATATGATTTGAGTGATCTGCCTCTAACCGTAGTCTTTCAGTAATGTGAGCATTCATAGCCCCATTGTGTGGCTATATCTGCCGCAGCCTATCCCCATGTTATCCTCCTTCAAACATTGGGGTGAACCTTATCTTGAATGTCAATGCGGTTTGCTACTCGCCCCATTGAGCTTTATCATTCATTACCTTTGTGAACGTTACTGATGATCGATAGTATGTAGAATCTCTCCTAAACACAGAGTACAGATGTTTAAGCCTCAGTGTCTACAAAAAATGTTGTAGTGCTCAATGACCCTAGTCTAAGATGCCCCATTGCCCAAGACGGTTTGTAAATCTTGTGATCTGCCCCATTTTTCTCTGTATGCTGCTGTTGTGAAGTGATGGCATCTAGGTAACCTCATAGTCACAGAGTAGTAGAATGTGCCAATGACCGGTGGATGCTTGGAGAAGGCTTCTTACTGGAATACATAGTGTCGGTTGGTGGAGGAAATGAGCAGGAATGGTACCTTTTCTGCCAATTGCCTGGTTAAACTTTTCTAGCAAGGTTTGGAGAAGATCTTTTTTTTTCTTAGCATGACTTCCACAAATTGAGATCCACAAAGACATGGGGCTGATTATTGCATTTCTGCTTGTTTTTACAATTCTACAGTTTTATACACTTTTTTTTATGTTACATACATATCATAACTAGTGATGAGCAAGCGTACTCTGATGTCGTGTTATCCGAGCATGCTCAAGTGTTTTCAGAGTATCTTGGGCGTGCTCGAGTAATGCATGTTCGAGTCCCTGCAGCTGCACGACTCGCGGCTGTTAGACAGCTGCAACTTATGCAGGGATTGCCTGGGTTTTAGACGATCCCCGGATGTGTTGCACCTGTCTAAGGGCCCCGTCTCACATAGCGAGATCGCTGCTAAACAGCTATCTCAGCAGCGATCTCGCTATGTCTGACACGTACCAGCGATCAGGCCCCTGCTGTGAATCGCTGGTCATGTCAGAAATGCCAGGACTTTTTTTTGATCGCTGGTCTCCCGCTGGCCAGCACGCATCGCTGCGTGTGACAGGCAGGAGACCAGCGATCTACTGGTAACCAAGGTACACTTCGGGTTTCCAGGCGCGTGGCTGTGCCCGGAAACCCGATGTTAGTTTGGATACTAGCGTGCTGCTGCAGGGGAGCTGGTAACCAAGGTACACGTCGGGTTTCCAGCACCGTGCAGCGCCTGGAAACCTGACGTGTACCTTGGTTACCAGCTCCCTGCATCAGCGCGCTGGTATCCAATGTACACTGCAGGTAACTAGGCGACGTTACCCGCAGTGTCGCTGTCCTGATCGCTGCCTGAGCTGCCTGTTTGGCAGCTCAGCAGCGATCATGTAGTGACACACCAGCGATCCTGATCGTTGTCGGGATCGCTGGTGTGTCGCTATGTGAGACGGAGCCCTTACAGCTGCGAGTCATGCAGCTGCGGGGACTTGAACACGCCTAAGATACTTGGATAACACCCAAGCACGCTCGGATACACGATATCAGAGTACGTTCGCTAATCATAACATAGGCATGTGTTTATTGTGCTAAGATGTTGGTGGGTATTATATCTGATTTTAAAGTAGAGATTGTTTGTTTTCTTTCCAGGTGTTCAGGTGAACAGCTATTTTCAGCAAGAATTCCCCAGTCTGCAGGCAGCTGGGGATCCAGAAAAGAAAGAAAAAGATGCAGCCGACGATAACTATGGGCCTGGACCTAGTCTACGGCCACAAAGTAATGCATATGGTGCTATTTTGTATGAGATCTCTAAAAATGTATTCTATATATAATATATATTTTAGCAGGACATTATCATTAGCGGACTAGTAGACCCTGCCGCTTGTTAGTCCATCAAACCTGCCCCCACCCCTAGATCTTAGCTGTGGTACCTTTCTGCCTATGCACAGTGTACACAGAGCTGCCAATCAGTGGTGTCAGCTGGGCTATACAGAGCTCAGCAGCAAGAACTGGTGGATCTGCAGCAGATAAAATGAGTTAATCAAAACTGCAGCAAACTGCCCAGTAAGTGATACAACACAGAAATTAGGGTCTCTGCCTCTACATGATGCTGCTCTCATGTGGGATAACAAAAACTTAGTGACAGATTTTGTCGAAAGGATATGAATTGCAACTTTTCTGTAACTTGGGGTGTATGCAATGGCCCCTGACCTATAACTGCTGGAGAATTTTAGTTTTCTGTTACTGTTGACCATGATGCCTGAATAGATCCGTTAACCACTTTTTAAAGTCTGGTCTTTTGTGACACTTAGGGCATACCAGCCATTTTTATTTGTCAGATTTATGGCTGTAACTTAATTAAATTTTTTTTTATAACATGCTGAATATGATTACAATCCAGTTAACTTCTACCTGTCCTAATCTGTGCACACAGCTGATGTGGCCAGCTGGCGGGAAGGTGGAGGGAGGAACCTCGGTATTCCGCTTGCACCCCCCGACCAAGAAAATGCTGTTTCGCTGGGAGACGAAGGATCGTCCCATCCGGCTCTCCCTGGTGCAGATCAGAACAAGATTGCTGATAAACGACCGGCCACCACCCAGCTGAAAGTGAATGGACAGCAACCAGGCCTACCTCCTCAGTACAGAGGCATGATGCCTCAATTTGCTGGAAATGTAGGTATTGCAGCCACCTTAGTATTTTGATTTATTACAATAACCTTGCTTCATATGTGTGCAGCCATTCAGCTGTTGTGCAGCCAGTTGGCTATTGGTTCAGTTTTCTCC
The DNA here is from genome assembly GCA_033576555.1 of Oophaga sylvatica. NCBI lineage: Eukaryota > Metazoa > Chordata > Amphibia > Anura > Dendrobatidae > Oophaga > Oophaga sylvatica. The sequence continues at coordinate 117,572,113 of JARQOD010000009.1, read as the reverse complement.
AGGGCAAGGAGCTCAGTTTGCATTTTGTGTAGCCAATCTTTGCATAAAATATAAGGTCAGGGCTACCTCTAATGGCTTCATGACAGATGAACCTATATGAACACTGATTTCATAAATCTACTTTTTTTTCCCCTCAGATGTTCCCTTCTTATCCTCGACTTCCGTTTCCTCCTGTGCAGGGACAAACTAGATATCCTGCGCAAGCAGAGGCCAACAGGTAATCTTTCTAGACCTTGATCTAAAGTGCACATTTTTTTTTATGAAATGTTTTTTTCTAAGGTCATCAAACTTAAAGGGGTTTTACACTGACAGGCTGCTGATAAGTACTAGGGTTCTCTTGGTCTTGTCCAGCCGGTCAAGCATGCGCAGATGGTTTTTCAGTAGTAAATGGGTTCTGTGCGGAAACCGAGGAGCACACCACCCACTGTAAGCAGCATTTGTAGCATGTTCATATAAGTCAGGCAGCGCTGTTATATGCAGATGCCTGCCTGCCCAATCACCGAGGACAGATAATGAGCCCCTCTGTGACTGCTGACCTGTGCTGTGCATACCCCAGACAGCCTGGAAGAACAACACCATGTGCTTGGGGCAAACAAACTGCTCGTAATTGTTGATGGTGCTGGTTATCCGCTGCATATCACAGTGCTGTCTGCCTCACATAAAGGGTCCGATTTTGCTTTCTGATCAGACAACGGTGATGCAGCTGTCTTCCAGTGCGATCGCCGAGAACCGATCACGAGCACTTCTGTGACTGCTGACTTTTGTACTGTTCAGCCAGACTGCTATTTAGGCCGAGGTCACATTAGCGTATAGCATTGGATACAATATGTTAATGACGCTCCTCTCATACTCTGCTGTGAGTGTGAGCAGAGTGTCAGTGCTGCAAGAAGCTCATCACAGGTGAGAAGGTCACTAATCTCTCCATCTTCTCCATTGCTTGTCTCTGTATATATCGAACTGTAGTCGGATGACATCCGAGTACAGTACAATGTTTTGCATGGGTGGACACCGTGCACGATATGCTGCCAATCAGTGTGCTGCTTTTTTTTTTTTCTCATGCTGAGTCAGCATGAGCAAAAAATCGCAGACCTGAATAACACTGGTCAAAGTGCAGTGCGAGATTGTCGCATTGCACTCCTCCGTAATCTACGCCATTGTGAGCGAGCCCTTAGACCAACACTACCTGACTGGTGCATGCGCAGCACAGACCTGCAGTCATGGATGAAGCGCTCATCATCAATTCTCGGTGTTAGTACAGGCAGACGGCTGCATATAAGATAAGCAAAACCTATTAGGGGTACAAGAATCCAATCAATCTAAGTAGGGGTAAGCAGGATCAGATATAGATAAAATATTACTTTTAATATTCAAGATTAAAATATGGTTAGCCTGTACCTTGCAGTGACAAATACAGACATTAAAGTGATGAAGTGAACCAGTGCTGAATTAGAAACTGGTTGGATCTTACCACTAGGGTTTGTACAAGGACATTTTTAGAGGGATAGGTCACACTTGGGCACTGTCCTTGTCAGGACGGGAGATATACGGGGACTGTAGTTTTACTTGTCTGACTTTATTTCCCTTTTCTCCCTCCTGCATGACATTTTTGCTGATCGAAAATTTCTAGTGGTAAGACCCAACCATTTTTTAACTGAGCACTGGTACACTTATCACTTTAATGTCTGTATATGTTATTGCGAGGCATTGGCTACCCATATTTTGATCTTGAATATTACAAGTGATATCTGATCCTGCTTTCCCCTATGCAGACACTGCATATAACAGCGCTGGCTCACCTGAGCATGCTGATTTCCTGTCTGAGCAGTGCTATGAGTGCTGTCCACAGTGGGTTGTGTGATCTTTGGTCTTTGCACATGTAACCCATTTACTACAGAAAAACCCATCTGTGCATGCTGAACCCGACCAGAAGCCTACTAATGGCCGAGCTTTGATCTGTATCTGTAGCTGTTTTTAATATGAAAGAATGCAATTCAGAAAAGAAACTGTTTGGAAAGTTTGTTTATCAGTTTTTTTTTTTCTTACACAAAATGCATTTACCATCATGGTAAAACCCCCTTTAATAATTACTTAGGTACACCCTACTTTATAGACAAGATATAAAATATCACTGAGGATATCAAAGATGGTTTTCTTCAATGATTCCTTAATTTCAGACCGCCTCGACGACCACAAGCATGGGCTGCTGAGGCATCGATCGTCCCTCCATCATTAGTGCTACTGAACTGAAAGAGCTGGACAATCTGGACACTGAAGCAGATGAAGGCTGGGCAGGTAATTCTCGCTTGCTTTTTTAGGAAATCGGTGTGAAGTTTTGGATAAGGAAACACATTGGTATATCTTAAATTTATAGTTTAGTTTCAACTACAGCAAATTATAATATATTTTTTTTCTGAATCTATTTCTCTTGATCTTCGAGATCTCCGCTTGCTTCATTCAATAGGAATCTTCATTATTTTCTTCCATTGTAAAAAAAAAAAAAATTGCCCTATCATGTGATGGACACTTTAAACCCCTCAGATTAGAAGACCATGTTCATACTCATTTTTCACTGATGCCTAGATAAAGCTTGAAAAACATTGCATCACGAAATAACAAATTGTAATGTATTCAGTACATGGATAAAAAAATGTTTCATTTTTATACGTAGAAGAAACATGTGAAGTCAGCCTAATGCTGTATGCAGTAATGCCTTTGGGTGCACACAGGTGCAATATAGCGACAAACCGCCACTCACTTATCTTTCCTAATGGGTGGATGCATGGGATTACCGTATTTTTCGGACTATAAGACGCACCGGACCATAAGACGCACCCCAAATTTTCAGAAGGAAAATAGGGGAAAAAAAATAATGTCAAACGGAGGTCCGTCTTACAGTCCGAATTCAGGTTACCAGCGAAGGGATCAGCACAGGTAGAGGAGTGGTCACAGGGGTCGTTTGGTGGTCCAGGCTGGTGCGGTGGTGGTGCTCTGTGTTGCAGGGGTGCTCTGTTGGGTGCTTTGTGTCTGTGGGTGGCTGTGCTCTGTGGGGTGGCTGTGCTCTGTCTTGGGGTGGCTGTGCTTTGTCTGTGTGGTGGCTGTGCTCTGTCTGTGTGGTGGCTGTGCTCTGTCTGTGGGGTGGCTGTGCTCTGTCTGTGGGGTGGCTGTGCTCTGTCTGTGGGGTGGCTGTGCTCTGTCTGTGGGGTGGCTGTGCTCTGTCTGTGGGGTGGCTGTGCTCTGTCTGTGGGGTGGCTGTGCTCTGTCTGTGGGGTGGCTGTGCTCTGTCTGTGGGGTGGCTGTGCTTTGTCTGTGGGGTAGCTGTGCTTTGTCTGTGGGGTGGCTGTGCTTTGTCTGTGGGGTGGCTGTGCTTTGTCTGTGGGGTGGCTGTGCTCTGTCTGTGGGGGTGGCTGTGCTCTGTCTGTGGGGGGTGGCTGTGCTCTGTCTGTGGGGGGTGGCTGTGCTCTGTCTGTGGGGGGTGGCTGTGCTCTGTCTGTGGGGGGTGGCTGTGCTGTGTCTGTGGGGGTGGCTGTGCTGTGTCTGTGGGGGTGGCTGTGCTGTGTCTGTGGGGGGTGGCTGTGCTGTGTCTGTGGGGGGTGGCTGTGCTGTGTCTGTGGGGGGTGGCTGTGCTGTGTCTGTGGGGGGTGGCTGTGCTGTGTCTGTGGGGGGTGGCTGTGCTGTGTCTGTGGGGGGTGGCTGTGCTGTGTCTGTGGGGGGTGGCTGTGCTGTGTCTGTGGGGGGTGGCTGTGCTGTGTCTGTGGGGGGTGGCTGTGCTGTGTCTGTGGGGGGTGGCTGTGCTGTGTCTGTGGGGGGTGGCTGTGCTGTGTCTGTGGGGGGTGGCTGTGCTGTGTCTGTGGGGGGTGGCTGTGCTGTGTCTGTGGGGGGTGGCTGTGCTGTGTCTGTGGGGGTGGCTGTGCTGTGTCTGTGGGGGTGGCTGTGCTGTGTCTGGGGGGGGTGGCTGTGCTGTGTCTGTGGGGGGTGGCTGTGCTGTGTCTGTGGGGGGTGGCTGTGCTCTGTCTGTGGGGGGTGGCTGTGCTCTGTCTGTGGGGGGTGGCTGTGCTCTGTCTGTGGGGGGTGGCTGTGCTCTGTCTGTGGGGGGTGGCTGTGCTCTGTCTGTGGGGGGTGGCTGTGCTCTGTCTGTGGGGGGTGGCTGTGCTGTGTCTGTGGGGGGTGGCTGTGCTGTGTCTGTGGGGGGTGGCTGTGCTGTGTCTGTGGGGGGTGGCTGTGCTGTGTCTGTGGGGGTGGCTGTGCTTGCTGTGGGGGTGCTGTGCTCTGTCTGGGGGGGTGGCTGTGCTCTGTCTGTGGGGGGTGGCTGTGCTCTGTCTGTGGGGGGTGGCTGTGCTCTGTCTGTGGGGGGTGGCTGTGCTCTGTCTGTGGGGGGTGGCTGTGCTCTGTCTGTGGGGTCGCAATATCCTTACAACTCCCTTGGCGGTGGTCCCAATGCAGCCTCCCTGTGCTCTGTGGTGTCCGGGCTCTGTGATGTGGTGGCAGCGGGCCTCTGTACTGCGTGTGGGGCTCCGTGCTGCGTGTGGGGCTCCGCTGGCATTTCGTCAGAGCCTGGAAGCCCCCCACAGCTCTGTTGCCGAGACACGGAGCTAAGATGGCCGCCAGGGGACTCCAGAAAGATGGCGGCGCATACTGAAATTCAAATCTCGGCAACGCTGCCACCACATCACAGAGCCCGGACACCACCGCACCACAGAGCATCGGGTCCGCCGCCGCCACCGTATTTTGTTGGTATGTTGCGACCGTAAGACGCACCCCCATTTTCTCCCAAAATTTTTTGGGAAAAAAGTGCGTCTTACGGTCCGAAAAATACGGTATATGTGCACATAGATCAGGCTTCTACAAGGTGCCTGTAGGGCACGCTCCCGCTTACTAACCATTTGTGAGGTCTACAGTAGGATAGTACTTGGCTCCCAGTACCTTTTAAGCATCCCACACAAATCATAGCCGTTCCCAGCATTACCAGACATAACCGCATCCTGCATAAATATTAGTTGATATTTTAGCTGAAATACTCAAACTTGCAAGCACAACACATCACTGAAAAAGCGACATAAGATTACAGAAATAAGCTACCGTATATACTCGTGTATAAGCAGAGATTTTCAGCACCTTTTTTTGTGCTGAAAATGCCCCTCGGCTTATACACGAGTCATAGGTCAGAAACCAGCGGGGGAGGGGATGCGGCGGCAGGAGCCGGTGGCTGGGACATAATACTCACCTCCCCGTGCCATCGCTGAACGTCCCTGCAATCCTGTGTTCTCCCCGGCTTCCTGCAGCTCTCCAGCGCTGAGCGGTGACGTAATACCCGCTCATTAAGGTCATGTAATATGGACGCGACGCCACTCCCACGGGCGTGGCCTCCATATTCATGGCCTTAATGAGCGGTATTACGTCACCGCTCAGCGCTGGAGAGCTGCAGGAAGCCGGGGAGAATGCAGGATTGCCGGCCGGGACGTTCAGCGATGGCACGGGGAGGGTGAGTATGATGGAGGAGGATGGGGGGAGCATGAGGAGGACAAGGAGCACGGAGCAGGACGGGGAGGCGGAGAGCACGGAGCAGGACGGGGGGGAGGACGGAGAGCACAGAGCAGAACGGGGGGTGGACGGAGAGCACGAGCAGAACGGGGGTGACGGAGAGCACGGAGCAGAACGGGGTGGGGAGAGCACGGAGCAGAACGGTGGGGTGGACGGAGAGCACGGAGCAGAACGGGGGGAGGACGGAGAGCACGGAGCAACGGGGAGACGGAGAGCACGGAGCAGGGGGGAGGACGGAGCACGGAGCAGACGGGGGACGGAGAGCACGGAGCAGAACGGGGGGAGGACGGAGAGCACGGAGCAGAACGGGGGGAGGACGGAGAGCACGGAGCAGAACGGGGGAGGACGGAGAGCACGGAGCGAACGGGGAGCGGAGAGCGGCAGACGGGGGACGGGGCCGGAGAGAACGGGGACGGAGAGCACGGAGCAGAACGGGGGGAGGACGGAGAGCACGGAGCAGGACGGGGGTGGGCACAGGAGAATGGGGGAGTGCAGAGCTGGATGGGGGAGCACGGAGCAGGATGGGGGAGGATGGAAAGCATGGAGCAGGACAGGATAATGGAGCAAGAGGAGGGAGCACAGAGGAGAATGGGGGCGCACAAAGCTGGATGGGGGAGCACAGAGCAGGACAGCAACTTATACACCCGGCTTATACGCGAGTCAATAAGTTTTCCAAGTTTTTTGTGGCAAAATTAGGGGGGTCGGCTTATACATGAGTATATACGGTATACCTTCAAATACAAACGTAGGGACACACCAGTGCACAGCAGCATAAAGAAGCTGACATGCTAGAAGTAGCCATTGGTGGTCTAGGCCATCTTTTCATTACCATGTTTGTGAATGTCTAGGGTAACTTGGCTTGTGGAATATCTTGCCTCTATTAGACACCTAGAGTTGTTACATATCTGACTATCACATACAGAGTACAGATCACAATGTCCAGAAAGGCCAGGGATAAGATCGAAAACCTACACACGGGTAGGCATGTGTAAGTATGCTCAGATTTGGGTCAGGGGACCCGAGATGAGGTCACACTCAGACTGTATGTCAGATGGGTCCGACTATACGCTGTGACTTGTCGCACATAGCCAAGACTCGATTTACTGTGATGGCCAGTTGCCGCGTGATTTGTTTTGCAGTCGTGCGGCGATTCACCTGCCGCGGGTAGGCAGAGCTGTGACCGCAGCTTGTTGCCTGGCCCTTAGAGCCGAGCCTCACACAGTGCTAGGTCCATGCTCTGATTCTTAGGATTCCAGCTTGACGCAGGGTTACTCCTCATTTGCAGGTGCACAAAGTGAAGTCGATTATACAGAGCAGCTGAACTTCAGCGATGACGATGAGCAATCTCCATGTCAGAAAGAAAAATCAGAGAGCTGGTAATCTATCCTATATTTGTTTCTTCCGATTGATCTATATAGCCATGGTGACGTTACATGTGATGTAGTTGTGAGTTGCAATTTTTGTTTTTCAACTGTATGTATTTCTCCCGTTTGGTACTTTGAATTAAAATATGGCTTTTTTAATATTCAAATGTTCTCCCCGAGTTTTGTTTTGTGACTTGAACAACACATGGGTTGAATGTTCTCTGACTTTAATACGACACCTTAAACCAGACGTTTTCAACTATATGACCGATCCCAACTCCATCCCTAAGTCGCAATCAAGAGTTATGTAAAATAATTTGCTACCATTTCAAAGTAACATTCATGTAATCATCAGCGTTATGATGGAACTGCTTCATTCTCCAGGGAGTTGTCATTCATTTCAGCTTATCTAAAGGGAATCTGTCACCAGGTGTTTTCCATGTTGAGAGCAGCATGATGTAGGGATAGATACCTTGATTCCAACAGTCTATCACTTACTAGGTTTCTTGATGCAACTTTGATAAGATCATTCTTTGTGCCGCCAATCAGGCAGATCTGAGCTCAGTATAAATAACCCCGCCAACATTACTGATTGGCAGCTTTCTTCCAATCATTGGTGAGGGTGTGGTTACATAGAGTAGCAGGACTGCATGGCACAAGACAACTAGTCCTCTAATGATCTGCTGAACAAGATTGGTTTTATTGAAACTACAACAAGCAGACCAGTAAGTGATACAATGTTGATATCTGGCTCTCTGCCTCTACATCATGCTGCTCTCAGATTAAGTAGCAAAAACCTGCTGATGGATTCCCATTAAAAGCCTAAACATTGGTTAAAATCATGATCTTATCCAGTATATAGGGGTTTAGAGGAAGGGTGACCATCTTTTACCTCTGATAATGTAATGGGTTAGTGTGATGCTAAAAAGAGGCGCAACATAAATCTGAAGTAACTCCGAACTCTTCAGTTTTACAGTGAATCTACTTAAAAATGTTAACTGGGTGTTTGCAAGCAGAGGTTAGTACAGAGATTATATGAATGTTGCATATATTTCATAATTGAAGGGAAAAACTTAATGTATCACTGTCTGTTTTTATACAGCATCTTGGCCTTCCTAGAAGGGGCTACAATGTTGCACTCACATTGACTTGCTTTTCTTGGCCAGAAATATTTGACAAATCTGGTTAACTCTCTTTACATTGGGTGGTGACAGGATAGGTGATACCTGGTTAATTGGTGGGGGTCCGACCACTGTGACCCACATCGCTCGTCAGAATGGGAAATTTTTATATCTGTTAGAATGGAGCGGCAATGCTCATGCCCGACGTCCTCTCCATTAATTCGGCTCTATGGGCTGCTGGAAATAAACAAGTGCGGCACTCAGCAGATGAATAAGGAACAAATGGAGCCACAGTGGAGCGTGCATGCTGCTCTGTTCTAATGGGGATAATGATTCCCTATTCTGCCAATCAGTGCAGGTCACTGTGGTTGGACCCACAGCGATCAATAGGTTATCATCACCTGTCCTGTGGATAGTTGATAACTTGTTTTCCACATATAACCCCTTTTAAGCCTTGTGATTGGATGTATCATCACCATAACTATTCAGATGTAAACTACAGTCCCCCCACAGCTACGTCCCATGTAAGGACGGTAAAGCAATGGGTATCATACACTCATTCAGATATGGCCGACTTTACTCACACTTTCTTTTTGGTAGTTGCTCTGGTCGCTGCTTAGATCTATTATTCTTATTTAATAAAGACCTAATAAAATTTCACTTTTATTATCAGTCATTCCGTGTTCTTTTTTTTTTTTTCTTTTACCTTTCTGAAGTCTCTTGCTGCTAATTAAAGGGACTTGGTCAGCACAGAATGACTGTTCAAACCAAGCACAGGCGCTCTGCATCACGGCGCGGCCAAACATTTACATACATCTTCCCACCTTCTTGGTTTCCATCTATTTCCACCGCCCTCTGCCCCTATGAAGCCAGAGCTGTCAATCAAAGAGGGGGGGTGAAGATAGAGGGGAAAAAAGCAGGTGTGAAGGTGTATAATATAAATGACTGGCCCCTTGTCAAGCATCGAACAGCTGTACTTTGGTTGAGCAGTCATTCTGTGCTGACAGTCCTTTAAAGGGATTTCGTTGCCAGGTTCTTGCCACCTAATCTGAGAGCAGCATAATGTAGAGACCGAGACCCTGATTCCAACGATGTATCACTTACTGGGCTGCTTGCTGTGGTTTTCATAAAATCACTGTTTTATCAGGAGATGATCATTAAAGGACTAGTTATCCTGCTGCCATGTAGTCCTCCATGTTCTTGAGCTCTGTATACAACAAGAAGCCCAGTAAGTGACACATTACTGGAATCGGGGTGTCTGCCCCTCATTGTGCTGCTCTCATATGGGGTAGTAGAAAATTGGTAACAGATTCCCTTTAAAAAACATTCAGTCATTATTTTTTGCTATGTTCACATATTGCATTTTTGCAGTGGTTTTTTTTGCTGCACTTTTATGAAATTTTTCACGCTGTTTTTTTTTACCGTACCAGCAAGTCTGAGATTTCAGAAATCTCATGCACACACATTGGTTTTATTTTCCTGACTGATTTTGCAAAGTGTAGCATGTCACTTTAAGCATTTTTTCAGCGTATTTGCAGCTTTTTTCACCCATAGGAATAATTCGATAAATGAAAAACCGCAGGTATCAGTTTTTGTTGCAAAAATCTAAGGATGTTAAATCAGGCTTTTTTGTGGCTACTAAACTTTATCAGCTTGCACAAGAAGCAATCAAAACGCAGCAATAAAAACACAGCGAAAACTCAGCAAAGCCTGCTTTTTGTAAGCAGCTTCTTTACTGCCGAGAGAGCAGGTTTTGCGCGTGGAAAAAAATGCAACGTGTGAGCATAGCCTTACATGTACTGAATCATAACCCTGCTGTTTACACCACTGAAAGATCTTCCATGTTTTCATTCTATACACTTATTAAGTAAATTGACTTAATATGGAATTAAATTAAAAAAAACAGCATTGCTCTCTTAAATTGTGATTTTTTAATGCAAAACCTTGAATCAACTTTCCAAAAAAGATGTTTTCCCAAAGCTGCGATTGTAGTAAATGCAGACAAATTTTCAAAGTTCTAATAATAATGCAGACGTATTGCACGATTATTCCATAGTATTGTGCCAAAAGTTCTCATACAAAATGATATTGATATTAATGTACTTTTAAAAAAGTTAACCAAATTCTCAAAATATCTTTGTTACAGAAACTTACAACTGTAACCACACGTTTGGTATGGGCTGTGCTTCTTGTACACGTTCAGCTTTCTCTGGCTTGACGGTCATGCTTGTATATGTGTGAGGCTATGTGCCTCCTATCAGGCTATAGCAGCATTTTGGACGAAGTGTATTTTCACTGTGTTCAAAACTCTGCATTCTAATTACGCCGTTAAATCTGCGTGTGTTCAATGAACCATGCGGATTTACCGCCTCTGATGAATGGCTATAGGGGAGACTACATTTGGAGACCAGCGTCTCCGCTGCTGATAATTGACATGCTGCGGCTCATAAACCCCTAGAACATAGCGCAGATGTGCTGCGTCCAAAACGCTGCTATTCCTGATCATGGCCATGCAGCCTTAGCATTCATATGGTCGATGGTTTGAATCCATAACTTTCTGAAAGACACAAAAACTTAAGTTAATACATGTAGATGTTGTGCGAACAAACAAAACTGCAGTGAAAACCTCAACAGTCAGTTCTGAATGGAGGAGATGGCGATTGAATGTCTGTGGTTTAGTGTAGTTGTAATGTCAGTAATAGTTTAATAAAATACTTTCGTACTTAGGGATGATCGCATCTCAAAAACAGAGCAGGTTCAATCAAAATCCAGTGAGAATTCCGAAATCTGCAAAGAACTAGAAGAGCGGTCTGCCAACACTTCACAAGCACCGACCGGGCAGAAATCTCTCCTTGGGAAAGGTCCACCTCCTGATACACAGGTAGGACGGATAGTGCTTGTGTATATATTATATTGGTTTATAAAATCTGATCTTGTGGGTCCTGCTTTTTATAAAGGTTATTTGTGGGTCTGTAGTGTAGTATATTACAGACACAAGGCCTGGCCACCAGTCTTGTGTCCTGAATTAGCATCATGTATGGCAGTGATTCTATTAATTAGGGTTACGAGACTCAAGGTCAGTTTCTCTTTAGCTTTTGTTATTTAATATTGTGTATTACTGTGTGCACTCTGTATTTCTCCTTCGCCTCATTGGGAGACACAGACCATGGGTGTTATGCTGCTGCCACTAGGAGGACACTAAGCTAAAACACAAAGAAATTGGCTCCTCCTCTGCAGTATACACCCTCTGTGGGCTCTAGCCTGAACCAGTTCTTGCTTAGTGTCTGCAGGAGGCACTAGGGTCTGGCTTCAGACCCCAATCTTTTCCAATTTTTTTCTAATTTTTATTTTTCCAAATTTTTGCCTTTTATTTTTTCATGAAATGGAAAGGCGACGGGGTCTTATTGAAAAGTCCTGATCTCCCAAAATCTTCAACAGGCGGGAACGCGGAGTGTCACCTCCCCGTACCCCCTCCTGCAACTATATCTTGCCTGAGCTCTTTTACGGCGACGGTTCCCTTTGATGGGTCCGTTCTCCCCACACCTTCAACGGACGGGAACATGGGGTGTCGCCCCCATGTACCCCCTTCCGGAGCCAGGCCTTCAGACGGTCAAGTGTCCCCGCCAATGAAGAGGCCTGGCACTGGGAAGTTAACCCTCTCCGCCTCCCTATCAAAAGGGATGGCGGATTGAGGAGACATGACCGTATGCACCGCTGGTACACAGTGAGTACAAGCGCGCTGCCCCATAACAGCCACTGCCGAAGCCCCCACATAGCCTCACGGACCCGCTTCACCGTCCCTGGCTGAGCACCGCCGCTGCGGCCTTCGTAAAGGAGCAGCCTTCGCATAACGCCACCGCGGTCTCACAGGCGTGGGTGGCGCGGGAGCCGCTGCGGCCTGCTCACAGTAGCCGCCGCCCCGGCCTTCGCCACCGCGGCTTCCCCACAGGAGTGGGTGGCGCGGCATCAAACCGCCGCGGCCTTCGCATAATAGGCACCGCCGCGGCTGCCCCACCGCAGCCGCGGCTTTCTCACAACATCGCCGCGGCTTCCCTACAATGTTCCCGCCGCGGCAGTCCCGGCTCCAGACCTCATCACTGTAGCCGCTGCTGCGATCTCCTCAAGAGAGCCGCAGGCGCGGCCTTCCTTATAGCCGCTGCGGCCTTCTCTGCACCGTCGCGGCCTTGCCCAGAGCCGCCGCAGCGACCCTGTCTGCGGGCTGGCGCCGCGGCCTTGCTTGAGAGCCGCGGCCTTGTCTGGGACGGCCGTGGCCTTGTATGGTAACCGCTGCCGCGGCCTTGTTTCAAGCCGGCGCTGCGCCTTCTCTGTAGCCGCCGCGGCCCTGTTTTGTGGCCGCCGTGGCCTTGCCTGGAAGCCGCTGCCGCGGCCCGCCTCGGTCTTAATCATCGGCGCTCCTGCGCCCCACCTGCGTCGCGGCGGCCCCCACACTGTCTTTGCCGCGGCCTTCCAGCCTACCCCGCTAACTTAGTCCCCGGCTTTTGGGCCTGGTAGGCCTCAGTTCCGCCCATAAGTTTTTTGCCGCGCTAACCCCCCCACCCCCCATTCAGGGAGCGCTGTCCCTGCTTCTTGGGCCCTCGGCAGGTCTCCTCCCACTTGTTCTGCCGCTTCTCGTCGGAAACGAGAAGCGCCAACTCAGTCCCGGCCGCCACTTCGCTTTTCAAGCCGCATTTTCGGAAGTGAGGGAATAGCTACTCCGGCGTCTGACCGACCACATCCATGCGCTTAACTCCTTCCCGGCAGCAGTCTCCAGGCTCTATTGACAACGCCTGAGCTGACTTACGGGCGACGGGTCCCTTAAAATGCACCGATCTCCCGACACCAACTTACGGACGAGCACATGGTGTACCGCCTCCATGTATCCTCTGCCGCAGCCAAGCCTATGCCGGACATCCAGCCCTGTCCCCATCCTAGAGGATTGAACCCCTTCGGATTTACAGAGGCTTTTATGGCGCCCGTGTGGCCCCCCACTGAATTGCCACTGACTGAACAGCGACGACGAATGGAGGGCAGACGGTCCCTCTCCACCTCCTTATCAAAGGGTTGGTGGATTGAGGGCTCTCTGCACCGTCCTTATGGCAGCTGTCCTGAAGGTTCTCAGTCCGAGTCCAACGCTGCGGCGGTCTCCAGACCGGGACGAACACCATAGGTAAGGTGGGCCCTGAACAAAATTCGAGACTCCATGCGGCGTCCGTGCGGCCCCACTATATCACACTCCCCAAAGGTTGGGGGTGGATGGCGAGTGGTTTTTTAACCTCCTGTGATCTTTGGTACTCGTCTGTCAACGCTATGCGGGCTGCCGTTTCTTGCGGCACGGACTTCTATCTGGGAGCACTGACTAATAGAACGCACGCTTACGCCTAGTGTAATGCGTGTAATGCCCACTACCGCGAAGGTGCCCCTCCGCAATCTGTGCAGTCTGCATCTCCTCACAGGAGCACAACGAGCGGGCAATGCCTCCGGCTTCAGTTTCCCTTATGATGAAGGCCCTCTGCCATTCGAGTCTTAAGACAGGGACTGACAGCAGCAAAGAATGCCCAAATTTCTAGCTAACGTCTAGCTATTTCCCCAAGCATTCTGCTGTTTTTTTGGTGTACGCATGCTCCGTTTTCAGCTCTCCCGTCTTTTGGGATTGCAGCATCCATGCCTCAGGATACGAGTCTCAGTCCTTAGAGGCCCTTATCGAACCGGTTAATAGAGCTCTGTGAGCCGTACAATGTCAAAACATTAGTCTTTATCTCGCTGAGCCCTTCAAAGGGGCCTAATGTCTTCACAGGGTTTTTATTAATCTCTCTGTGTTTCTGACATAGGTCAGACATATAGCAGTTACCGGACAAATGATTCTCTGCGCTAAGGCCGCTTAATCACGGTACCTTTTTTGCCTACGCTCTAAACAAAGAGTGGACGGAGTCTCCAACAATGGATCTTATATCGTGGCCGCTTACTAACCTTAACTGTCTTTGACCGACGGCTTTGTCTATTAATATCCCCACTGACTGTCCAATGGCTGGCTGGTGGTTATTCCCTGCGGTCAGTCTTTTGGAGGTTTCTGGGGCAACTCTCTTCCCTTCCCTCGCCGTCGCCTAGGTGGCCAGAGCCATGAGGGTCTGGACTAGGACCCTAGCCAAGACCAGTCAAGACAACACCTTGCCTCACTAGGTGGTTAGTCTGCCGGGGATTGTGTACATGCATCCCTGGATATAGCAGACGATGACGCTCTCATAGCTCCAACGACGTTACCTTCAACAGAGCCCTATGGCTCCGAGAGTGGCGAGCAGATTCCGCCCTCAAGGAAATCTCTAACTTCCTTAAGCTCTTCCATTCCGGGAAGCGCAGACCCTCACGGGCCAAGTTTCACTGTTCAGTGACTCATTGCAGTATTCGAAAGATTCGGACAGGGTAAGCGTGCGTCTACGCCTGTTTGTCAATTCTGGCTGGTGGTTATTCTCGACCATGGGTCAGAAATCTAGTGGGTTCCAGATACCAACATAGAATTCCTGTTCCCCACGCCAACTCGTTTCCTCCCGACCCGTCTTTTAAGGACACAAGGAACAAGCGGCGCCACCTTATTAGGCCTTTCATGTACTCCGCATCAGTGGAATTTTTTCTTTGTTATCCTCTCGTTCCAATCCTTCTCAGCCCGTCAAGGATTTCTCTGCCTCACCATCGCAAACAACCATTTTTAGTTCACAGCTTTAACCATCGGTCTCGCCTCTGCTCCCAGGCTGTTCACCAAGGTCATGGCAGTTATTTCTATCCCGTGCCCTCAGGCCATAGTGATTCCACTCTACTCAGACAACCTCCTTCTCAAGAGATCGCCCCTTCAAGCCTGCGCTGAGAGGGTCGGCGTCACCGTGGACACTCACTCGTCTAGGGCGGTTATAGAACCTGCGCCATCCCCTTTTCAGCCCCGTCTGAGGGTCCTCTTTTCAGGCCTGGACACTTCCCGAGTATTTATAATTCTCCTGCACAAAAGGTTTTTCTCTGAGCCACGAATCTCAGAAATTTCCTCTCGGCCACCCTCAACTACATCTCCGTCATCTATTGCCGACATTGCTTCCAGCGTGGGACGGATATCCATTCTCTCTGGATCGCTGTTTTTTCTCAGCCTGCGTCTTGGTCATTCCCTCCGGATCCAATCAGTCCACGCCACGGCTGTGGCATACATCTGAGGCCAGGAGGGCTCACTGAAACACAGGAGCTATGCTTGATGAAGCTCGCATTTTGCAAGAGTCCGTTACAAACCATTTCCCTTTTTGGTGGCAGTTCATGTTCTAGGGGTAGGAAATTGGGCGCACTTTTCCTCAGGGCGCACTTTTCCTCAGCTGCCAGGGCCTGTTCTCAGCACACTAATTCATTTCCCTGGAAGCCTTTTAGCACGGTTGGCAATTCTGGGTAACGCTGCATATAGTCCTCAACGGCCTCTACGCTAATCGCCAAAGTCCCGGCATTTCTTGATCCGTTCTGTGACTCAAGTGTCTTTGGGTCAGATGACCTTGTGCTTCCGTGGCATCAGTTTCGCTTCCATTACTTTTTCTCCGCCTCTTCTGCTGACTCCAAGTGTCTTCCAGAAGCTCAAGGCGGAGGTAATCTCACTGTTTTTCCTTGCACCACACTGACTACACCGAGCATGGTATGCGGTTCTGGTGCAACTAGTTCCCCCCCCGCGGTTACCTAACCATCCAGACCATCTTTTTCAAGAGCGCTTTTACCGCCAGGACTCAAGAGGGCTGAGCTTAACAACCTGGGCATTGAATGTCACGCGTAGCGTTCACCGTTATCGTCAATGTCCAGAAATTTACTTTCAGGCGTTTTTACCATCATATTTGAGAAAGCCTATTTCTCTTGGTATTTTCAACAACTACGGTTGTTTCCCACTTGTGTTTGCCATTTCGTCCATATTGGAGTTCCTCCAATAGGTTGCCATTCAAGCCTGGCACTGTCTTCTCTCAAGGCTATACATCCTGTTTTCAAAGAATACCTTTCAATTCTCATGGGCCTTCGAAACCTTGGTGGTTTTTTTGATCGGATTTCAGGTGCTTTTACAAGTGGCCTTCCTCAAGCTCCTGTAAGACGTATCAATCACTCTTCCTTCTTGGGAAGCTCCCTTTCTTGTGGCTGTAACTGCCATCACGCGGATTTCGGGATTGATGGCTTTGTCTCTCAAACCTCCATTCTGTCCTTCAACAGGGCAAGGTAGTGTTCAGGACTTCTCTGGCCTTATGGCCTAATGTTGTTTCCTCCTTTCATCAGAATAAGAACATAGTATTGCCCTCGTTCTGTCCACCTCCGGTTCATCGTACTTGAAAGGCTCCCCACCCTTTGGATTCGGAGAGAGCACTTAGGAAATCCACTTCTGGAACAGCGCCTTTCTCCAAATCAAATTCCCTCTCTATTTTTCCAGGAAAACACAGAAAAGGCCTACCTGTCTTTTAAAAAAAAAATAAAAAATCTACAGTAGCCAGATTTATCTGCTCTGCAGTTCAAGAAGTTTTTTCCCAGTCTGAGGGCCCCCCATCACGCGATTCAGAGTAGACGCAGTGGAGGCGTCCGGGCCATTTTTTTTCCCCCCGGCGTCGATACAGCAATTTTTTCAGGGTGCAAACTTGGTCCCCTCTTCTCACGTTAGTCAAGGGATTACAACAGTCATCCTTAAGACTTTTTCCGGGTGCCCCTTTGGGAGATGAATTCGCAATCGGGCAAGTACCATCTGTAACCAGATTATTCATTGCGTTTTATTAAAAAGGTTTTTAGCTGTCGTGGGTTTTTTCCCCCGCAAGGGGCTGCTTTAGGACTCCCCTGGTCCCCGTGGGCCCCAATGAGGGGGAAGGGGGAAACAGGGGTTTTTTTGTACCTCACCCTAAAAACCCCTTTTCCCGAGACGCTATTGGGGGACCCCAGCACCCCCCCTTTTAAAGACTTTCTTGGGCCCCTTTCATTCGATGGGGAAAACACTCTTTTTTAAATTTACCCGGGGGGTGCCCCCGGATATGATGTTTAAACTCCCACTGTTTTTGCACCGAACGGTTCAGGGTAGGCCAGCGAGGGTTTTTATGGGGAGGAGGGGGCCAATTTCTTTGTGTATTAAACTTTGTGTTTCCTTCAACCATTTTCCCCCCCTTTCCCGTTCTCCCAATTAACCTTTCCAAAAAATTTTTTTATACCCCCAAAAACCCCTTTTTTTCTTTTTTAAAAAAATCCAAAAGGCTTTCCTTTTTAATAAACCCCAAATCCTAACCCAAAACAATTATAAATTTCCCCCCCACTCAAACCCCCAAACCTCCCCCAACAAGGACCCTTTTTACTTAAATTTAAAAACCCTTTTTAAAAACAATATTTTTTCCTACCCCCCAAATAATCTAATTTCCCCCCAAAAAAATAACCAAAACCAAAAACCCCTTTTTTAAAAAATTTATTTCATTTACTTTTTTCCCAACCCCCCCAAATTTAAAAACCTTTCAAAAACCTTTTCCCCCCCCCAATTTTTAAAATAAACTTCCCCCCCAATTAAAACTCAAAAAATTTTTAAACCCCAAACCCCAAAAATTTATTTTTCCAACCCCCTTTATTAAAAAACCAAACACACGAGCTAGGATTTCCCAATCCTTCCTTAAAAAGCCCTTACCAAACCATTTTTGGTCCCCTTTTTTGCGCACTCCCGCCCTTTTTAGCCCCTTTCCATGAATTGCTATTGACCCCCCCTCCTTTGGTTCCAAAGTTCTGGAGTAAATTCCCTGCCCGGGCCCCGGGGTCAGCACCCGCCCCACCCCGGGGAATTTCCCGGGGCCCTGACCCGGGCCCGGGGGGCCCCCCCGCCGGGCCCCGGGGGCCCCCGGCCCCCCGGGTTTGCGGTGTCAGCGCCGCCATGGGTCCCCCACCCCTGCTTGCTCAGGGCCCCCCAGCAGCCGGCACAATACTTTTTCCCCGTGCCTCCGCCCGCCGCAGCTCCGAGCTCCAGGGGGGGCCCTTTGGGCC
>JARQOD010000009.1:117523084-117553997 GCA_033576555.1 Oophaga sylvatica | reverse complement strand
GCAGCTGCAGGATAGCGATCGCTGCGCTGCGGGGGAGGAATCAGCACCACCCAGCTGGCCGTGGTGTCTTATGAGGAGAGGAGCGTCTGAGGAGCCCAGGAGCCTGTGTAATGGCCGCCACAGTGAGGGAGTCGCAGGAGAAACGCCAGAGCGCGCGTCTTCCTGCTCAGAAGACCGGGAATAGTTAGGCCACGCCCCCCGCCAGCTCGAATATTGAGCGCGAACTCCCCCGCTCCTGCTCCCTCTCTGTCCTGCAGGTATCTGCCTGCGGACAAAAGATCACCACATCTACTTGTAACAGCGCTGTCACCGCAGCGCTGAAGCATACTGACATACAAGTAATAGCGCTGCTCACTCAACGCTAAAGCACTCACACATTATTATAATAAAAAATTTGTGTGGAGTACTCACCAGCCAAAGCGCCACAGGGACCCTCAGGGGTTTCTGGCGCTGTGCCCATGCTTCCCCCCAGGGCGAGGAACGCAGTGACCGCACGTGTGGTTTGCGTCCCCGCCAGGGAAGCTCTCCTCATCCCCCAGGGCCGGCAAGGATTCTGCAGGGACTATTGAGTAAATACAGATCCCCAAGGGAGAGGTTGGGGTACAGCAGCGCTGGTACCCCTGAGACCTCTAGACCAACTGGTGATCCAAGTCCCTGTCCGAATATAAAATAATAAAATCTTCTGAGAGCTGCATTAGCAGCGACCATCCTCTGGGACCTCAAATCTTAGACTGGAGCTGAGTAGGAGGAGCCCGAGCTGGAGGGCCAGCCAGTCAGCACTCTTTTGATCTGAGGTGACATCCTGATCTGGGGCTCCGCCTACCCATCAGTAATGAATTCCTGTGTCTCCCTCCCTTCCATTCTGCAGCTGAAAAATGTATAAATGTGTATAAGTTCTCCCTATGCTGAATGGAAACTGATAAGAAATTCTCCAAGCTAAACATGAATAGCTGAAATGCCAATACAAGCAAGTGCCACCCCCTGTCCGGAAGAAAGTCACGGGAAAATGGTGTAATAAGGGCACAGGTAATAATACACAAACAATACAAACGTCATGTATCGCACCTAAGGCCGGCGTCACACTAGCGAGTTTGATGCGAGTTAGTCCGCACGACTTACTCGCATCAACACCCGCACGGCCGCCCTCTCGGACCATAGTGCGCTGCTGCATGTATTTCTATGCCGCTGTGCACTCTGGTCCGAGAGCGGGCGGCCGTGCCGGGTGTTGATGCGAGTAAGTCGTGCGACTAACTCACATCAAACTCGCTAGTGTGACGCCGGCCTAACAGTTAAAAGCAATTACAAAGAGCTCATAAGCTCCAGTGAAATGCAGGGGGCTGCATCGTAAGTGCCATAGGTTTAAAGAGAACCTGTCACCCCCCGGGACGTATATGTCCTATTAATATGGGCATACAGGTGAAATATAGAAATGTCACACTGGTCCTACCTATATGCCTCATTATCTCATTGTTGCTGAGAAATGTTATATTTTGTATGCTAATGATTTCTTCAAGGTTCCGGGGCGTGCGATGCCTGGAAGAAGTCCCTGTCCCCCGTCTTCATTGTAATACTATCCCCCCTCTCATCAGTGTCAGTTAGGGCCCCAGAATCGTGCACTCCATCAGAAATACATACCTCATCAGAAATACCTCATCCTCCCTTCTGTGGGCGCTGCATTCAGGGATCTTCGGCACAGGCGCCGGTGGCTTCCGCTCCAGTGACCTCAGATGTGCACGCCGATAATGTGCTCTCCCACTTTCTCCCTGCATAGTTATTGCTATGTGCACATGGTTCCTAGCAATGACTGCAGGGAGGAAGTGGGGAGAGCACCTTATCAGCGCGCACACGGGAGAGGAAGTCGCCGGCGCCTGCACAGAAGGTCCCTGAATGCAGCACCCACAGAAGGGAGGATGAGGTATGTATTTCTGAGGGAGGGCAGGGCCCAGGATTCTGGGGGTGTACCTGACACTGAAGGTAGGGGGGTAGTATTACAATGAAGGGGGCTGGGATTTCTTACAGCACCGCACGCCCCAGAGCCTGGAAGAAATCATTATAGAGATGGAATATAAGATTACTCCACAACAAGACCATTAACATGAGACATACAGGTAGGACTAATGTAACACTTCTCTTACCTGTATGCCCATATTAATAGGTCATACATGTCCCGGGGGTGACAGATTCCCTTTAAGGTTGAAAGAAGACACATCCATCGAGTTCAGCCTATACCCTAACATTGATCCAGAGGAAGAAAAAAAAACCCATGGAGCAAGTGCTGATTACTCCATATTAGAGAAAACATTCCTTCCCGCCTCCACATATGCCAATCAGACTAGTTGCTTGGATGAACATCCCATCTCAGAATCGAGTGCCCATAACCCGTACTATAGTTTACCAGAAAGGCATCCAGGCCCTCCTTGAACGCCTTACAACATATGGTAAGGAGTTCCAAAATTTCACTGCCTTCACAGTAAAGAATCGCATGTTGTGTGTGTTACCACTTGGTTTAATCATCAAACACAAAAACAGGTTGATGACTACCTGGGCAGCTCCTTAAATGCTGTAGTTCCCCTATGTAAAATAAAACTACTACTCACCTCCTGCACAGGCGCCATTCCAAAGATGGAGCACTGGGTCTGCCCCCAACTGCATGACAATTTCACATGAACGCGGATAGGCTGCGGTGCTCATGTGACATAGCTGTGTCGCGAGTGCCAGCCGATCTGACTGCTGGAGTAGAATATAGGGGGTTTATTTTATATTGCACATGATGGGCTACAGCATTTAAAGGGAATCTGTCACCCAGGTTTTTGCCATCTAATCTGATGTAGGGGCAGAGACTCTGATTCCAGTGATTTACTTATTTAACTGCCTGGTGGAATATTAATAAAATGCCTCTTTTATTAACAGATTATCACTAGAGACAGGTAGTCCAATCATGCCCCTACCACTAGCAGCTTTATGCCTATGCAGTGTACACAGAAAACAGCCAAGCAGAGATGGACTTGGAGTTATACAGGGCTCAGCATTCACAGAACTAGCAGATCTGCAGTAAGCAGCCTAGCTGGAATCAGGGTCTCTGTCTCTACATCATGCTCCTCTGCAAAAACCTGGTGACAGATTACCTTTAAAGGGACTTTAAGCACAAGCGCTCCGTGCATCATGGCGAGGGCCAAACAATTTAAGACACCTTCCCATCTACTTGTTTTCCCTCCATCTCCATCCTTCTCTTGCTCTTTGAAGCCAGAGATGTCAATCAAAGAAGAGGGAAGGCTGACAGAGTCCCTTTAAGATGGTGTTGACCAGGTAAAGACAACCCTTTTAAATATTAAAATGCCTGGAACCTACCTAAAGATGAATACCTAAAAATATGGAAAGAAATTGCGTACAGGGGAATCAATATTAATACCCACCAGGACATAGGGATCTCAGGGGAGGAGTGGATGGTGCACACCACCCAAATGTTCCGCCAACAGCACTGGCCTCTTCAGGGGAACAGAGTGTCCCTCTAATGAGCTGTATACGGTCTGTGTGCATAGGAGATGGAACAAGCAATAAACCAGCTGTGATTAGCACATGGTTAACCAGCACAGATGCCTGGAGGGAATGCAGAGGGCAAACAGCAATGCAACAGCACCACCTAGTGGTTGACAGATGCTATTGCCTCAAGCTTCATGTAAACACATAATGTGAGGAATTCTATTCCTACACAATGAGAAATAGCAAATAGCTCCAATAGGATAAAGATCATTGTCACATACAGAAAGTATATTCAGCAGGGATGCACTGATTGTAGAATTGTTTAGTTGCTATGGGCACGTTCACACACAGGTCTTTGAGCAGTATTTTTTGGATCTGGTCTGCTTCATTTCTGTTATAGAACCACTTTGGAGCGTTTTGGGGTTTTTTTCTGCTTCAGATTTTGAAATATACCTGAAGATTAAAAAAGAAAAAGGTGTGTGTTACGTCTTAGAAATGGCTGCTGATGGACTTGGCTGTAATGAGTCAGTGTCCACACAGAGGGCATTAAAAAAAGAAATGAAAAACTCCTAAACTCCTGCACAAGCTCCCCCAAAAAACATGAAATGGTTTCCACTAGAAATCTCGGCATTTTTGACACCACAAAAATTCATTATTGCTGTTTGTTCAGTTTTCTAGAGTAAGGCCGGCGTCACACTTGCGAGTGTGATGCGAGTTAGTCGCATGACTTTCTCGCATCAACACCCTGCATGGCCGCCCGCTCTCGGACCCGAGTGTGCGGCTGCATGTATTTCTATGCAGCCGCACACTCTGGTCCGAGAGCGGGCGGCCGTGCTGGGTGTTGATGCAAGAAAGTCGTGCGACTAACTCGCATCACACTCGCAAGTGTGACGCCGGCCTAATTTGCTCCTCTTTAGTGACTTTAGTATTTGCGCCTTATTCTCTGCGCGTTTTTGCGCCATTTTTTAAGTTGTCTATTTTGTCGTATTTTATTCTTCCTCGACAACTTTGCTTATCCAGATGTTTTACACACATTTATGAAAGGTGACCCTTTTTGTTTCGCATCTCCATTCCCTGACTGGAGTCCGGGTTCTGGAGGAGTTTTCAGTCTTACGCACTTTTGCAACTTTTTAACTCCTTCCTGACATATATCATACAGTCGAGCCCACATCTTTCCTGTTAGATGATGTCTGAATTATTTAGCAATCATCTGCCTCTAAGAGCCACTTGTGGAGCGCCAGCCGTGGCTGTTAACCTGTTAAACACTGCTGTCAATCTCTGACAGCGGCATCTAATGTGTGTCGCTGTAAAGGGCCGGCCGCGTGGCCGATGTACTGGAAGCTATGTGATGTTTTACCTCTGTCATGTCTATGGTGGGAAGGTGTTCTCCTTCCGTGAGGAAGCGTACAGAGCAATTAGAGTCAGAGTCCAAAATCACGTCAAACAGTTCTGCTTTATTTTCCTCCGGGCACAGCACATCCAAGACACCAAAAGCATCTCTTACACGATACCAGCAATGCATTCTTCACAAGGCTGTGTCTTCTCCGCTGCCAACCAGAACGGACCAATAAGTATTGATGGGACGAGGAGCCCGGTGAAAACGGCCCTTCAACTGCTTCCCCTGGAGACACTGCAATCCAGCATAAGAAAGACACGTTTACTAGGTCGTCCACCCCTTCTCTGGTTATCCTGCCCAGATACTTCTGATGACCCACTCGCATCTACGCTCTGCACGACCTCTTCTGCTGAGCATTCTCACAGTAACACTTCCACTGGTCTACTCCTGTGTAAACCCACTCTCTCTGTGTCCACACCACCGCAGTCTATTCTACACCAACTTCTTCAGGGGTTGCTGGTCCCCAATTCTTTACCCTATGCCTAGGGCCCAGGAATGTGGACGTCCTCACAGTAGCAAGGTCCACCTCCGACTGTCCTCCGCTACGAGGAGGGCTTCCTGTCAGATTCCCGCTTGGAGGCAATCCTTCCCTAGCAACAAGTCCCTAACTACAGTCCCTAACAGAATGGCTGTGCTAACTGCCCCATCTAGTGATCAACCCTGTTACTGCCCTGACGTACTTTTATAACGTTCTAACTAGATCTCTAATGTGCCCCCATTTGTGACCCCTCGCAGATAACAGTAACCCAAACTATATACACTATTCTCCTAGTGCCCTCCTCTAATGACCCCTAGGAAGCACTGACTACCTGTCACTAGTTTCCCGCATTTATACCTACATAGCAATTTACAAAGCATATATATATATATATATATATTTACATTAACACACTTAAAGGGATGAAGCCTTAAAGGGTTAATTCCCCAGACCTCCTTACATCGGCATGGGGATGCATCATTTCATACACCCATCGGCGTCCCCATGATGTGATCACAGGGCGCAGAAGGGTTGAGGCAACAGCTGGGCGTCTGCTGAAGACCTCCTTGCTTGTCATGACTATCATCCCGTGGATTGTGACTTTGGCTGATGCACTGCTATGTATAGTACCAGCGAACAGATGATCGCATCTTCATGTCCCCTAAAGGGGACTAACAAATACAGAAAAATATTTGGAAAGTTTTTTTTTTTTAAGGGCTGTCTCACACTGGCGAGTAGCATCCGATGATTCTGTCAATCTAGAGAATTGGATGCTATATGCAAAAGACCCTCAGCTCAAATGCTGGTGCGACCATGATCCTCACTGTGATCCGATTCTCTCACATGCGAGAATCAGATCACAGGTGCAAAGATGGAGAACTTAATGTCTCCATCTTCTCCATTGTGTGAGTCGGCATATTACGGACTGTAATCAGATGTCATTCGAGTGCAGTCTGATGTGTTGCACGCACCTATAAACTTGTATGGGTGCGCTCCGTCCACTATATGTTGCCAATCGCAGCATGCAGCGATTTTTTTTTCAGATTCTGACACCGCATAGCACTCGTCCGAGTTATACGCTGAGTACTCGCCAGTCTGAGCAAACCCTTAAAAGTATGAAAAAAAATATAACAGCTCAAATCACCCCCCTGTTGTCCCTTTAAAAATAAAGCAATTAGAAACAATACACGTTTGGTATCGCTGCGTTCGTAAAAGTTCAATCTCTGAAAATATAAAACAAATTAATTAGATCTGTAAACGGAATAACGAGAAAAAAAAGTCTTGGAAGAAGGGGAGGAAAAAAACAAAAAATGGAAATTGGCCATGGCATGAAGGGGTTAAATAATTAGTGACTTTTAGTGCTGAAAAGTCAACAAAACTGGTTAAAGAGAAAAATAAACAGTGATTTTGATTTTGCACCAAATTCTTGAACTACGTGCAAATAATAGAAGATGAAAAAAGTAACCTCAAAAAAAATCCCAAATTTCTGAACCTGGGCACTTTGTGTGCACAAAGCCTAAGTGTGAGCTGCACGTTGCATCAAGATTAAAATTAAAGGGGATGTCCACTACTAGGACAACCCCTTCTCGATCTAAATGTTTGGCCCCAATAGAATAAAAAAGCTTACTGGAGTCACACACAACGTCTAAAAAAATCAAAATTTCCAGGACGTCCCCCTGACAGCACTATGGAGGACGTCCTCCTCCTCCTTACAGGGACAGGAAGCACACGAGAGGTTAAAAGGTCCCACTCCTCCCCCTATACCTCAGTGTTTTTCCTGTCCCTGCATGGAGGGACACACGAGAGATCGCTGCGAGGAACGCAGTAACTTACCGGGACCAGGGGGATCGTGCGGTTCGTCCAAATCCTTCCCCCTGTCAAGAGGTCCAGAGCCGAAACTCCCTCCTTGGAGTCCCTCTGCTCCAAAGACCGGGGGCGGACGAGCTCCCGGGTAAGAGCCGCTCCTTCCGTTGGGAGGCTCTCGGCTCAGGCGTCTTCCTCCTGGTCCAGGGAGGAACGCCGAACAGGCCTCGACTGGAAACTGAGCGTCACTTCCGGTGACGCGAAAACGTGAGGTCAGCAGGCGTTCCGGAATAGAACGCAGGAGGTCGGAAAGCGTCTCAGAGGTATCGCAAAACTTCATGCTTTCGGAAGTAGAACGCAAAAAGGTATGGAAAGCGCGTCGCGTTTGGTTTTTGCGTTCCAGGTGGAACGCAGTATGGGCGGCACTAAAGACGTCGCAGAACGCTATAAAAGCGCGCGAAAGGTAGCGTTTGAATGCTGATCGCTAATCTGGTAACAGAGTACGTGCAGCAGCTACCATAGTAGTCCTAAGGCAGCAAAGTAAACCTTTTCTGCGGATGGACATGGAGTCTGAGAAATCCAGAGAGGAGGCAGGGGACAAGGATACTTCATCTACACCTTTGCAGACAGTGAAGAGAGGCAAAGCCTCGGCGAAAACTAATCGCTGTTCTACATGTCAGACGAAGCTTTCTGACGCTTATAAAAAAGCGGTCTGTTGTACTTGTACAGCAGCAGTCTTGGAGCAAGAAAGATCTTCGTTATTATCTGACTTGAGGATCTTGATTAAGGAAGAAGTGCAGGCATCATTATCAGCTAGTTCACAACAGCAGCCCACTAGTCAGGGTCCAAGCCGTAAGAGATCTAGGATGGAGTTGGAAAGGAACCGGATCTGGAATCAGAAGAAAACATGGAGCAGTACTCGGAGCAGGAAGAAGGTGAAGTTCAGACGGAAGTCCAGGAAAAGGCCAGGAAGTACCTGTTCCCGGTGGAAGATACGGATGATTTGGTCCAGGCTGTAAGAAGTACTATGCATATGGAAGATATCCCACGACCCCAATCCAGACAGGATTTGATGTTTGGAGGTCTTACAGCTCAGATCGATAAAGTTTTTCCTATTAGTGACCATATAAAAACCATGATTCTGTGTGAATGGAAAGACGCAGAGCGGAGACTGGTAATGTCACGTGACTTTAAAAATCGTCTTCCTTTCGATCCTGAGGAATCAAAGCTGTGGGAAGAAACACCTAGAGTTGATGTGCCAATTGCAAAAGTGGCTAAAAAGACTTTGATTCCTTTTGAGGACTCTTCAAGTCTAAAAGATCCTATGGACCGCAAGGCGGACATCCTCCTTAAGCGGGCCTGGGAGTCTTCGGCGGCCTTAATAAGGACCAATATTGCGGCTACTTCGGTAGCTAGGTCTATGTGTTTCTGGATGAGTCAGCTGGAGGATCAACTGGCTAATAGGACCCCTAGAGCTGAAATTTTAGAATCTCTTCCTCTTATTAAGTCAGCAACAGCCTTTCTGGCTGATACCTCGGCTGAGTCAGTCAGGTTTTCTGCCAGAAATAGCTCTTTATCCAATGCAGTCCGGAGGGCTATTTGGTTGAAATCCTGGTCGGGGATAATGCCTCTAAAAATAAATTATGTTCATTACCATTTGCAGGATCAAAGGTATTTGGTCAGGCATTGGATGATATTCTGGAGGCCTCAGATAGCAAAAAAGGATTTCCAGAGGAGAAGCCTAAAAAGTTTCAATCCTTTCGGAAGAAACCAGCCTTCCGTAGACAACCATTTTATAAGGACACAGGTAGACCTAGCAGGGGAACATATAAGGGTTCCTATACTCAAAATAGAGGAAATAGGAGTTCACTGTTTGGATCTTCCTCAAAACCTAGAAAGCAATGACGCCAGGCACATAGGGGGCAGACTTTCGTTCTCGGCAGAGAACTGGAAAAAGGTCACCAAAAACGAGTGGGTCCTACAAACTATAAAGGAAGGTTACAGAATAGAACTGGTATCCTATCCGCCTCAGAGATACATATCTCCCACTGTGGTTCAGGAAAATTTAGGAATGTTTCAGGACATCCAAGACTTAATCTCTTCAAAAGTCATTGTGCCAGTTGTTGGGTCAGAGGAAAAGTCGGGTCACTATTCCTCTCTCTTTCCAATAATGAAACCGTCAGGAGAGTCAAGAACAATTCTGAATCTCAAACCATTGAACAAGTATGTTCGCTACAAAAGATTCAGAATGGAGTCTATAAAGTCAACAATTCCATTGATAGACAAAAATTCGGTAATGTGTACCCTAGATTTAAAAAATGCCTACTATCAGGTGCCCATCCATCCAGCCTCGCAGGAACTTCTAAGATTTGCTGTAAGCCTACCAGAATCCACCTGCCACTTCCAGTTTCAGGGTCTGCCATTCGGACTAGCTTCTGCTCCCAGAGTTTTTACGAAGCTAATATCAGAGGTCGTAGCCTATCTAAGAAACCAAGGAATTGTAGTAATACCTTACTTGGACGACTTTCTGTTAGTGGCTCGATCAGCAGAAATTCTGAATTACCATACAGAGCGAACAATGGCGGTACTAGAATTTCTCGGTTGGGTGATAAATCGAGAGAAATCTCACTTAACTCCCAGTACAAAAAGAGTATTTTTAGGAGTACTCCTCGATTCAAGAGCCAGAACAGCTTTCCTGCCACAGGTCAAGCAAAGATCTTTGAAAAAGAAAGTGGCAGAGATGGTAAAGAACCGAGTTACCATTCGAAGAGCTATGCAAGTTCTGGGAGTAATGACATCATGTATACCATGCATCAGGTGGGCTCAAGCTCATTCAAGACCCCTACAAAGAGAGGTGCTATCGTGGTGGGATCGTCATCAGTCATCCCTAGACAAAAGGATCCACCTCTCGGCAAGAGCAAAGAGGTCGTTAGTTTGGTGGGCACAAAGCAAAAATCTCAGAAGAGGAGTTCTTTGGATTCCATCCCCATATATAGTAATAACTACAGATGCAAGCGCATGGGGGTGGGGAGCCCATCTAGAAGGGAAGTTTCTTCAGGGCAGATGGCCAGAGAAAATCAGACGAATGTCATCGAATTACCGAGAGTTGTATGCGATCTGGGAATCCTTGAGAAGGAATCAGGACCGTTTAAGAAACCAGCACGTCAAGATCCTATCGGACAACATGACAGCAGTAGCCTTCATCAAACATCAAGGAGGCTCTCGATACAGAACACTGCAGGACCTTGCAGAGAAGATATTTGTATGGGCAGAACGAACGATCCTTTCCATAACTGCAGTTCATCTGGAGGGTTCACAAAACCTAGTGGCAGATTATTTAAGCAGACAGAAGATCTACCCGACAGAGTGGGAGTTAAACCAGAAGGTCTTCCGGTTATTATGTCAACGTTGGGGAACACCTCAAGTGGACCTATTTGCTACAAGGAAAAATGCAAAACTACCAAGGTTTTTTTCACTGAACCCAGCAGACAATCCAGAAGGAGTAGATGCCTTGAGTCAGAGGTGGAACGAACCTCTAAATTATGCATTCCCGCCAATAGCATTGATACCAGCAGTTCTGAGGAAGATAAGGGAAGACGGTGCGTCAGTGGTACTAATAGTTCCGTTCTGGCCGAGGAGGAGCTGGTTTCCTCTACTGGGGGTCATGACCAGAGAGATCCAATCGAGCTTCCCCAGTGGAAGGACATAGTGCACCAGGGACCAGTTCTACACCAGGACCCAGAAAGATTGCACCTGTCAGCCTGGATCCTGAACGGGACATTCTAAAAGCTCGTGGTCTTTCAGATCAAGTGATAACAACGATCCAGGCCAGCAGAAAACCTGTAACTTCAGCAATATATTATAAAATCTGGAAGAAGTTCTGTCTGGAAGGTGGCAGGTCTGATGTTGTAGCCGGAGTCCCGGATGTTCCGCGAGTACTGGATTTTCTTCAAACAGGGTTTAATATGGGTCTTAGACCTAGTACACTTAAAGTACAGATCTCAGCTTTAAGTACTTACATGGATTACCCTTTAGCTTCACACCCTTGGGTAGTTAGATTCGTTAAAGCAATCCAAAGATTAAGGCCTACTATAAGGCAATTGTCTCCCCCCTGGGATTTAAATCTAGTTCTGGGGGCACTTTGTAAAACTCCTTAATAATAATAATAATAATAATAATAATCTTTATTTATATAGCGCCATCATATTCCGCAGCGCTTTACAGTTTAACAGTTTCAAAACACAAGTCATAAGTGACACTCAGATCTACCTCTCTGGCCCAGACATCACTTCTCTGCTATCCAGAATCCCGGAGTGTCTATCAGCCATATCCTCCTTCTTCTCCTCCCGCTTCCTCAAACTCAATGTGGACAAATCTGAATCATAATCTTTCCCCCATCCCACAGATCTTCCTTACCTGACCTATCTACCACAATTAACGACATCACGCTTTCCCCCGTACCAGAAGTCCGCTGCCTCGGAGTAACCCTTGACTCTGCCCTGTCCTTCAAACCGCACATCCAAGCTCTTTCTACCTCCTGTCGCCTTCAGCTCAAAAATATTTCAAGAATCCGTCCTTTCCTCAACCCTCAATCTACTAAAATGATTGTGCACGCCCTCATCATCTCCCGCCTCGACTACTGCAACACCCTTTTCTCTGGCCTCCCTGCTAACACCCTCGCACCTCTCCAGTCCATCCTTAACTCTGCTGCACGACTAATTCACCTCTCTCCTCGCTACTCCTCCGCTTCTCCCCTCTGCAAATCTCTTCACTGGCTCCCATTCCCTCAGCGTATCCAGTTCAAATTACTAATACTGACCTACAAGGCCATCTATAATCTGTCTCCTCCATATATCTCTGAACTAATCTCCCGATATCTTCCCTCACGTAATCTCCGATCCTCCCAAGACATCCTTCTCTCCTCCACACTTATTCGCTCCTCACCCAACCGCCTCCAAGACTTCTCCCGAATATCCCCCATCCTCTGGAATTCTTTGCCCCAACACATCCGACTATCAAACTCATTCAGATCCTTCAGACGGAACCTGAAAACCCATCTCTTCAGGAAAGCCTACAGCCTGCAATGACCCTGCTGCCTCCTCACCACTACCGGAGTTATTGCCTCAACCAACACCGGAACTGCTGCAACCCCCGACCTACTGTCTCCTGCCTCACAATCCTGTAGAATGTAAGCCCGAAAGGGCAGGGTCCTCTCCCCTCTGTATCAGTCTGTCATTGTTAGTTTGTTTACTGTAAGTGATACCTGTAATTTGTATGTAACCCCTTCTCATGTACAGCACCATGGAATCAATGGTGCTATAGAAATAAATATTAATAATAATAATAATAATAATAATAAGTAACAACGTTAACAATACAGTGATTAAAGCAAAATAAGACGGCCCTGCTCGTGAGAGCTTACAATCTACAATGAGGTGGGGGAGATACAAAATACAGGTGTGTATATACAATGGTGCATTTACAATGATGGTCCAGCCATCTTAAGGGAGTGAGGGATTGATGGAGATAGTGAATGGGCTACACACACACACACACACTTACACATAGAATGACTTTGATTAGTGAATGTGATAGGCCGCTCTGAACAGATGTGTTTTGAGGGAGCGCCTGAAACCATGCAAATTGTGGATAGTCCTAATTTCTTGGGGTAGAGCATTCCAGAGGATTGGCGCAGCGCGGGAGAAGTCTTGGAGTCGGGAGTGGGAGGTACGGATTAGTGCAGAGGTTAGTCGAAAGTCGTTTGCAGAGCGCAGCAGTCGGTTAGGCCGATAGATAGAAATGAGGGAGGAGATGTAGGGGGGTGCTGCAGTGTGGAGAGCTTTGTGGGTGAGAACAAGTACTTTGAATTGGATCCTATAATGAATGGGCAGCCAGTGTAAGGACTGGCGAAGAGCGGACGCGTCCGAGTACCGATTAGCCAGATGGATAACCCTGGCTGCTGCATTAAGGATGGACTGGAGAGGGGATAGTCGAGTAATGGGGAGGCCAAGTAATAGAGCGTTACAGTAGTCCAGGCGGGAGTGGATCAATGCTACAGTGAGGGTTTTTGTTGTTTCCATAGTGAGAAAAGGGCGGATTCTAGAGATGTTCTTTAGGTGTAGGCGGCAAGAGCGGGCAAGAGATTGTATATGGGAGGTGAAGGAGAGATTGGTATCAAACATAACACCCAGACAGCGAGCCTGCTGCCGGGGTGTTATTATGGTGCCGCCCACTGAGAGGGAAATGTCAGATTTAGGGAGGTTAGTAGACGGCGGGAGCAGAAGAAGTTCAGTTTTGGAGAGGTTGAGTTTCAGATAGAGAGCAGACATGATGTTGGAGACTGCGGACAGACAGTCGGTGGCGTTCTGTAGTACAGCGGGGGTAAGGTCGGGGGATGACGTGTATAATTGTGTGTCATCAGCATAAAGATGGTACTGAAAGCCAAATCTGCTGATGGTCTGTCCAATTGGGGCGGTGTAGAGAGAGAAGAGAAGGGGTCCAAGGACTGAGCCCTGGGGTACACCGACAGTGAGAGGGAGAGGAGATGAAGTGGAGCCAGAGAACGAAACACTGAAGGAGCGGTCAGAAAGATAGGAGGAGAACCAGGAGAGAACAGTGATTTGCCTATTTCTCTCCTATCAATGAAAACAGTCTTTTTGGTAGCTATTACCACAGCCAAAAGAATAGGGGAAATTCAGGCTTTATCCATTAAAGACCCATATATGCAGATCAGAGAGGATCATGTGGTATTGAAACTAGACCCTGCTTTCATGCCCAAGGTAGCCTCTTTGCAAAATCGCAACCAGGAAATAATACTTCCATCCTTTTGTGAAAAACCTTCGAATGTTAAAGAACAAGCCTTACACTCCTTGGATGTTAGACAGGCAGTAATTGATTACCTGGAGGCCACTGGGGGCTGGAGGAAAGACCCTAATTTGTTTATTTTGTATGGAGGTAAAAATAAGGGTAAAAAAGCTTCTAAGCCTTCCATCGCAAGATGGATTACCACCTTAATCATAAAAGCTTACAGATCTGAAGGTGTAGTTTGTCCCATAAAAATTAAAGCCCATTCTACCAGGGCCTTGTCAGCATCATGGGCAGAAAGAGCAGGAGCATCTTTAGAACAAATTTGTAAAGCAGCCTCTTGGGCTACGATAAATACCTTTTGCAGGCACTACAAACTAGATGTGCTAGCAGGACAACAGACGGCATATGGTAGAAAAGTATTACAGGCCGTAGTCCCACCCTAGAGGGTTTCTTTGGTACTCTCCATAGTGCTGTCAGGGGGACGTCCTGGAAAATGGGTATTATACCTACCGATAATTCGGTTTCCAGGAGTCCATCCTGACAGCACGGTTAGTTCCCTCCCTTGTCTATGTTGATTTATATGCTAATTCATATGATGTAATATGTTTAAGTAATTAAATATTGTCACTTGCATTGATCCATGGTATGGTACTTGTCAAATCACTGAGGTATAGGGGGAGGAGTGGGACCTTTTAACCTCTCGTGTGCTTCCTGTCCCTGTAAGGAGGAGGAGGACATCCTCCATAGTGCTGTCAGGATGGACTCCTGGAAACCGAATTATCGGTAGGTATAATACCCATTTTCATACATGTAGGGGTTAATTAAATGTGTAAATTCGTTGTAAAAAATGCGTGGGCTCCCGCGGTATTTTCTCCACCAGACAGGGAAAGCCAGTGAGTGGGAGCAGATAATAATAGCCTAGGGAGGGTGCATATTTTTTTTTGTGCCCCCCCTGGCTACTAACATCTGCCCCAGCCACCCCAGAAAAGGCACATCTATGATTAGATCGCCTTTTCTGCACTTAGGCAGCACGTGCTCATGATACCTACAGCCTTGCAGCGTGGTCTGGTGACCACTGGGACACACTGCAGAGTTTATTCTCCGTGTTTGCGTGGTTCTCCGGTACTCGTTTCCCCACACTCAAAACCCAAAACTCTGATAGGAATCTAGAATGTGGCCCATCGGGACAGGACGATAATGGGCAACTGTAAGCTGCAATATGTAGCGCTATAAAAAATAAAGATTTATGCCCATCTATTCCCATTGCCCTGTAGGGGTGGCTAATGGGTTAATAATGGGTTAAGGCCACCTTGCTATTGGAAGGTGACTTTAAGCCAGGTTAATATTGAGAGTTGTCAATTATTAATCCTATTGTATGAAATGAAAAAAAAACACACACACATTAATTAAAAATCATTCTAATGAAATAAATACACAGTTTTTGACCATATTTTATTGTACTGGTAATCCTTCAATTCCCTTGTTCTGTAATAAAAAAAAAAAATAAAACAACATTATTCTTACCTCTCCGGCGCTCAGTCAGGTCCCACGCTGCAATCCATCTGAAAGGGCAATGGGAATAGACGGGCTAAGTGCCAGAAAAGGCGCATCTAATCATAGATGTGCCTTTTCTGGGGTGGCTGGGGGCAGATGTTAGTAGCCAGGGGGGGGCACAAAAAAAATGCACCCTCCCTAGGCTATTATTATCTGCCCCCACTCACTGGCTTTCCCTGTCTGGTGGAGAAAATTCCACGGGAGCCCACACATTTTTTACAACGAATTTACACATTAAATTAACACCTACATGTATGAAATTTTGCTCACATACACTCATGTAATTGGAAGCTGGCAATTGAATTAGCGGCTATTATACTATGTAGACGTGTATGAACTATAAATATATATATGTGTCACAATGACGTATATATATATATATATATATATATATATATATATATATATATGTATTCTATGTGTGTATATGTATTGATTCTATTCTTTATTAAAGCTGTCAGTGTGATTTTACAGTATAGCCGGGGATGAATTGCCGGCTTTTCTAAAGGACACCGGTGCGATTTTCTCGCAAGTCACACGTGTGGTCCGTTTGTAATCCGATTTTTCATTGCACCCATAGACTTGCATTGGCGATTCTCACTCGATAATCGGTGACAATCGCAGCATGCTGCGATTTTCTCGGCCCGAGGAAAACGGCCGAGAAAAAATGGATTCTGGGAGCTGCCCCATAGATTATCATTGGTCCGAGTGCAATGCGATATTTAATCGCATTCCACTCGTTTGTTTTTGTCGCCAGTGTGACTCCGGCCTTATGCTCACCTTCCGTACCGGCGCTGCTCCAGCGGTCTCAGCACTTGCTGTCCCGGGGCTCTCGTGTGGTTGTATGACACATGGTGCTCGGCGCCCAATCAGCGCTGGCGTCACTGTCTCCACCTTCATATGGATTGAACATGAGGAGGAAGCCAGGGATAAGCTGCAGCTCAGGTTTCTAAAACTTTGATTGTATTACAACTGCTAACTAAGTGATACATCTCTGGAATCAGGATCTCTGCCTCTACATTATACTGATTTCAGATTGCCTAGCAAAAACCTGCTGACAGAATCCATGGTAATATATTTCATTACAATACATACGTGAATAGCTCATCAACAACAGAATAAATGGATAAAATAAAAACTAATAAGGGGTGTGAGCTGGATGGCCGCACGTGGACCTGTCTCCAAACTAGTGACCTGCTTAATTAAAGGGAACCTGTCATGTGAAAAAATGCTATTAACCTGCAGATATGGGGTTAATCTGCAGATTAATGGTATTTTCAACCTTCCTGGCGCCAGCACTTAGAGCCCCGCTGCCAGGAAAAAAGTAACTTTATTCCTTCCTGCAGTGTTCAGGTTTCAGTCATGGGAGTGGCGACGGCGCGGGTTCGGTTACCGCTCTATGTATAGAAAGCGGCTGCTGTAATCACATCCCTGACAATGACTGACAGCTGGCTGACCCTAATGCAGAGCTGCTGTCAGTCAGTACAGGGACACTGTTACAGCTGCCTCTCTCTATACACTGAGCGGTGACTGATCCCGTGCCGGCGCCGCTCCCATGACTGAAACCCGAACACTGCCGGGAGGAATAAAGATAGTTTCCTCCTGGCAGCGGGGCTCTAAGTGCGGGCGTCGTGAAGGTTGAAACACCATTAACCTGCAGATTTACCCCATATCTCTGGATTAATAACATTTTTTCACGACTGGTTCCTTTTAAGAGACTCCTCTCCACCTGAACCCACTACAGGAGACATCCAACGACATCTATTTTTCAAAACAGCACACGCTGTTCATGAATTTTGAGCAAAGTAGAAAATGTTTTTTATTCTTGTCTTTAGCCTTTTTCGGAAGACTCCTTAGGGCATAAACTTGCACATTTTGCGGTATGTTGCAAAAACCTTTCAAAATATCTGGTGTATCATAAAATCACAGCAGGGGGTGACCAGAGCACATTTGTGACAAATTTTTTCGACTTTTCAAAAAGTCACAATTGATGAATCAGGCAAAAATATCTGGAAACCCTAAACTGTGTCCAAAAATAAAATGGGCGAATATATATGAAATAGACATCAAAAAAGGCACAAATTAAAAGATGAATTTGGAGGAAACAGAAGGCGCAAAAAATAAAAAACACAAAAAAAAAAAACAGATGACAATAAAATAATGAATTGGGCCAATTTATATTTGCCTTTTTTAAACAGTGATGGGAAAAATTTGCCTAAGACCACGTGCACACTATCAGTATTTGGTCAGTATTTTACCTCAGTATCTGTAAGCCAAAACCAGGAGTGGAACAGTGAGAGGAAACGTAAGGCCGGTGCCACACTTGCGTGTGTGATGCGAGAAACTTGCATCAATGCCTGGCACTAATGCTGGCACTCGGACCGGAGTCTGCGGCTGCATAGAAATACATGTAGCCGCACGCTCCGGTCCGAGTGCCGGTGGCAGTGCCGGGTGTTGATGCGCGAGTTTCTCGCATCACACACGCAAGTGTGACCCCGGCCTATAATAGAAACACGTCACCACTCCTTGATTTGGCTTACAAATACTGAGGTAAAATACTGACCAAATACTTAATGTGTGCACGTGGCCTAAATTTGACTGGATTTGGTGAGTGTTTTTACCTCAGTATTTGTAAGACAAAGCCTGGAGTGGAACAATCAGAGGAAAATTATGATGGAAACACGTCACCACTTCAGTATTTATCACCCACTCCTGGTTATGGCTTACAAATACTGAGGTAAAAAAAACTCACCAAATACTCAATGTGTGCACATGGCCTTAATTAATTCCTCCTTTACCAGGTGTAGCTCATTACTTAAATACTGGTGCGGGCTCAGCTCACAGAACAGAGGGATCACAATGAATTTGGGTGAGAGATGGGCAACATTTCACCAAGTGTTTCTACAGATTCCAAGGGTTTGGTGTTATTACATGTGGCAGACTTCTGCCAACAGTATGTAGTCTGTCGCCCAGTGCGGTGTATGGACTGGTCTTTACTTTCAATCAGGGGCTGAAGTAAAAGGAGCTTTTTCCTTTCAGCATTAAGATGTGCAGTATCGTCTCTGCAGATTTAGGCTGGAAACTTGCACGCACTTCTTTTGTTTTTTAAGCCAAAGTTAGGTGTGGATCCAGCAAGATGAAGTATAAATCCTTCTTTTAGACGTCCTTTGTTTTCCAGTCTCCTTTATTTCCCCTGATTTTGGCTCAACGTTCTCAAAAATTGATTTTGTCCTAAGATCTCATTCAGATGTGTTTTGCTTTTTTGGGGTTTTTTCTTTTTTTTTTTTTGCTTACAAGAAAAATAAAAAAAATCCAAGATTTTCCTACCCACTAAACAGTAATAAATGGTCATTACCCTGACACATGGGTGACATCTGTGGAGGTTGTGTGGGTTTTTGTTTTGATTTTTCATATTTGTTAATGATGGACCCGCTGACTTTAGTTCAGTGGGTGAGTATGATTTGTACTTTTAATCTAACGCTGGGTGCCCTCAAAAGCAACACAAACATGTGAACAGTCCTCTTCACAAGTTCTCTGGGTTTCTCACCTATGAGAAACATGGATGCCTGAAATAAGGCCTAGATGTGTGGGAGGTTTATTCTTTTTTTGTGAGAAGATGCAGCATTGAAATTTGACTGTCCTTGTTTTGGATGAATTTCTAGTGTTGTGTACAAAAACTTTTGCGGTTTTAGCATTTTAAGTCTGATCTGAGCCTCGTATCGTTTAGGCCACAGAGCTCATGAAGAAACTTGTAATAAGGCCTCATTCACATGTCTGTGCTTAATGCATGAGAAAAAGGCACCAATGCAGGGTCTAATTTTGTTTCTTAGTATTTTACAGTTTACTTTGCATTTTCTTTAGGGGAACAGTTACAGAGACGAGCTAAATTGCAGTTTCAGATCGATCACACAAACCAGGTCAGTATCGCTCTGCCCGGCTCTATTACACTCTGCGCTCCTGTAATTGAATCCCTTAAAGGGAATCTGTCACCCTAAATTGGCGGGATATTTAAATGATGGCAGTCAGGTCAAAAGGGGGCGGTGTTTTGGGTACTTGCCTTAACATGTTGTTCGCCGCTGTCTCCATTATTTCTGGGAATTGTAGTCGTTGCCCTCCATATAACGCGCCTGCGCATTGAAATCTGCGGGCAAAGCATACTGCGCGTGCGCAATTCAAGATTGCAATGCGCGGGCACGTTATATGGAGGGCAACGACTACAATTCCCAGAAATAATGGAGACAGCGGCGAACAACATGTTAAGGCAAGTACCCAAAAACCGCCCATCTGACCTGACTGCCATCATTTAAATATCCCTCCAATTTAGGGTGACAGATTCCCTTTAATAAGCGTCTGAAAATGGAGATGCAAATATGACACATGGGAGACCTAATGCCGATATCTGCAATATTAGGGGTGCACCTTTACAACAATGCTTTCCTATCAAACCAAATCTAGATAACTGATGATTGGAGCTGCATTCACTGCAAAATAGTCTATAGCTCCACTGTGATGATTGCTGCACAAAGAGAAAACCTACTAATATTTGGTGCAAGGCACCAAGTGAATGTTCCCCGACTGACGCCTCCTCCTCCGGCAGTATCTACTAGCATGGGAATGGTGGCGCTATTCACATAATGGCTTCTCAGCTGCCACTCTACACACGAATGGTTGTCCACCCTACGGGTATAATGGCATCAATAATTAGAACACGTTTAGATATGACATGAAACTGAGCCTTTTCTCTTCCATACCAGGAGTACCTAGAAGATGAACCTTTTCAAGATATTTCAAACTTGCCTGTTAAATTAGAGAAATTGAAAAGTGAGTATCTGCTTCCTGTGTAATGGTGATGCCGGATTCTAGTGCCGTTCACATTATGGTAAATTGGGGAGGAAGCAAAAGGGTATACAGACAGGACAGCAGGGGATCGCAGCTGACTGTGAGGTAAAACATTTCCCTGCCTGTTTTGAACAGTGAAATGATTTACCCCACAGAATCCACCACGATCCCCCTGCTGTCCTGTCTGTTTTTTTTTTTTTTTTCCCCAATTGTCTAAGTTATCATTCCACAATCAAAATATTTTATAGTGACTATTTTGTATGGAGCTGCAATATGGGACCTTCTTCTATAAGAATATTTTTGGCTAGTATGGCTCCATACACACATCTGGTAAGACATGGTACTGTGGCACTCTGACTCTGATCGGATGTTCCATGTTTGAGACTTAAAGGGACCCCTGTCGGCACAGAATGACTGAATACACCCTGCACAGGCGCTCTGTGCTTCATGGCACGGTCAAACATTTAAGTGCACCTTCCCACCTGTTTGTTTTCCATCTATCTTCCCCCTTCTCTGGCTTTATGAAGCTAGAGGTGTCGAAGTGGGAGGTGAAGATGGAGGAGAAAACAGGCATTTGGGAAGATGTCTTAAAATGATTGGACCTGTCATGGAGCACCGAGCAGCAGGACTTGGTTTGAGCAGTCGTTCCGTGCTGACAGTCCCTGTAAAGAAGTCTGTCAGCATAAAATGACTGTTCACACTAAGCACAAGCAGTTGGTGCCCTTTTTGCCATAGCTGAATAGTGCAGTGCACCTCTCCACCTACTTGTTACCTGTTTTCTATCTGTATCTGGCCTCTTTTCTTGCTTTACAGAAATCAAAGGTGGGTGAAGATATAAAGGCCTAACAAGTAGGTGCCAAGAGTGCATGGAGGGTCTGTGCTTGGTTTGAAAAGTCATTTTGTGCAGAGACTGAATTCATAAGTATAGTATTTTTCCTTCAGTGTAATAACAAATGCATGAAGCACTGAAGAATTTACCTTGCGTTCTGGAAACAGAAACAAAATTTAACATAGCGGACGCCTCATTTATGTAACTGACCCTTAAGGGTCTCTTTTCTCCCTTATGGTGTGTGGTTTTAAACTTTGGGACAAAAGATTCCTTATGAAATAACAAAGTTGACTCCTATTTTGGAAAGTTGTCCTTACACGTTTTCGAAAGCTGGATGACTATAAAAGGATAGGTCGAGGGGAATAAACTAAGGCAAATCTTCGGGTAATGATACAATTGGCCATGTTGTTGGCTGGTTCATGCTTGTGGATGACTAGGATGACATGTCTGCTGTTGGGCAGCAAATCTAGCATGTGCAGGTCAAGAATAGAAGTCTGCATTATCAGTCCTGTTGGTTCTCCTGAAAATACATGGCTCTCTTCCCAGATGGCTGTTACCAATCATCGGCTCTGTAGCACACTTCTGTACACACCATGATTTGTCAGTAGATGACCTGGACTGCTGTTGCCTATAAAGTAGACGTGTCCTCCGAGCCTTGGTATGGATACCATGAAGCTTGGTCCGGCTCTATAGTGTGTGCCGCGTGTAGTAGGAACTCACGAGGTGTTGTTGATGGTTCTCTTGGTGAAGCTGATATTCGTTTTTGTCCCTACAGGTGCATTCCTGAGACATGACCCTACCAGCAATGGAGAAATAGGTATGTCCTTCTTGCAGAACAGGATATTGGGTATAATTTGCTGAAATCCCATACTGTAGAAACTTTTCAGTAAACTATGGATGTGCTTTTTTTTTTTTTTTTTTTCCCCTTAGGGTCACGTCACACTCAGCGACGCAGCAGCGATCCTGACAACGATACGACCTGGCAGGGATCGTTGCTGCGTCGCTTTGTTTTCGCTGGTGAGCTGTCATAGGCAGAGTCACCAGCGATCAGAACCAGCGAGCACGCTGGTATCCAGTGTAAACAGCGGGTAACTAAGCACCGCGCGGCACCTAGTTACCCGATATGTACTCTGGATACCGGCTCTCACCTTCTGCTGTAGAGCGCTGAGAGACGGTATCCAATGTACATATCGGGTAACTAAGCACCGCGCGGCACCTAGTTACCCGATATGTACCCTAGATACCGGCTCTCAGCGCTCTACAGCAGAAGCTGGGAGCCGGTAACCAGGGTACATATCGGGTAACTAGGTGCCGCGCGGTGCTTAGTTACCCGATATGTACATTGGATACCGGCTCGCTGATCGTTGGTCTCCCGCTGTCACACGCAGCGATGCGCGCTGGCCAGCGGGAGACCAACGATCAAAAAATGGTCCAGGACATTCAGCGACGATCAGCGATACCCATCAGGGGGGCTGATCGTCGCTGCGTGTCACACATAGCAAGATCGCTGGCTAGGTCGCTGTTGCGTCACAAAATCGATGACGCTTCAGCGATCTCGCTTAGTGTGACGGGGGCTTTAGAATCTAACATTTTTAGGTTTGGTGCACTTGCCTTATCACTTTTTTTTCTGATCTAGATTACACTGCCTTCCATGCTATGGCTCAGGACCTCGGCATTTTCAGAAGTGTGGCTGCGCTGCAGGAAAGGGTGCAGGATGTAACTGGTAATACTAGAAATGCCCTATCCTATAGAGACTGTACCATGGCTATGCTGGGCCGACGCTCTACTATGTGCCAGAGGTAACTGCTGATGCGCAAATTCTTTTCTCCCATCTCTGGTTTGTCATTCAAAGCATATACCATTTTTAGATCTTGATCATAACTTTTTGATACCTGATCACATGTTTTGGTAGGGTGTATGCTTTGATTAAACCTTGCAGCAAGACTACATCCTTCATGTCTAACTTCCAGTAGTGCCCACGTAGTATAGTTGGAGTTGTCCTTGATTTAGCCCCTGGGACTGGCAGCAGCCATCTCGCTGCAGAATGTAGGCCGTTGGCTTGGCAGTAATCAGATGCACTACCTCTTAAGCCAGGGCTGTAACGCAGCCTGCAGCAACTAGTGATGAACGAGCGTGCTCAGATAAGGCGTTATCGGAGCACACTCGGATGATAAGTTTCTTCGGCGTGCTCGAAAAATATGTTTGCGCCCCTGCGGCTTCATGTCTTGTGGCTGTTCAGCAGATGCAACACATGCAGGGATTGTCTGTTTCCTCACTGTATCCTCCCTGATGGCAAGATGACCAAACGAGTGGAAGTATTCTTCCAAACATCCAAACCATTGATGGCTTTCAATTAAATATACAGAGAACCAGAAAATGAAGAATTCTCACCAACTTTCTTCAAGAATTTTGTTCAGATATTTGTCCTGTTTAATTAGTTTCCACTGTAAACTCATATTATAGACGGCTTGTACTCGATATAACTGCAACATTTGGTAATTTTTTTTTTATTTTTTTTTTTTTTTTTAGGATCAGGTACAGTGCAAAAATGGAAACTTTGAGAATCGTCCCTGCTGGTTGGATCGCATCAAGCCATTGTACGTCAGTCACTTGGAAGTTACTTTATCTTCTAGCCTTCCATCTCCAATCACGCTCCTGCCGCCTCCTCCTCCCCCATCTCCTGCTGACATGACCACCATAGAAAATACAAGAACTTATCCTGCTGCGTGAATGATAGTCCTCCAAGATTTTGTATTCTTTTTGTGTTTTTTGTTTTATTTTAGTTAGCAATTCTGAATAAATATTTAATACTAAATGTTGCTGTTTTAATGACCAGGTACAAGGTTTTTGAATTTACATTACCTGAAGGTCTTGTCCAGCTTTGTCCTGTAGCCGTCAATATAAATGCCTATACAAATATCTTCTAAACCAAAAAATTGGCCATGAAAAGCAACTTTTTTTTTTTTTTTCCCGTCAAAGAGCCATACTTGCACTTAATTCCTGAAAGGTGAACAATTCTTTTAAATCTAACTGTGCAGAGAAACAAAGCTTGTAAGGGTACGTGTACACGTTGCGGCTTCGTCTGCAGATCCACAGCGGATTTGGCCCTGCAGATCTGCAGCAGTTTTCCCAGGGATGTACAGTACCATGTTATCCTATGGAAAGCAAAAAATGCTGTGCACATGCTGCGGAAAATCCCGTGCAGAAACGCAGCAGTATATTTTCGGCAGCATGTCAATTCTTTGTGCGGATTCCGCAGCGTTTTTACACCTATTCCATTATAGGAATCCGCAGGTGTAAAAACGCAGGAAAATCTGCAATGAATCCACAGGTAAAACGCAGGTCACTTTACCTGTGGATGCTGCAGATTCCGCGCAGAAAAATCCGCACACGAATCTGCAACGTGCACATACTCTTAAAGCCAAATAATACAACATTTTTAATATAAACAAGTTCAGAAATGATTGTTTTTTGTTTTTTTTCTTCAAGTCTAAGGGGAGAATCCACAAATTAAAATGTATATTTACTGCAAGGGAAACTTTATGTGTGTGTGTGTGTGTGTGTGTGTGTGTGTATAATATATATATATATTTTTTTTTTTTTCCTGACGATTTCTGCATTCTTTCTTGACTTGCATGGCTGAGTGTGATCCGAATATCAGATCAAGCTCTGGCATGCTGCAATTTTCTTTTTTTTTTCTTTATATAAATCAAATATCATTTGGATGGTAAATACAGTGGAGTGAGCGAGCCCTTAGATTAACAAACTCCTTGGCAGTACTAGCTCCCTGACTATTCTTGGTTAACTCCTCTTGTAGTCAGCAAATGACAAACAGCGCAACATTTTTAATGAAGCTCAATTGCAAAAAAGTTTCGCCCCAATTACCTGCATGTGCATAGACTGTGGCGGGGAGGGGGGGTGAAACATTCCCAAAGATGAACAAACCCCTTTTTAATAGAGGTAATTTGGCTTTTTATAAAGGGCTAAAAGTCAAGTAAACTGTCATCACCCATTTCCCTACCTGCCCCCTCCACCGCACCCTCCCAATGGATCTCAGTACCGTGCCTAGTAACATCTTCATGCTATATAGGTAATGGGTAGTAAAACGACACTACAACAACAAACGCCAACTTTCAAGATAAACTGTAGAAATATTTTATTACTCTTATACCATACAAAGTTTAAGAGCGACAACTGTTTTGTTTTTTTTGTACATTTTGACAATAGAACAATATTCTTATATATTTATCAAAAACAATTATAAGGAAAATATCTGCATCATATAACATTACATTGGAATGTAAGATTAACGTTTATACCTGTATGATTAAAAAACAATGTATTTAAGCCATACAGTGCAAGAGAATCCTATTACTTACAGGACTGTGTAATGTAAGATCACATCCTATAGATATTCGCTGCCTTGTCTTGTGACATGGTAGCACAATATACAGCTTACATTCGGAGTCGTACATTGACAGTGCACTTTGAATACGTGTGTAGTAGCGTGTGCTTCCCTATGTGTATCTTAAATCCTGTGCTATACCGATATCCTGCAGTGTTATATTTAGTAGGAATCCATTAGCTGAGCAAAAAACACTAGTGAAAAAATGCAGAATTGCTGTTTTCTTTTATGTACTTCGCCATCCGGTAACTAGTTGCAATGGTGGGAAACATTTCTGGAAATAGATTTTAGCTGGCGCATCGAAAGAGAAGTGATCTAATTCTAAAATAATGAATCAACTTGGAGCCAATGACTGAAATGGCAAAAGACCATCAGACGGCTGCTTTTATCAATCTGCATTGCACTACTGCTTTGAAAACTAGAAATTATTGATCTACCAAACACAAAGGGCAAAACCTGATAGTGCTGCTTTTCTAATGCTGGACAGCACCTTCTAAAA
Source organism: Oophaga sylvatica (assembly GCA_033576555.1). NCBI lineage: Eukaryota > Metazoa > Chordata > Amphibia > Anura > Dendrobatidae > Oophaga > Oophaga sylvatica. Next base: position 117,527,907 of record JARQOD010000009.1, on the reverse strand, counting down.
TAAAAAGGGATGTCTTGTATCTTTCAAAAACTGCCACATTGGCGAGTTTTTGAACCTTCTACATCGCATATGGCCCTCATCTTTTAAAACAGGATAATTGGGTTCTAAAAACCCCTTTATACCCTCATAAGTGCCCTTGTGTATCTCTGAAAGTGTATGCTCTGTCCGGTCTGATGGGCAAATCCAGAATCACGTGCAACCCCAGTCCCTTCAAACACCACCTCTTGTACCTCCTTGATGGAAGTGGATTACGTCCCCTACATCAATGTACTGCACCTGCGCAGTTGAATCAGAGATCTGTGCATGAGCCTAGGGCAGGGCAAAATCATGTAATGCACCAAAGTACCGGCTTCACATCTACATCACCAGCTCCCTGGCTGTTTAATAGGGCAAAGTGAGGAGCGCCTGTGCAGGTGCAAGACTTTGGGCACAGTGTGGATGATGTACAAGATGTCATCCGCTTCCATATTGATCACAGACATTTGAAGGACCGCAGGTAGCGTTGAGCACAAACTGGAGACACCCATCGGACTGGCCTATGCATACAGCACAGGACAGAAATAAAACACTTTTGGAGATATGCAAGGGCACCTATGAGGGAATTAAGGGGTTGGAGTTACCCCGTTTACATGATTTAAAAGGTGACGGGCATAGTTTATAAGGTATAAAACAGGTGACCGGTTCCCTTTTTAAAGAGAGGATTATCCATGTTAAACTAAAGATATGGCCATAATGGCGCTGGTATACTGATTTAATACATACCTTCAGTGTAGAAATCCGCAGCCTGATTTCTGGTAAATCATCATAAGTTTTGGTTTCCTAATGTCTCCAGTCTTTGGCTCTGCCACAGCTCCTCCGATGCCTCTGGTGTATTTCTCTTATTCCTAATTTTAATTTTGCGGCGCTTGTGCAGATTAATCTCGTGGCGGGCTTCAGGATAATGGCACCGGTGGCAGCTCATGCACAGATTTAGACCTCGGCTCAATGAGGAGTTGAGATCTCATTCTGCACATGCGCTGCTAATGGCGCCATTTTAATGAAGACCGCAGGAAGGTCGATCTGTGCATGCTCGGTCACCGGCTCCATTTTGCCTGAAGCCAGCCACCATATCAATCAATGCAAGCATTGATCTCAGCTAAGATGGCACCAGCAAGAAATGTAAATGAGGGAGAAGATAAACACATCAGAGGGGCCATGGCAGAGCCAAAGACCCTATCCCCAATCCCACCCCAATGGATGAAGAGATTAGGAAACCAAAACTTCTACTGATGATTGACCAGAAACCAGGCTGCGAATTTCTACACTTAAGGTATCTATTAAATCAGTATACCAGCGCCATTATAGCCACATCTTTAGTTTAACAGGATACTCCTGATGACAGGTTCTCTTTAAGAACGGTTTCACACATCTGGATTTGTTTTCCACACATGGGAAGAACATTCTATGTGCTATGAGTTGTGTTTTGTTTTTTTTTTTTTTTTCTCTCCACTTGCTCCATTTTTGTTCCGAGTTCATTTTAACCATCCGATTTGATCTTCACCAATGAAGAAAAATATTCTTAGCCTTTCCTACTACTAAAATGGTAAAATAGGGACAGCACAGGGATGACATTTGTGAGCTATTTGAATTTATTTTCTTCATTGGGCAATTGATTTGTACATGAAAGTTTAATCCACATCACGGATCAAAGTTGGGCATCTTGTTTTGTTTTTTAAGAGAGGGAAGTTTTCAGCCCACAAAAATAAAAAAATGAAAAGTCACATTCATTGTAAAGAATGTGTGATCCATCCGCAAAAATAAAATGGCACATGTACCAAAAACCTGAAGTGTGAAAGACCCTCGGGCTGTGTTTTCATGCTATTTCGTGTTACATAAACCATGTTCTGAGTAAGTGAGGCTCTTGTTTCTAAAATCATGCAGCTACGTGGTTTCGGCCATGTGTCGCAGTGTGGAAGCCTAGCCCAAACGTCTTTTGTTAATAAAAGAACCTGAGACTGTCTTGAAATCCAATTAATCGTAAGTGCAACTGCAAAAAAGCATATACTTATACCCTGATTATTCCGAGTGGACAGCCTTTTCCATCCAAACCTGTAAGTACATATTTGTCCTGGTAGTCTGCGGCTCCAGTTCTCTATGCATATACAATAATTACAGCGCTATTACGACTAACCCATGGGAAAATTATCTCAAATTAAGAATGCAAACATGGGTTCTCTCTAGATTCTGCATTCTGCCAGTATCTCGTAATGCCACTAACCATGCAAAGCATTATTTGTTTCCCATTATGTGAGTAAATGGTACTTAACTGCAAGAAAGAACATTTTCCAGTGGCTGAAGCACAGATTATTGGGAGACAGTGCATGAGAGGTAGCTCCTCTTAGTTCTTTCTACGTCTGCAAAGCTTACCCTTCCCTTTTAATGTACCCCATGCCAACTGGCAGTCTTCCCACCCTGCCCTTATCACATGTAATCCTCCACTTCCATCTCTCCTCACATTTTGGAAAGCCTGACATCGTAGGCCACCATGGTAAAATTGTCCCAGCCATAAATTTTTTTCTCAGTTGGGTTGTAATCTACCATGCTAGTGTAGCCGTATTGATTCTGAAACGGGATGCTCAATTGCTTCTGGACACCAGTGTGAGTATCAAAAGCAAAACTGACAGTGGTGGTTGGAGAAGAATAGCTAGCGATGGTGTAGAGCGTGCCACACACCATGAATGCATTGGCCATTGACTGCTTTCGAATTGTAGTGTTCCAGCTCTGCTTCACTTCCAAGGTTTTGGGGTCTAACTGAGATATAACTATAGACCCTTTAGTGTTCTCTGTGCTATAGATTGCCCACAGACCCATCTCATCAACCGCCAGATCAATATCTGTATAGCCTCCCCAAGAATAAGGGTATTTACCATGATATCCAGCATCAACGAGTTCCTTCTGGATTGCGACTGTTTCGGTCTTGAAGTCATATTTTACAATTATTTTAGATTTTTTGCGTATATAATATAGTGAACCCTTGTATACCACAGCCCCGTTACTCTCCATGGAGCGAGGCACAACATATACCTTGGTAGGATAACCTTTTACTAATTGGTCAAGATTCTCATACTCAAAAACCTGCCGAATATCTGCCCCAACAGTATTGATTCTCCAAATGGTGTCCAATGTAAAAGGAGATACTGGTTCTGGGTCTTTCATCCAAACTCCATATTTACCAGCAATATTATCTGCCTTTCGATAAGTAGTAGGTTCTCCGACCCATGTAAGTTCACCACATCCTGGAAAAGAGATATATGTTAATTTATTTTCAAATCTGGTAAGTTTTTTTTATCTTTATCTTTTGGGTTGAAAAAGGCCGAAACTGCGCCATGCCATGTATATCACATTTGGATTTTTTTTAAATAATGCAATATCTTGTAAATCAACTTTTTTACTGTTATTTTCAAATCCTGTAATAAAAAAATAATCTTGCATTTCCTATTAGTTCCAAATTCTCAATCGGCTTCTAGTTATGAGATTTGCACAGAAACAATTTTGATGAGCCATTCTTGATTGTGATGACTGCCAGACTGACCTGTTGCCTAGACATAATAAACATAACTACTTTGTAGCATCCGCCAACGGAAACTAAACCTAATTCCTCATGTGTGCAGTAGCATTAATTAGCGAAGGCCAAAATTTTAATGGTCTTCTTGGAAAATGTTAATGGAAAATTTAATGTAAGGTTGGTGTAATGCAATATTAGGGTGGTGCAATTATGTGTCCGAGCATGTTTCACAAATATTAAATACGAAAAAAATATTTGTACCAGGTATCCCCATGGTCTCTGAGCCTTGACCCGTTGAATGACTCTCTGGAAACATTCTAGATGCAGGAAGTGCTGTAAGCTCTGATTTCAATTCTTGGTACCCCACCCCATCCGCTCCCCAGGGAGACACTAAAATATTAAAAACATACCATTAGAAGACCGTAAAAACATTTAAAATGGAAAATTTTATGTAAAAACTGTATAACACATCTTATGTGACGACTTTAGGTTTATTTGAGAAAATTTAGTTATCACGTTATGTATTTATACCCTTTAAACCAATGACTTTTTTTTAATTTTAGGCCTGTGACTGAGCTGGGAGTTCCAGCCACATAGCATGTACAAAAATTCCATCTTGTGTGAAACTGTCCTTGTGCAAAATTTTCAAATTTTCCACACTGAATGTAGGGATGACCCATGTAAATATGGCATTGGCATGTTCTCATCTCAATTGACAATGTGTCAGTGCACATAGCTTTTGTGGCTACAGTCCAGCGTATATGCTCATGAGATATATGACTGCACTCAAGAAAAAATTGAAATGCAAAAAAAAAAAAATCAGTATTAAAAAATAAAAATCTATTCTAAAAACTAGAGTTGGTGCCAATCGATTGGCAGACCAAGTCCATTGGTCATGTCAGGAATCTGTGTCTGCTGGATACACCGCCTGTTACCTGATTCGCATGTGCGGCTCTTCTTTTTATTAGCTGGCCTGGCGCGATCTCATTATTTTGGTGTGATGCACATGTGATGCTGAGCTAGGCCGAGTGATCAAGAGACGAGCCGCAGATGCCCATCAGATAAGAGTCAGTTCTCAGGCAGGAGCCTCAGATTGCTGCCGTGGCCAATGGAAAGGGTGCTGTAAATCAACTCAACCAACTCTACCAAAACGTCTGTCTCAAACTTGAATTATATATCCCTATGAGCTGTACTGTCTGATGTTTCATGCCCAACCTCACTTATTATCACAGTAACTGTAATTTCCGCTAATCGGCCATTATATACTATTTCCTTACCC
>JARQOD010000009.1:117406045-117522984 GCA_033576555.1 Oophaga sylvatica | reverse complement strand
GTATTTTTCGGCACCCTGTCAATTCTTTGTGCGGATTCCGCAGCTTTTTTTTACACCTATTCCATTATAGGAATCCGCAGGTGTAAAAAACGCGGGAAAAAATCTGCAATGAATCCACAGGTAAAACGCAGGTCACTTTACCTGTGGATGCTGCAGATTCCGCGCAGAAAAATCGCACACGAATCTGCAACGTGCACATACTCTTAAGCCAAATAATACAACATTTTTAATAAAACAAGTTCAGAAATGATTGTTTTTTGTTTTTTTTCTTCAAGTCTAAGGGGAAATCCACAAATTAAAATGTATATTTACTGCAAGGGAAACTTTAGTGTGTGTGTGTGTGTTGTGTGTGTGTGTGTATATATATATATATTTTTTTTTTTTTTCCTGACGATTTCCATGCATCATTTGACTTGCATGGCTGAGTGTGATCCGAATATCAGATCAAAGCTCTGGCATGCTGCATTTTCTTTTTTTTTTTCTTTTATAAATCAAATATCATTTGGATGGTAAATACAGTGGAGTGAGCGAGCCCTTAGATTAACAAACTCCTTGGCAGTACTAGCCCCCTGACTATTCTTGGTTAACTCCTCTTTTTGTCAGCAAATGACAAACAGCGCAACATTTTTAATGAAGCTCAATTGCAAAAAAGTTTCGCCCCAATTACCTGCATGTGCTAGACTGTGGCGGGGAGGGGGGGTGAACATTCCCAAAGATGAACAAACCCCTTTTTTTATAGAGGAAATTTGGCTTTTTATAAAGGGCTAAAAGTCAAGTAAACTGTATCACCCATTTCCCTACCTGCCCCTCCACCGCACCTCCCAATGGATCTCAGTACCGTGCCTATAACATCTTCATGCATATAGGTAATGGGTAGTAAAACGACACTACAACAACAAACGCCAACTTTCAAGATAAACTGTAGAAAATTTTTATTACTCTTTACCATACAAAGTTTAAGAGCGACAACTGTTTTTTTTTTTTTGTACATTTTGACAATAGAACAATATTCTTATATATTTATCAAAACAATTATAAGGAAAATATCTGCATCATATAACATTACATTGGAATGTAAGATTAACGTTTATACCTGTATGATTAAAAACAATGTATTTAAGCCATACAGTGCAAGAGAATCCTATTACTTACAGGACTGTGTAATGTAAGATCACATCCTATAGATATTCGCTGCCTTGTCTTGTGACATGGTAGACAATATACAGCTTACATTCGGAGTCGTACATTGACAGTGCACTTTGAATAGTGTGTAGTAGCGTGTGCTTCCCTATGTGTATCTTAAATCCTGTGCTATACCGATATCCTGCAGTGTTATATTTTAGTAGGAATCCATTTGCTGAGCAAAAAACACTAGTGAAAAAATGCAGAATTGCTGTTTCTTCTTTATTTTACTTCGCCATCCGGTAACTAGTTGCAATGGTGGGAAACATTTCTGGAAATAGATTTTAGCTGGCGCATCGAAGAGAAGTGATCTAATTCTAAAATAATGATCAACTTGGAGCCAATGAAATGAAATGGCAAAAGACCATCAGAGGCTGCTTTTATCAATCTGCATTGCACTACTGCTTTGAAAACTAGAAATTATTGATCTACCAAACCAAAGGGCAAAACCTGATAGTGCTGCTTTTCTAATTGCTGGACAGCACCTTCTAAAATAAAAAGGGATGTCTTGTATCTTTCAAAAACTGCCACATTGGCGAGTTTTTGAACCTTCTACATCGCATATGGCCCTCATCTTTTAAACAGGATAATTGGGTTCTAAAAACCCCTTTTTACCCTCATAAGTGCCCTTGTGTATCTCTGAAAGTGTATGCTCTGTCGGTTGATGGGCAAATCCAGAATCACGTGCAACCCCAGTCCCTTCAAACACCACCTCTTGTACCTCCTTGATGGAAGTGGATTTTCGTCCCCTACATCAATGTACTGCACCTGCGCAGTTGAATCAGAAATCTGTGCAGGAGCCTAGGGCAGGGCAAAATCATGTAATGCACCAAAGTACCGGCTTCACATCTACATCACCAGCTCCTGGCTGTTTAATAGGGCAAAGTGAGGAGCGCCTGTGCAGGTGCAAGACTTTGGGCACAGTGTGGATGATGTACAAGATGTCATCCGCTTCCATATTGATCACAGACATTTGAAGGACCGCAGTAGCGTTGAGCACAAACTGGAGACACCCATCGGACTGGCCTATGCATACAGCACAGGACAGAAAATAAAACACTTTTGGAGATATGCAAGGGCACCTATGAGGGAATTAAGGGGTTGGAGTTACCCCGTTTACATGATTTAAAAGGTGACGGGCATAGTTTTATAAGGTATAAAACAGGTGACCGGTTCCCTTTTTAAAGAGAGGATTATCCATGTTAAACTAAAGATATGGCCATAATGGCGCTGGTATACTGATTTAATACATACCTTCAGTGTAGAAATCCGCAGCCTGATTTCTGGTAAATCATCATAAGTTTTGGTTTCCTAATGTCTCCAGTCTTTGGCTCTGCCACAGCTCCTCCGATGCCTCTGGTGTATTTCTCTTATTCCTAATTTTAATTTTGCGGCGCTTGTGCAGATTAATCTCGTGGCGGGCTTCAGGATAATGGCACCGGTGGCAGCTCATGCACAGATTTAGACCTCGGCTCAATGAGGAGTTGAGATCTCATTCTGCACATGCGCTGCTAATGGCGCCATTTTAATGAAGACCGCAGGAAGGTCGATCTGTGCATGCTCGGTCACCGGCTCCATTTTGCCTGAAGCCAGCCACCATATCAATCAATGCAAGCATTGATCTCAGCTAAGATGGCACCAGCAAGAAATGTAAATGAGGGAGAAGATAAACACATCAGAGGGGCCATGGCAGAGCCAAAGACCCTATCCCCAATCCCACCCCAATGGATGAAGAGATTAGGAAACCAAAACTTCTACTGATGATTGACCAGAAACCAGGCTGCGAATTTCTACACTTAAGGTATCTATTAAATCAGTATACCAGCGCCATTATAGCCACATCTTTAGTTTAACAGGGATACTCCTGATGACAGGTTCTCTTTAAGAACGGTTTCACACATCTGGATTTGTTTTCCACACATGGGAAGAACATTCTATGTGCTATGAGTTGTGTTTTGTTTTTTTGTTTTTTTTTCTCTCCACTTGCTCCATTTTTGTTCCGAGTTCATTTTAACCATCCGATTTGATCTTCACCAATGAAGAAAAATATTCTTAGCCTTTCCTACTACTAAAATGGTAAAATAGGGACAGCACAGGGATGACATTTTGTGAGCTATTTGAATTTATTTTCTTCATTGGGCAATTGATTTGTACATGAAAGTTTAATCCACATCACGGATCAAAGTTGGGCATCTTGTTTTGTTTTTTAAGAGAGGGAAGTTTTCAGCCCACAAAAATAAAAAAATGAAAAGTCACATTCATTGTAAAGAATGTGTGATCCATCCGCAAAAATAAATGGCACATGTACCAAAAACCTGAAGTGTGAAAGACCCTCGGGCTGTGTTTTCATGCTATTTCGTGTTACATAAACCATGTTCTGAGTAAGTGAGGCTCTTGTTTCTAAAATCATGCAGCTACGTGGTTTCGGCCATGTGTCGCAGTGTGGAAGCCTAGCCCAAACGTCTTTTGTTAATAAAAGAACCTGAGACTGTCTTGAAATCCAATTAATCGTAAGTGCAACTGCAAAAAAGCATATACTTATACCCTGATTATTCCGAGTGGACAGCCTTTTCCATCCAAACCTGTAAGTACATATTTGTCCTGGTAGTCTGCGGCTCCAGTTCTCTATGCATATACAATAATTACAGCGCTATTACGACTAACCCATGGGAAAATTATCTCAAATTAAGAATGCAAACATGGGTTCTCTCTAGATTCTGCATTCTGCCAGTATCTCGTAATGCCACTAACCATGCAAAGCATTATTTGTTTCCCATTATGTGAGTAAATGGTACTTAACTGCAAGAAAGAACATTTTCCAGTGGCTGAAGCACAGATTATTGGGAGACAGTGCATGAGAGGTAGCTCCTCTTAGTTCTTTCTACGTCTGCAAAGCTTACCCTTCCCTTTTAATGTACCCCATGCCAACTGGCAGTCTTCCCACCCTGCCCTTATCACATGTAATCCTCCACTTCCATCTCTCCTCACATTTTGGAAAGCCTGACATCGTAGGCCACCATGGTAAAATTGTCCCAGCCATAAATTTTTTTCTCAGTTGGGTTGTAATCTACCATGCTAGTGTAGCCGTATTGATTCTGAAACGGGATGCTCAATTGCTTCTGGACACCAGTGTGAGTATCAAAAGCAAAACTGACAGTGGTGGTTGGAGAAGAATAGCTAGCGATGGTGTAGAGCGTGCCACACACCATGAATGCATTGGCCATTGACTGCTTTCGAATTGTAGTGTTCCAGCTCTGCTTCACTTCCAAGGTTTTGGGGTCTAACTGAGATATAACTATAGACCCTTTAGTGTTCTCTGTGCTATAGATTGCCCACAGACCCATCTCATCAACCGCCAGATCAATATCTGTATAGCCTCCCAAGAATAAGGGTATTTACCATGATATCCAGCATCAACGAGTTCCTTCTGGATTGCGACTGTTTCGGTCTTGAAGTCATATTTTACAATTATTTTAGATTTTTTGCGTATATAATATAGTGAACCCTTGTATACCACAGCCCCGTTACTCTCCATGGAGCGAGGCACAACATATACCTTGGTAGGATAACCTTTTACTAATTGGTCAAGATTCTCATACTCAAAAACCTGCCGAATATCTGCCCCAACAGTATTGATTCTCCAAATGGTGTCCAATGTAAAAGGAGATACTGGTTCTGGGTCTTTCATCCAAACTCCATATTTACCAGCAATATTATCTGCCTTTCGATAAGTAGTAGGTTCTCCGACCCATGTAAGTTCACCACATCCTGGAAAAGAGATATATGTTAATTTATTTTCAAATCTGGAAAGTTTTTTTTATCTTTATCTTTTGGGTTGAAAAAGGCCGAAACTGCGCCATGCCATATATATCACATTTGGATTTTTTTTAAATAATGCAATATCTTGTAAATCAACTTTTTTACTGTTATTTTCAAATCCTGTAATAAAAAAATAATCTTGCATTTCCTATTAGTTCCAAATTCTCAATCGGCTTCTAGTTATGAGATTTGCACAGAAACAATTTTGATGAGCCATTCTTGATTGTGATGACTGCCAGACTGACCTGTTGCCTAGACATAATAAACATAACTACTTTGTAGCGTCCGCCAACGGAAACTAAACCTAATTCCTCATGTGTGCAGTAGCATTAATTAGCGAAGGCCAAAATTTTAATGGTCTTCTTGGAAAATGTTAATGGAAAATTTAATGTAAGGTTGGTGTAATGCAATATTAGGGTGGTGCAATTATGTGTCCGAGCATGTTTCACAAATATTAAATACGAAAAAAATATTTGTACCAGGTATCCCCATGGTCTCTGAGCCTTGACCCGTTGAATGACTCTCTGGAAACATTCTAGATGCAGGAAGTGCTGTAAGCTCTGATTTCAATTCTTGGTACCCCACCCCATCCGCTCCCCAGGGAGACACTAAAATATTAAAAACATACCATTAGAAGACCGTAAAAACATTTAAAATGGAAAATTTTATGTAAAAACTGTATAACACATCTTATGTGACGACTTTAGGTTTATTTGAGAAATTTAGTTATCACGTTATGTATTTATACCCCTTTAAACCAATGACTTTTTTTTAATTTTAGGCCTGTGACTGAGCTGGGAGTTCCAGCCATAGCATGTACAAAAATTCCATCTTGTGTGAAACTGTCCTTGTGCAAAATTTTCAAATTTTCCACACTGAATGTAGGGATGACCCATGTAAATATGGCATTGGCATGTTCTCATCTCAATTGACAATGTGTCAGTGCACATAGCTTTTGTGGCTACAGTCCAGCGTATATGCTCATGAGATATATGACTGCACTCAAGAAAAAATTGAAATGCAAAAAAAAAAAAATCAGTATTAAAAAATAAAAATCTATTCTAAAAACTAGAGTTGGTGCCAATCGATTGGCAGACCAAGTCCATTGGTCATGTCAGGAATCTGTGTCCGCTGGATACTACGGCCTGTTGCCTGATTGGCATGTGCTGCTCTTCTTTTTATTAGCTGGCCTGGCGCGATCTCATTATTTTGGTGTGATGCACATGTGATGCTGAGCTAGGCCGAGTGATCAAGAGACGAGCCGCAGATGCCCATCAGATAAGAGGCAGTTCTCAACGAATGGGCCTCAGATTGCTGCCGTGGCCAATGGAAAGGGTGCTGTAAATCAACTCATACCAACTCTACCAAAACATCTGTCTCAAACTTGAATTATATATCCCTATGAGCTGTACTGTCTGATGTTTCATGCCCAACCCTCACTTATTATCACAGTAACTGTAATTTCCGCTAATCGGCCATTATATACTATTTCCTTACCCAAACCCACTCCCTGGTTTACTATCATTTTATCATGGAAATCATCCAACATTTGCCATTTCCCCATTATTATTGCAATAAATAACTCAGCTCTGCTTATCATATACTACTTAGAGACAGTACACAACCCTCCACCCATCTTCCACAGTTGGAATTGGCGGATGCATCCACAGGCTTCTCTAGGGCGGCAGCTATGGGCATACACTAGTTTAACAGACAGGGCACGTTACACCCAGAATGTAATGTCCCATGTGCACTTGTGTCTACCAGCACCTGGCGGCAAGGTTTCTAGCTCCTTATTTTTTTCTACATTGCAGGTTTTTGGTATTGTACATACAGGAGGCTTCTCCCCCCTCATTATATACACACAGCAGGTCTCTCAAATCATATAACTCTGCCCTTCTCCTCTTCAAAAAGCCTTCTTCACCACCCTCCACACATCACTATCTAACAATCCAAAACAACACTTTTCACTCCCTGCTCAGTCCTAAGGTGCAGGTCCCAAACACCAACCTTAGCATTGATGACAATCTGGCCACTTATTTCAAAGAAAAAAATGTACCATTTCTGACAGGAAATTGTCTCCCAGTCCCCTAATATCATATATCCTCTTCTCTCCTGCACTTCATCAAGCTCAATGTCAGTCTTTGAATTAGTGACAGGAGAAGTTACAAGGCTCCTCACCTCTTCCCGCCCAACTACCTGCACCAGTGACCATATTTCCTCACACCTCACCAAAACCCTCTTCCCGGCTATCACCATCCACCTAACTAAAATATTTAACCTTTGTCTTTCATCCAATATTTTTCCCTCCTGATGATGGCTGGACCATACGTTGCAAACACTTTTTTTTACCTTTTGTGCCTCCCTTGTTTCCTTATAGATTGTAAGCTTGTGAGCAGAGCCTTCACTCCTCTTGTATTTGGTGAACTACCGTGGCATGTAAAAATTTGGGCGCCCCTGGTCAAAATTACTGTTATTGTGAACAGTTAAGTAAGTTAAAGATGAAATGGTCTCTAAAAGGGCTAAAGCTAAATATTACACATTTCCTTTGCAGATGAAAGGAGGACATCAGTAAACCAGGGAGGAGTCCCGAGGAGATAATTTGCATATTTCCAGTGCCTTCTGGGATAAGTGAAGAGTCTCCGCGAGCTCAAGGAACACTGGATTTTGGCTGTTGCAGCTGAAAGGAGGACATCAGTAAACCAGGGGAGGAGTCCCGAGGAGATAATTTGCATATTTCCAGTGCCTTCTGGGATAAGTGAAGAGTCTCTGCGAGCTCAAGGAACACTGGATTTTGGCTGTTGCAGCTGAAAGGAGGACATCAGTAAACCAGGGGAGGAGTCCCGAGGAGATAATTTGCATATTTCCAGTGCCTTCTGGGATAAGTGAAGAGTCTCCGCGAGCTCAAGGAACACTGGATTTTGGCTGTTGCAGCTGAAAGGAGGACATCAGTAAACCAGGGGAGGAGTCCCGAGGAGATAATTTGCATATTTCCAGTGCCTTCTGGGATAAGTGAAGAGTCTCCGCGAGCTCAAGGAACACTGGATTTTGGCTGTTGCAGCTGAAAGGAGGACATCAGTAAACCAGGGGAGGAGTCCCGAGGAGATAATTTGCATATTTCCAGTGCCTTCTGGGATAAGTGAAGAGTCTCCGCGAGCTCAAGGAACACTGGATTTTGGCTGTTGCAGCTGAAAGGAGGACATCAGTAAACCAGGGGAGGAGTCCCGAGGAGATAATTTGCATATTTCCAGTGCCTTCTGGGATAAGTGAAGAGTCTCCGCGAGCTCAAGGAACACTGGATTTTGGCTGTTGCAGCTGAAAGGAGGACTTCAGTAAACCGCGCGCCTAGAGTTTTGGCTTATATTTCACCGCTTGATTATCTCTTGAACAATAAGAACATGGAAGAGGCTAGGAGCCATGTGGTGAGCTGCATTTCTTGCTACATGTTCATAGACTTACCAGTGGAAAAGCCAAACTTCACATGCCAGAAATGCAAGCTTGTGTCCCTGTTGGAGGAAAAGTTGCAAAATCTGGAAGAGAGGTTATCTACATTGAAGACCATTAAGGAAGGTGAAGAGTTCTTAGACAGAGCAAAATTATCTCTTCATGGTACAGAAAGAGAAGAAATTCGAAGTGCAACTGAAGAAACAGAGGAATGGAAGCATGTGACCCAGAGAAGCAGGAGGATCAGGAGGCAGTCAGCACCAATTCTGCTCAGGAACCAATACCAGGCTCTTACACAGGAGAACGATGAAGAAATACATCAGGATAAGACTTTGCCCACAAACAACCTTGTACGCCCTCAGAGTCCTCCTGAATGGAGAAAGAAAACTGTTGTGAAGAAGAAACGGAGAGTTGTTGTCATGGGCGATTCCCTGTTGAGAGGAACAGAGGCCGCTATCTGCAGACCGGATATAACCTCAAGAGAAATGTGCTGTCTTCCAGGTGCAAAAATTAAAGATGTGTCTGACAGGATATCAGGACTCTTCAGACCTAAAGATGACTACCCATTCCTGCTAATACATGTGGGGACAAATGACACCGCTAGAAACGACCTGGAAACCATCTGCAGTGACTTTGAAAACTTAGGTAAGAAAGTGAAAGAACTGGGAGCGCAGGTGGTCTTCTCTTCCATCCTCCCAGTGGATGGCCATGGAACAAGGAGGTGGAATAAGATTCTGCAGGTGAACAACTGGCTACGTCGATGGTGCCGTCAGCAAGGATTTGGATTTCTGGATCACGGAGTGAATTACCTATACGATGGACTACTTGCTAGAGATGGGGTGCACCTTACGAAGACTGGAAAACATGTATTTGGAAGTCGCCTTGCTACACTCATCAGGAGAGCTTTAAACTAGAACAATGTGGGAAGGGAAGCAAAACGCCAGCAAAAGCCATACACTTGACAAATACTATTGAGATTTCTGCTATTAGAAGTGAAGGGGAAGAACAAAGACAAAAAAATTTACATAATAAAAATATTGAAGGAAGAGAAACCAATCACAAACTAAAGTGTTTCTATACGAATGCACAAAGCATGGGCAACAAACAAGGAGAACTGGAGCTACTAACGCAGGAGAAGAAATATGATGTCATTGGAATCACTGAGACTTGGTGGGACGATACACATGATTGGAATACAAGGCTAGAAGGTTACAACTTATTTGCAAGAAACAGACTTGATAAACGAGGAGGAGGTGTTGCATTGTATGTTAGAAAAGCGTATATCTGCACAGAGATTGACGCTTCAGAGACTGGGAGTTCTGTGGAAACTGTTTGGTTAAGAATACAAGGACAGAACAATGGAAAGGACACCATTGTAGGCATTTACTACAGGCCGCCTGTGCAAGCTGAAGATATGGATGAACTCTTTATGCATCAAATGGCCAAGTTCTCCAAAAAATATGACATAGTGGTCATGGGAGATTTCAACTATCCAGACATTTGTTGGGAATCTCTCTCAGGCAAAACTAACAGGTCCAGGAAATTCTTATCCTCTCTTGCTGACAACTTTATCTTCCAAAAGGTAATGGAGAAAACAAGGGGATCTGCTACCTTGGATCTAATCCTCATAAACAGGGAGGAAATGATGGAGGAGGTAAGAGTGGCTGGGACTCTAGGAGGTAGTGACCATGCTATTTTAGAATTTTGGATAACAAGAGGAGGAAGACCTGTGAAGACTCAGACGTCAAGGTTAGATTTCAGAAAGGCAGATTATAAGGAACTCAGAAAGAGAATTGGAGGGATCCAATGGCTGGATATCCTTAAGGACAAAAATGTCCAGGAAGGATGGAAAATCTTGAAAAATGAGATTCTCAAAGCACAATCGTTAACAATTCCGAAAAGAGGGAAGAATGGGAAGCATTTAAGGAAACCAGGATGGATGAACATAGAACTTAAACACATGCTAAAAAGGAAGAAAGAAATGTTTATCAAATGGAAAGAGGGAGGAATATCTAAAGAAGAATATAATGCCGTCTGCAGAACCTGCAGGGCACGAATCAGATTATCTAAAGCTGACAATGAATTAAGGCTTGCAAGTGACGTCAAAAGCAACAAAAAGGATTTTGGGGATACGTCAAAAGTAAAAGAAAAGTCAAAGATGCTATAGGATTTTTACAGGATGAAAATGATGAAATGGTAAGTCAGGATGTTGAGAAGGCTGAACTTTTAAATTCCTATTTTGCATCTGTTTTCTCTCAGAAAGGAAATGTAACATCAACTGATCTTCACTGTCCTATTAAAGGAATAGAAGAATCCAGGATATCTATAAACAAAAAGACAGTGAGGAAACACTTAGCTAACATAAATTAATTCAAGTCTCCAGGTCCAGATGAATTACACCCCAGGGTACTAAAGGAGATAGCAGAAGAAATTCTTGAACCACTGTCCATAATCTTTGAAAATTCTTGGAGAACAGGAGAAGTCCCAGAAGACTGGAGAAGAGCAAATGTTGTTCCTATCTTCAAAAAGGGGAAGAAGGTGGACCCAGGGAACTACAGGCCGGTGAGTCTGACTTCTATACCAGGAAAGATCTTTGAACAAATTATTAAAGAACATGTATGCAAGTACCTGGATAAGAATGAAGTGATTAAACAGAGTCAGCATGGGTTTGTAACTAATAAGTCATGTCAGACTAACTTAATTTCCTTCTATGACAGAATCACTGACTGGGTGGATCAGGGAAATGCTGTAGATATAGTATATCTTGACTTCAGCAAAGCATTTGACAAAGTATCTCACACAATCCTTATTGAAAAAATGACTAAGTATGGAATGGACAAGGCAACTGTTAGGTGGATTCATAACTGGCTTAGTGATCGGACCCAAAGAGTGGTTGTAAATGGCTGCACATCCAGTTGGAAGAATGTCTCAAGTGGGGTACCACAAGGCTCAGTTTTGGGCCCTGTATTGTTCAACATCTTTATCAATGATTTAGATGAAGGAATTGAGGGTAAACTGATCAAATTTGCTGATGACACAAAGCTAGGAGGGGTAGCTAATACTAGAGAAGAGAGAGAGAGGATTCAAAAAGATATACATAAACTGGAGCAGTGGGCAGCAACTAACAGAATGGATTTTAACAGGGAAAAATGCAAAGTACTACATCTGGGCAATAAAAATGAAAAAAGCATATACAAAATGGGAGGAATAGGGCTAAGTAACAGCACATGTGAAAAAGACTTGGGTATACTAATTGATCACAGACTTAACATGAGTCAACAGTGTGATGCAGCAGCAAAAAAGGCAAATGCAATTCTAGGATGTATCAACAGAAGCATACAGTCTAGATCACGTGAGGTCATTATTGCCCTCTACTCCTCTTTGGTCAGACCTCATCTGGAATACTGTGTCCAGTTTTGGGCACCACATTTTAAAAAAGACATCAACAAACTGGAGCAAGTTCAGAGAAGAGCCACCAGAATGGTGACCGGTCTGCAAACCATGTCCTATGAGGAACGGTTGCAGGATTTGGGAATGTTTAGCTTGCAAAAAAGAAGACTGAGAGGAGACTTAATAGCTGTCTACAAATATCTCAAGGGCTGTCACATTGTAGAAGGATCATCTTTATTCTCATTTGCACAAGGAAAGACTAGAAGCAATGGGATGAAACTGAATGGGAGGAGACACAGATTAGATATTAGAAAAAACTTTTTGACAGTTAGGGTGATCAATGAGTGGAACAGGCTGCCACAAGCGGTGGTGAGTTCTCCTTCAATGGAAGTCTTCAAACAGAGGCTGGATAGACATCTGTCTGGGATGATTTAGAGAATCCTGCTTTGAGCAGGGGGTTGGACCAGAAGGCCCAGGAGGTCCCTTCCAACTCTACCATTCTATGATTCTATGATTCTAGGCACAAATATATATATTCATCTTTTACATTTTAAAAATTATAAAAAGGAAAATGGGCAAATGCAAAAGTTTGGACACTCTGCATGGTTAGTACCTAATAGTACCCCCTTTCTGCAAGTATCACAGCTTGTAAACGATTTTTGAAGCCAGCCAAGAGTCTTTCATTTCTTGTTTGAGGGATTTTCATCCATTTTTGCTTGGAAAATTCTTACAGTTCTGTGAGATTCCTGGGTCGTCTTGCATGCACTGCTATTTTGAGGTCTAGTCACAGATTTTCAATGATTTTCAGATCAGCGGACTGTGAGGGCCATTGTAAAACCTTCAGCTTGTGCCGATGTCAATACAGTTGAAAGTAATGGTGAAAGAGGGAGCACCAGCTGACGATTCCTCCTCCATCATTCTCCCTCGGCATCTGACTTTTCAGTGCAACAGGCGCAATGATGTCACTACAAGACGCCCGCTTTGCTGAGATGTGTGGGCTCTGCAGAGACCGGAGAAGTGAAGGAACGAGCAGAAAAGGTGAGTATTGTTTTTAAAAAAAAAAAATCAGTGAGTACTTTGTGGTGGCATCTCCAGCTGCCTCTCCAGCTGTGCTTTCCTATGGCGGATTCCATCTCTCTCACACCCCTCACCCCGGCATCAAACGTGGTGGAGGAGTTGGCTTACTCCTGTCTGATACCTGCCCCTTTATCCCTATTCAACTTCCACCCTCCGCTGCTATTCCCTCGTTCGAGGTGCACTCCGTCCGCATCTATTCCCCCTCTAACCTCCAACTGGCTGTCATCTACCGCCCCCCGGAACTAGCCATCTCCACCTTTCTCGACCACTTCACCACCTGGCTACTCCATTTCCTCTCTGCTGACATCCCCACCATCATCAACATCCCCATTGACACTTCCACCCCGGCTGCCTCTAAACTTCTATCGCTCATGGCTTCCCTCGGCCTCACTCAATGGTCCTCTGCGGCTACTCACAAAGATGGTCACACGCTGGACCTTATCTTCACCCGCCTCTGTTCCCTCACCAATCTCACTTACTCCCCACTCCCCCTGTCTGACCACAACCTACTGACATTCTCTTCCCTCTCCTCTGTTAGTACGCATCCCCCACTCCACAAATTCACCCACCCTCGCAGAAATCTCAAACACCTCAATTTACAATTGCTCTCTGAGTCCCTCCTCCCTCTCACAGACATAGCCTCACTTAATGACACAGATGCTGCTGCCACATTTTATAACACCACAATAAAAGCCACACTTGATTCAGCCGCCCCCCCACGCAGAGCAAAACTCGTACAATCAACAGGCAGCCCTGGCTGACCGGCCTGACCAAAGAACTGAGACGGGCTTCCATGGCTGCCGAGCGGAGATGGAAGAGAACCCATTCTACCGAGCACCTCAACGCATACAAGCAGTCCCTCGCCAGCTTCAAGTCCACGCTGTCTGCCGCAAAACAAACTTACTTCGCATCTCTCATATCCTCCCTGTCTCACAACCCTAAACAGCTCTTCAACACTTTCAATTCTCTACTCTGTCCCCCAGCACCTCCTCCCTCTCCTCTCATTTCTGCTGAAGACTTTGCCTCCTTCTTTAAGCAAAAGATTGATACAATCAGAGAAAGCTTTGGCCCGCAGCCGCCAATGCCCCTCTCAGCCACTCAGCCCTGTTCTTCCAAAACCAGCTTCACCACCATGACAGAAGATCAGCTCTCCACTCTCCTGTCACGATCACACCTCACCACTTGCGCGCTTGACCCACTCCCGTACCACCTCATCCCTAACTTTGCCACAGTCTTCATCCCTACTCTCACACACCTCTTCAACCTTTCACTTACAAATGGTGTCTTTCCTTCATCCTTCAAACATGCCTCAATCACTCCCATCCTCAAAAAGCCCTCCCTCGACCCATCCTCTGTGTCTAACTATCGCCCGATATCTCTTCTCCCCTACGCCTCAAAACAACTGGAACAGCATGTATATCTCGAACTGTCCTCCCACCTCTCCTCCTGTTCCCTCTTTGACTGTTTACAATCCGGCTTCCGACCGCATCACTCAACTGAATCTGCCCTAACTAAAGTCACTAACGACCTGCTAACCGCCAAGAGCAAGCAACACTACTCTGTCCTCCTTCTCCTGGACCTGTCTTCTGCCTTCGACACCGTGGACCATTCCCTCCTGCTACAGATTCCCTCATCTCTTGGCATCACAGACTTGGCCCTATCCTGGATCTCATCATACCTAACAGACCGAACATTCAGTGTCTCCCTCTCTCACACCACCTCCTCACCTCGCCCCCTGTCTGTCGGTGTTCCTCAAGGCTCAGTCCTAGGACCCCTACTCTTCTCCATCTATACCTTCGGCCTGGGACAGCTCATTGAATTCCACGGCTTGCAGTATCACCTCTACGCCGATGACACGCAGATCTACCTATCTGGACCTGACCTCACCTCCCTACTGACCAAAATCCCACAGTGTCTGTCTGCTATCTCAGCCTTCTTTTCTGCTCGCTTTCTCAAACTGAACATGGACAAAACAGAATTCATCATCTTTCCCCCACCTCATTCTTCCCCTCCACCAGACCTATCCATCAATGTCAATGGCTGCTCACTTTCCCCAGTCCCGCATGCTCGGTGTCTTGGGGTGATCCTCGACTCTGCCCTCTCTTTCAAACCACATATCCAAGCCCTCGCCACCTCCTGCCGCCTCAAAATCAAAAATATTTCCCGGATCCACTCATTCCTCAACCATGAAACCACAAAAACACTAGTGCACGCCCTTATCATCTCCCGCCTCGACTACTGCAACCTCCTACTGTCTGGCCTCCCCTCTAGCACTCTGGCACCACTCCAGTCCATCCTACACTCTGCTGCCCAACTAATCCACCTGTCTCCCCGCTATTCCCCAGCCTCCCCCCTATGCCAGGCTCTTCACTGGCTTCCTATTGCCCAGAGGCTTCAGTTCAAAACCCTAACCATGTCATACAAAGCCATCCACAACCTTTCTCCTCCATACATCTGTGACATGGTCTCCCGCTACCTACCCACACGCAACCTTCGATCCTCTCAAGATCTCCTTCTCGACTCCCCCCTCATCTCTTCTTCCCACAATCGCATACAAGACTTCTCCCGGGCTTCCCCCATACTCTGGAACTCCCTGCCGCAAAACATCAGACTTTCACCAACAACGGAAACCTTCAAGAAGAACCTGAAGACCCACCTGTTCCGACAAGCCTACAGCCTACAATGATCCTCAGTCTACTGAACCATCGCACGACCAGCTCTACCCTTTCCTAGTGTATCCTCACCCATCCCTGCAGACTGTGAGCCCTCGCGGGCAGGGTCCTCTCTCCTTCTGTACTTGTGTGTCCCTTGTCTAGCACACGTTTATTGTACCTGTCTATATTTTCCCTTTTCATAAGTAAAGCGCCATGCAATAAATGGCGCTATATAAATGTGTAATAATAATAATAATAATAATAGAGGACAATGGGAACTGCATTATACTGTACGGACTATGGGGAGTGAATTATACTGTATGGACAACTATGGGCAGTGCATTATACTGTATGGAGAACTATGGGGAGTGCATTATACTGTATGGACTATGGGGAGTCTATTGTACTGTATGGAGGACTACGGGGAGTGCATTATACTTTATGGACAATGTGGAATGCATTACACTGTAAAGCGGACTATGGCGAGTACATTATACTATATAGAGGACTACGGGGAGTGCATTATACTGTTTTGACTATGGGGAGCATATTATACTGTATGGAGGACTATGGAGAATGCATTATACTGTATGGACTATGTGGACTTATTACACTGTAATGAGGACTATGTGGAGTGCATTATACTGCATGGAGTACTACTGGAAGTGCATTACACTGTATTGGCGACTATAGGGAGTCCATTATACTGTATGGAAGACTATGGGGATCGTATTAAACGGTATGGACCACGGAAAGTGCATTATACTGTATGGAGGTCTATGGAGAGCTCATTATACTGAATGGAGGATTATTGGGAGTGCATTATACTGTATGGAAGACTATTGGGAGTGCATTATACTGTATGAAGGTCTATGAGGAGTGCATTACACTGTATGGACTATGAGGAGTGCAGTATACTGCATGGAGGACTATTGGGAGTACTTTATACTGTATGGAGGACTATGAGGAGTACATTATACTGTATGGAGGACTATGGAGCTGCATTTTACTATTTGGAGCCTGCATTATACTATATGGAGGACTATGGGGTACAATATGCTTTATGGAGGACTATGGGGTGCTGTATTCTATATAGAGGATTATGGGTGCAATATGGGGTTCATTATACTATATTGGAGAGCTATGTGGGGGCATTATAATATTTTGAGGGCTATGTGGAGGCTATTATAATATTTGGAGGGCTATTTGGGAGCCTTTATACTTGATGGAGAACTATGTGGGGACCATTATACTGTATGCAAGCAATTATACAGTATGACGTTTGTGTGGAATCCATCATACTGTGTGGGGGCCATTATACTGTTTGGAGGGCTAGTGGAGGCCATTATACAGTGTGGTGAGGTATGGGCCCATTATACTGCATGTATAGGGGTCACATTTCGGGATCATACTGTGTTGGGGTCATCATACTTTGCCGGGGGAGATGAGCTGGGGTACAATAGGGTCATCATACTGTGCATGTGGAGGTACTGTGGAGAAATTCACTGGGAGGGTATCATACTGTGTTGTGAGGCATATTTGTTGGCATCATACATTATGGGAGCAATGAACGGGAAATCTAGGGCGTCAGTGCAAGGAAAATTACCTTGTAAAGTCTGCAGAGTTATGCGATATGCTCTTCTGTGGCCCAGCTGAATATATTTTTTTTTTGTTGGCGGAGGCCCAATTAGAATTTCTGCTATGGGGTCCCATGATTTCTAGGTACGCCCCTGCAGGTTTTTCACCCCCTCCTTATACACAGACAGCAGGCTTTTCACCCTCTCCTTATATACAGACAGCAGACTTTTCATGCCCTCTTTATATACAGATTGTGAGATCTCTGTTTTTTTCGGCATTGGTGATGAGGTTACAAATAACTCAGTTTTCTTACACAAATTGCTGATTAGAAGGTGACCTTATTTACCCCACATCTACTCTCCACATCTTCAGGGGATGTGAGTAGCTCTGCCCCTGCCCTCCAGGCTATGCATCCTCCTCCTGTGATTGGCTCTCTAGGGAGAAGATTCTGCCTTTCATGTTTCCATGCTCATCCACTCAGCAGTGACCTCTACACTAACAGCTCTTCCGATTGGAAGATCATGGCTCTGATTGGCTGATGCTCTTTTTCTCTCTCTGCTTTGCAGTGATTGGTGAATCGTCAGACTGCCTTAGAGGTTCGTAGTTTGCACCTCACATGTTGCTGGCAGGTCAGGCAACGGCAGGGAGCCGGGGAGTTTTACAATCACTATGTGTGACTCAAGCGGTGCTGCCACACCACCACGCACTGCATGTTTACATGCAGCTTGGTGCAGACATGGTGTCTGCTTTGCCTTATTGATAGCAAAAAACATCTAGATTTTCTTACATTCAGAGGGTCCACCTTTGCCTTGCGCTGAGGATGTCCTGGCAGATCCTCCATGACTATCGGTGACATATGGTGCTGAAAAATTAAACAATTGCAAATAATTAGCACAATGACTGAAAAACATAATAACACGGTCTATTTAGTGAGTTATTTAAATAGCAGAATAGAGACAGTCCACAAGTTATTCTAAGCCCGATCACTCCATCTTCTGGGATCCCATTCTCTATCATCATTCGAGCTGAGAAGAGGAATTTGGACATGCTTGCTTGATAGGACAACTGTGGTAATTCATATATATATTAAAGGCCACCAGAGAAATGAAGAGAATGTTTTTGGTGAACTTACTCCTAGATTTTCAGTTCTTTGTATAAAGACAACTCTTGGCATGCTGCATTCTATGTCATACAAATATGGGAGATATTCTCTTCTGGAGCTTCAAGGAATAATGCACATGGACCCTAAGGGCTCAATCAGACATCCATTTTTCACGCATGAGCTTTATTCGTGTTTTTCATGGACAGAGCTCATACCTATTACAGCCAATGGGGCCATTCACGTATACGATTTTTTTTTTGTGTGGACCAAGTGTTTAGCCCAAAGTCACGGAAACATGTCTGATATTTATCCAAGTGTTGGCTAAAAATCGTCAACTCCATGGGTTAGTATAGAAATCGGACCGCAACCGGATCCCATGCCTGTGCTGTCCATTTTTCATGTAGTGCTTGATATCAGAAGGTAGAGAAACTTTTTCTTTGGACCCGGGAAAAAACGGATTAAACGCAAACCAAACTCAGATGAGACTCTGATAACACTCTGTTGAAAATTTCATAAACTCTGAACAAAGTCAGTGATGAAACTAAGACTGTTTTTCTCGTATGTGGGAAAAAAAGGGATATCTGAATGAGCCCTAATGAAGTAGTTGCGTCACAAGTCTATGATCATCAATCTAGCTAAACTTTAAGGTCATGTTACTGTAACTCGTCATCCAGAAAATATATTACATAACAAAAAAAATTGAACTGGACGATGGTTTATTAGAAAAAAAGCTGTTACGTTCTTGATAGGATATTTGGCATAAAAAAGATATATCAGGTGGCAGTCAGATGGCCATCCTAATACCATTACATTTTATAACTAGGGTTTTAAATGAGCTGTTAACACTCTGCTCCTCAGGGACATGGTCACTTGTCACCAAGACTATAAATTCTTTGCTGACACTAGATCTGATTATCTCTTTTGGCATGTCCTGTGTCATGTTACTAGTCCTTGCAACCTATTGAATATGTTGTCACTTGAATAAGACTGAAGAGCAGGTCATGACCTTTCCACATAACCTAAAGGGGTAATCAATGGGATTTATTTACAGGACTGTATGGCTCACACTAAAGCCTGGTGAACGTCAAGTTCTCTGCACTGCTATGTGTCATCCACAAGAAGACAGGCATATGGAGCTGGACACAAAGCCAAGCAACACATGACTTTTGCTGTCTTGACAGGCCTAATTTTCAATATGGCGGTTTGAACCCTGTCTAAGTGGTAGGCAATGGGCATTGACAGTTTAAAAGGATGTTGTTAAGTTTTAAAGTTATCCTCTATCCAAAAGATAAAGGAAAGGTAAAACTTTCTGTTCACTGGAGGTTGGAATGATGTTGCCCACATCAGTCCTGGGAAATGGGACTCTGAAGAGCCCCAGCTGAATGGAGGAGACATCGTTTATGTGCACTACAGCTCCATTCATTCTTAAAGGGAATCTGTCAGCAGGTTTTTGCTATGTAATCTAAAAACAGCATGCTGTAGGGGTTAAAACATAGATTCCAGTGATGCCTCTCTTATCAAGCTCAGAGGTTTGTTTGCTTACCATGATTGTTTTAGCACCAGTAGCTTATCATTTCTGTGACTAGCTGGTTGTGTGATCCCTGGTCAGACACGCCCCCTCCTGTGGTAAGCAGCTCACTGTCTATGAACTTTGTACACAGAGAGTCTGGTGTGGGCGGGGTTAGCTTTCTCAGCTCTGCTTCATTACTAAGTCAAAAAAAATTGATTGTGTTCAGAAATGCACAACCCAGTAATCTAAGTCATACATCATTAGATACAACTTCTTTTTGCCTACATCAGGCTGCTCTCAGATGAGGTAGCAGAAACCTGCTGACAGATTCCCTTTAATGGGAGCGCCAGGAGATTGCTGAGTGCAGCACTCGGCTGATCTTCTGAGCTCCTCTTAGAATGAATGGAGAGACAGTGCACATGATCAAACCTTTTTGAGCCCTATTTCTCAGAAGTGGTGGGGACCATGGCATTCAGACCCTCAGCGATTGGAAAATTATCCACTATACTTTGGATAGGAGATAACATTCAAACTTGAGAACACCACTTTAAGCAGGGATCCGCTGGATTGAAAAATTGACTTTTTCTGAAAATCCGCTCCCCTATTGTATGTAGGCATTGAATGGTAACAAGCTCGCTCCCTTTGACTTGAGTTGGACTAAGCTGTAATACCAGGTGCTGATACTGGAGGAAAAAACTAGAACTGTTATAGTCAGAAAATCGTTCATGTCAGTTAATAAATCATATTAGAATTGATAGCCATGTGGAAGATAGCAGGAAAGTCTTGTTTTACAAAGAATAGAGGAAGCAATGAAGAAGGAAAGATGTCATCTCTTCCTTATCCAATGCATACAGTATGTCAAGAGCTAAATATGATCCAGATGTCTACTGATTTGGCAGATGAAATACTGAATGTTAATAAGATAATTGCATTTTATAGTGCTCACTTGTGGTATTACGGATTATGTGTTATTTGTTTGACCCCAGCACTTATGAGTGTGCGGCTTTATTAAGTCTTAAGTCCTATCCATATTCTAAGTCAGCACCCGCCATGTCCTTTCATTTCTCCCAACCAGCTCCAACATAATAAAATATTCGTTTATTAGGTTATCATTAAAATTAACAAGCAGGAAAGTTATATTAGTCTAGAATAAATCACGGCTAGGGTAGGTTTATATCGGACGAGTGCTATCTGTGGTTTTCATGGATAGCACTCTTACCCATATTATTCTATTATTATTATTATTATTATTATTATTATTGTCATTCTATGGAGTCATGCACATGTCTGAATTTTTCCTCAGACCGAGTGGTAGAGGAAAGAAATTGATTTTGTCCAATTTTAACAAAAGTGTCAGCAATGCAAGTGTATGGGTCCGTGGAAAACATCGAACCCCAATCGGATGACATCCAAGTGTGGTCCGATTTAGCTTGGTCCGATTTCCACATTTTCACTGACTGACTGAATGGAAAAGGTGGAGAAACTTTTTTTCTCTCCATCTTGAGAACAACTGATCCCTCTCTGATCAAACTCTGATAATCAGACCATTTTTCTCTGACCGAGAGGAAAACAGTCATGTGCACCTGCTCTAAGCCTAAGTTCACACAAGCATGTATACCACTGTTCATTTTATATACAGAAAAAGCAGATATTTTTTATCTCATTTTTATACATCAGCAGCAATACTTAAAATTTACAAGATCACATACAGTGTTCTATGTTTAAGAATTGAAAGGTATCTGTAAAACTTGAGTACTGTAGGGTTGATCCATGTGGGATTGACTTTTTTTGCCCAACCATAGAATTTAATAAGTGAATCTCATGCAAAAAGTGGAAGAGACTAATGCATGCTGCGATTTTTTTTTATTTTTGCAAGGACATTTGTGAAAAAAAAAAGTCATCTGAACAGCCCAAGTGAATAACATTGGTCAGAGCGCTGTCAGTTATACTTCAAGACTCACCTTGTCTTGGAGATATTGGCTGCTCTCTATTCCTAGATGTCTCAGCAACTTGAGGACACTGTCTCTGCTGCACTTTTTCCAGCCTCTCGGTCAGCCTCTGTTTTTCCTCTTCCAAAGAAGACTTCTCCTTCAGGAGGTCTGAATAAGCCATCTCCAGACTTCCCCTCTGACTTTCCCATTCGTCCTTTTCCAGCGTCAGCCTTTGTACTTCTATTTGAGCATCGGTAAAAGAATGGGTTGAAGAAGTTGATCGTCCAGTTCCTTCACCTCCCAGTAACCGGTTCACCACCTTCTCCAATAAGCTCAGCCTAATTTTCAAAGCATCTGTATCTTGTTTGACAGCTGCGTTTTCACGTTGAAGTTCACCAATTGCTGTCATTGCTTCTCCAGGTTCTGTACAGGTGCCTTCCTTCGGGCTGGGGACCGTGAACGTGTAGGTGCATTGTCCTTGACGATCATTCGCTCTTCGGAGTTGGGGACTTCCTTCGGCCAAACAAAACAGAAGTGATACCAAAATAGGAAGGATAAGACGCCCCATTGTGCAGCACTGTGTCCTGCCGAGCTGCTCAGAAATGGTAAAAATAAGTCTCCAAAAAAAAGTTCAGATTCAGAGTCAAATATCCCAATAAAGATCTGCTGCGCTAAACTAAGTTAAACTATTGCAATCTGCTGTGTATTGGGAAGCCCACCTCAACATCTCCTTTATACACTGAGGATGGATGACGGATGGTGTGGGGCGTGACGAAAAAAAGGGGATAGATAAAATGACAGGAATCTTCCAGACTCCCATGTCTGAACTGTGGAGTGACACCATGCCTGGAGCCAGCTCATATTGCAGCCTCTTGCTGTTTGGGAGTTTGCTGCTCTCAAGAAAGCTAAATCATCACAAAAACAGCCTGTTCTGGGGTTGTTGACAGAGCAAAGCAGGAGTTAAGTTACTAAAAGCCTGAGATATCATCGGGAATTATTAATAATAGTAGTAGCAAAAGCAAACTGCTCTGAGTAGGAGATTATATGAATAATTTGGATTTATTTGTATTTATATATCAATATTTTTTTCATTAAGGACTTATTTTATTTTAACAAACATTGGTCATTTTTTAGTAATTTTTAGACCTTTATGGTTTCTGTTTTTTTCAAAATGAGACTATGTATTTCCTATACCTGTCCTAAGGTTACTCCACGATTGGAAACACCAATAACTGGATTCTATTTGCTGATATTTTCAGCAATTATAAGCTTTAGTATCAGAGTTTAGTATCATGAAAAATGTTCTTCTTCATTGTCCAGCCTTAAGATAAAAATGTTGTAAACAGCTTACCATGTTATCAGCAAGAAAAAGTCATGCTCCCTTAGTAATCTCCTATGGCTCTGGTGCCATGGTTCTAAAGCTTTTCAAGCCACCGTTTCTTTTTAATTTTTTTTTTTGGTTTTAGGGAAGAAAAAAGGTTGGGCTGGAAAAACCATCAATTCCATTGTCACTTCCAATCTTCTGTTTGGCAACATATTGAGTGTTTTTATGTTTCTTTTCCTATTAATATTTGACTGTGATTTTAGGAGACAACTAACTCTAAATTGAGCAATATTTATAATTTTAGCATGGGGCTAGACTACTGTTGTGGCACCATTAGAAAAAAAATGAGAAGCCCCAATTTTACAATGCAATGCCATTCTTTAAATATACTATTACAAAACCTGCAACCCTGTTATGACGGGTGCAGGCCTGAAGGTCGCTACATGACTTCTACATTAGCTGTTCTGTGTATCATGCGCCTGCCCCTTAGGCACAGCAGTTGGCATAACACAGTATTTCAGTATTACCCTGAGCATTCCTTTCATTATTACTAACTTTACATTATACTTTCTTTACAGGGGTGAAATTTATTTCTTAGGAAGGGGTCAATGGCCCCCAGGTTTTCAGCTAATGCTTCAACATTAGAATGTAGTCTATAATGTTTCATCGCATCAGCTACATTGGAAGAGTTTGTGAGCTCAGTGATTGGCTGTCATGTGCGCTAACAGCCGTGATGTCACCGCCAGGGTCGTAATGATCTACCAAGCCAATGCAGGAGGTGTCCCAACGATGCCAGCAGCGTTTTCAGCCAAACTTGCGTGCTTGGACAAATATTCATCTAAAATGTATTGCAGAGTAGAGAGCTACCAGTGGACATTATTACAAGGGCCCATACATCTGACCAACAAGATGGAAGGATGCCAAGTACAAGTTTTACACTGTGACCGATAGGACTATAGTTATGCCACTGGTCACCACTACAACCTATAAGCAAAGACTGGAGCAGCGGAGAGGCAGTGCTTGACCTACGGAAGAACACTGTTTATTTTTTTATTCTAACATTAGCACATGCTGATAGGCTCAATAAACTTATTCCAGGAAAACCTCTTGAAAGAATAGAGGTATAGAGGCTTTAAAAAGATGTATGATTTTTGCTATCTGCTCCTCAGATCCATTTCTTGTGCGTTATTACGCTTAATGTAATCTATTCGGTAACGACCCGTGATGAAGCAGGGCGAAACATGCGTTGGAGTGGGGGGACACAAGGCCTGACTTATATTTACAGCAGCAGCTATGTACAGCAAAGTACTACTTCTGCTTGCAATTGTTACTGTTATTTGTTTGTATCTTATGTCTTATCACTATTGATGAGCTAAAATGATGTATATGGGTTTGAGTAGTTGGGGATTATAGAACTTGATTTGCTTGCCCCTTCCTTTTTACCCACTGTATATGTTTTGAATAGTCCTATTAAGTGTTTCATTCTGTAAGGCACCTAGTGCTTAATGTTTTAGCTCTATGTAAAATTAATAATTTTTTAAAAGGGATTTGTTTGTGTTGCCTACTTTATGCCATAGGTTATGCTCCTTATCGTTCACTAGGCATTTGTTTGTATAATTGATGTTAAATTGCAGTCCTGCACAAGATATTGAATAGAACATTATAAATGTTGTTGATTTAATATAATTTATGATAGCCATGTGCAAAAAAAGGGTTTTATGGAATTGCACTTAGATGCATGTTTCTTTTAGCATAGCATTATTATAGCGTTAGTTGGAGCTATAAGGGTATTGCTTCCCTTTTTCAAATCTAGCCAGGAAAAGCGATTGTTAAAAAAATGAATGAAGTCTTATTTATCCATGTGAACCAATGCTATTCCAGGTCTGCTGGAAGTTATGACTTTATATCAGTTAGTGAACTCTGCAGTCAATCAATGGCCTGAGTTGTAATGTCACGTGATGGAAAGGATCATTACTTCTGGTCTAAGTCGAGACCTGGATTGCCAGGGGTCCAGCTGAGCAAGAACACTCAGTGCTTATTTTTCTTTTTTTTAAGCACCTTTTCTCTGGTTTGTTTTGAAAGGACGTTGTGGAAACCCCCTTTAAGACTATTATCACAATCTACTGAAATTTCCAATGTAGAATGTATAATTCTTTTAAGAGTTGTATTTTGGGAAAATACTGGAAAAAATATTATTTTTTTCACAACTATATCTTGGCTGAAAATGTAAACTTTCATTTGAATTTACTTTATTTAACTTGATGTATTTCTTCTGGCAGCAGAATCTTCAGCTAGTCCAATACATACACTGGCATTAAAAGTGGCAAAAATCCTGCACTGGAAAAATGTAAGACAGTAATTGGTACAGTACAGACCAAAAGTTTGGACACACCTTCTCATTTAAAGAATTTTCTGTATTTTCATGACTATGAAAATTGTACATTCACACTGAAGGCATCAAAACTATGAATTAACACATGTGGAATTATATACGTAACAATAAAGTGTGTAACAACTGAAAATATGTCTTATATTCTAGGTTCTTCAAAGTAGCCACCTTTTGCTTTGATGACTGCTTTGCACAGTCTTGGCATTCTCTTGATGAGCTTCAAGAGGTAGTCACCGGAAATGGTTTTCACTTCACAGGTGTGCCCTGTCAGGTTTAATAAGTGGGATTTCTGCCTTATAAATGGGGTTGGGACCATCATTTGTGTTGTGCAGAAGTCTGGTGGATACACAGCTGATAGTCCTACTGAATAGACTGTTAGAATTTGTATTATGGCAAGAAAAAAGCAGCTAAGTAAAGAAAAACGAGTGGCCATCATTACTTTAAGAAATGAAGGTCAGTCAGTCCGAAAAATTGGGAAAACTTTGAAAGTGTCCCCAAGTGCACTTGCAAAAACCATCAAGCGCTACAAAGAAACTGGCTCACATGAGGACCGCCCCAGGAAAGGAAGACCAAGAGTCACCTGTGCTTCTGATGATAAGTTTATCCGAGTCACCAGCCTCAGAAATCGCAGGTTTACAGCAGCTCAGATTAGAGACCAGGTCAATGCCACACAGAGTTCTAGCAGCAGACACATCTCTACAACAATATTATAAAAAAAATAAAAAAATAACACAGAAGGATACTGACTTATTAAATAACTAGGAATATCAGGAGAACAAAAAGTCAAAAAAGTATCTCAAAAATATATTTTATTAAATAATTGTATATATCAGTAAAACTACAAAAATGATCCATACATATTCAGAAATTGTATATATAAATACGGATATTGTGATCCACCAAACAAAGTAACATGTACGGACACCAAGGGTACCTACTAAAAATGCCACATCATGTATTAGGAGCACAAGTACATAATAGTATAGATACAGAGTTTTCCCATACCCGTATTGGGCATACTAATTCAATCAAAAACAACTGTGTTGTACTCCCTGTGCAAGTGCTATCAATAACATAGGTGATGATAGAAGCATAAGTTTAAATATAAAAGGTTAAATTACCCATTTTAAGAAGTAGATTGTCACAGCCATGGGGTGTCCAGAGACCCTGACGCGCATTTCGTGAGCTCTAGGCTACCTCAAAGGGGAAGTCAGCCTAGCGCTCACGAAACGCGCATCAGGGTCTCTGGACACCTCGTGGCTGTGACAACCTACTTCTTAAAATGGGTAATTTAACCTTTTATATTTAAACTTATGCTTCTATCATCACCTATGTTATTGATAGCACTTGCACAGGGAGTACAACACAGTTGTTTTTGATTGAATTAGTATGCCCAATACGGGTATGGGAAAACTCTGTATCTATACTATTATGTACTTGTGCTCCTAATACATGATGTGGCATTTTTAGTAGGTACCCTTGGTGTCCGTACATGTTACTTTGTTTGGTGGATCACAATATCCGTATTTATATATACAATTTCTGAATATGTATGGAACATTTTTGTACTTTTATTGATATATACAGTTATTTAATAAAATATATTTTTGAGATACTTTTTTGACTTTTTGTTCTCCTGATATTCCTACATCTCTACAACAACTGTTAGGAGGAGACTTTGTGCAGCAGGCCTTCATGGTATAATAGCTACTAGGAAACCACTGCTAAGGACAGGCAACAAGCAGAAGAGACTTGTTTGTGCTAAAGAACACAAGAAATGGACATTAGACCAGTGGAAATTGGTGCTTTAGTCTGATGAGTCCAAATTTGAGATCTTTGGTTCCAACCACCGTGTCTTTGTGCGACGCAGAAAAGGTCAATGGATGGACTCTACATGCCTGGTTCCCACCGTGAAGCATGGAGGAGGAGGTGTGATGGTGTGGGGGTGCTTTGCTGGTGACACTGTTGGGGATTTATTCAAAATTGAAGGCATACTGAACCAGCATGGCTACCACAGTGTCTTGCAGCGGCATGATATTCCATCCGGTTTGCGTATAGTTGGACCATCATTTATTTTTCAACAGGACAATGACCCCAAACACACCTCCAGGCTGTGTAAGGGCTATTTAACCAAGAAAGAGAGTGATGGGGTGCTACGCCAGATGACCTGGCCTCCACAGTCACCAGACCTGAACCCAATTGAGATGGTTTGGGGCAGTGGCGTAGCAACTGTTGTGGCGCCCGGGGCGGCAAATTTTAGGCCACACCCCTAGCCACACCCATTTCACTGGTCACACCCATATCCACGCCATGACCACACCCACTTAGCACTGCTGATCACACTGTTTCATAAACAATAATTATAAACACATACCTCTCAACCGTCCCGGTTTCAGCGGGACAGTCCCGATTTCGGGACCCTGTCCGCTGTCCCGGCCAGGGGTTTACTTTCCGCATTAGAATCGTACATACGGAAACCGCGGGGACCTCACACACATTCTGGCAGCCACAAGTCACGTTCCATCGCTGACCTCATTTCCCCAGGATGTGGGGATCTCACCAGCTATGAGGCGCTCCATTCAATACCCGGCTCTCACTGAGCGAAACAAGCAGGATCTGGGGATCTCTTCATCTGTTGAACAGATCCCATGTTGAGATCCCCACATCCTGCTTGTCTCGCTCAGTGAGAGTCGGGTATTGTATGCAGCGGTCCATACAATACCCGCTCTCACTCCAACAGATCCAGCGGCTCGATGCGTCGCCGTTCTGAAGACTCTCCCGAGAACGAGTTACAGTACCTGCTGCTGTAAGCTAACCGCCGGAAATGAGGTCAGCGGTCATTTCCAGCGTTCAGCTGACTTACAGCACGTCACCTCCGTGTGGAACGTGACATGTGGCTACCAGAACGTGTGGGAGGTCCCCGGGTTTCCGCATGTACGATTCTAATGCGGGAAAGTAAACCTCCCGGCCAGGACAGCGGGACAGGGACCCAGCCCTACACAGATAACAGCATTCGCTCCGTCCCCACGCAGACCCATGCACATAATGGCACCCCTCCTTCCTCCCTGCAGCCCCCAAGCACACAGATCCCGCAAGTAACAGGACCCTTGTAATGCGCGGCTCCACTCTTTGTGGCCCTGTACACACACGGCTCTGCTCCACACACCTCACACACACAAGGCTCCGCTCCGTACACCTCTACACACACGGCTTCGCTCCGTACACCTCGTACACACACGGCTTTGCTCCGTACACCTCGTACACACACGGCTTTGCTCCGTACACCTCGTACACACACGGCTCTGCTCCGTACACCTCGTACACACACGGCTTTGCTCCGTACACCTCGTACACACACGGCTCCGCTCCGTACACCTCATACACACACGGCTCCGCTCCATACACCTCGTACACACACGGCTCCGCTCACACACGGCTCCGCTCTGTACACGGCTCCGCACACCTTGTACACACACGGCTCTGCTCCGTACACCTCGTACACACACGGCTCTGCTCTGTACACCTCGTACACACACGGCTCTGCTACGTACACCTCGTACACACACGGCTCCGCTCCGTACACCTCATACACACACGGCTTCGCTCCGTACACCTCGTACACGCACGGCTTTGCTCCGTACACCTCGTACACACACGGCTTTGCTCCGTACACCTCGTACATACACGGCTTTGCTCCGTACACCTCATACACACACGGCTCTGCTCCGTACACCTCCGCTCCGTACACCTCGTACACACACGGCTTTGCTCCGTACACCTCGTACACACACGGCTCCGCTCCGTACACCTCATACACACACGGCTCCGCTCCGTACACCTCATACACACACGGCTCTGCTACATCCACACTGTAAACCTGAGTCCCGACCCCCCCACACACGCACAAACTTACCCTCATCCTGCACCATGACAATATCACAGCAGAGTCTTGCACACAACGAGGACACTGATCATCTGACCCCTGACTCCTCCCCTCCTGTGACCTCATCACAGGTCCTGTGGGCAAAGAAGATTACAGCAATAGCAACGTCATTGCTAGCTGCTGTGAGGCTAATGCTGTAGAGACGGAGAGCAAGGAAAGGGTGCGGGGGGCGTGGCGGCTCATCACTGCGGGACACATAGTGTCCTCAGCAGGACAGCGGGACGGGGGGGTCAGAATCGGGACTGTCCCGCGCCGCCCCCA
The DNA here is from genome assembly GCA_033576555.1 of Oophaga sylvatica. Classification (NCBI taxonomy): domain Eukaryota; kingdom Metazoa; phylum Chordata; class Amphibia; order Anura; family Dendrobatidae; genus Oophaga; species Oophaga sylvatica. The sequence goes on along the minus strand of JARQOD010000009.1, from coordinate 117,493,380 downwards.
CACACACGTGCTGCCTGGGGCGGACCGCCCCCCCCGCCCCTCCCACGCTACGCCACTGGTTTGGGGTGAGCTGGACCGCAGAGTGAAGTCAAAAGGGCCAACAAGTGCTAAGCATCTCTGGGAACTCCTTCAAGATTGTTGGAAGACCATTTCCAGTGACTACCTCTTGAAGCTCATCAAGAGAATGCCAAGAGATTGCAAAGCAGTCATGAAAGCAAAAAGTGGCTACTTTGAAGAACCTAGAATATAAGACATATTTTCAGTTGTTTCACACTTTTTTGTTAAGTATATAATTCCACATGTGTTTAATTCATAGTTTTGATGCCTTCAGTGTGAATGTACAATTTTCATAGTCATGAAAATACAAAAAAATCTTTAAATGAGAAGGTGTGTCCAAACTTTTGGTCTGTACTGTATGTCAGTCACGTGTCAACATTGTATAACCTTTTCATTCTCCAGTGTTAGGGTCCTGTCACACTCTTCAATGTCCCAGCGATCCCACCAACGATACGACGTGGATGGGATCGCTGGGACATCATTAGCTGATCGCTGGTGAGCTGTCACATGGGCAGACTCACCAGCGATCAGGACCAGCGAGCACGTTGGTATCCAATGTACACATCGGGTAACTAAGCACCGCGCCGCACCTAGTTACCCGATATGTACCCTAGATACCGGCTCTCGCCTCTAGAGCGCTGAGGGCCGGTACCAGTACATACTCCGCCGGCCCCGTTGTAGTACAGCCAGCTCTACAGCAGAACTGGGAGCCGGTAACCAGGGTACATATCGGGCAACTAGGTGCCGCACGGTGCTTAGTTACCCAATATGTACATTGGATACCAGCTCGCTGATCGTTGGTCTCCTGTTGTCACACGCAGCGATGCGCACTGGCTAGCGGGAGACCAACAATTAAAAAATGGTCCAGGACATTCAATAACGGTCAGCGATACCCAGCAGGGAGGCTGATCGTCGCTGCGTGGTCACACTGTCACACTAAGCGAGATCGCTGGCTAGGTCGCTGTTTCGTCACAAAATCGGTGACGCTTCATCGATCTCGCTAGCGATCTCGCTTATTGTGACGGGGGCTTTAGTCTATTACAACTCCAGATTTTGAATTTCATGGGTTTGTTTTTTACAATTGTTTATTGAGTTAATTGTTTAAATTGGGAATTTTACCACCACAAGTTGCATATGTAGTTTGATAATTTTGTGTACTTTTAGACTGTCTAGTCTAAGTTTACCATCACAATTAGTTGGCTTATTTTGATCCAATAACACACTAATTTTTGAGGCACAATTGTTTCTATAAAGCCACTTCAAAGGACGGTGTCACACTTGCAAGTGTGACACCGGCCAAACTGTTGTGTGCATTGGAAAAATTGTCAAAACACATAATAATTGTGGTAGAAACCATGTAAGTCCTTTTTTTTTGGCACTAGTTAAACCAGGATTTTAGCAGATTTAATTAATACATCTGCTTTACTGTTTGTGGTGTTTTATACTTTCCTATTTACTTACAGCCAACATTTGACAGCAGTATTTTTTGTAGAAAAAAGGCAGCGAAAAAAAATAAAAAATGGCTAAAGAAGTGCAAATTTCCTAAAAGGAAATAACTGTATTATCATTGGCTTTTGGTGGTATGTAGCATGTCACCAACAGTGGAACTCCCATCTTCTGCTTTCATAATATATTGTTTTGCATTTTTGCAGCCAGTCCTGCTGATAAATGCTGCTGGCTATAGCTGTTTCCTTAAAGAGGTTGTTGGTACTTTAATGTTGATGATCTATGCTTAGAATCAGGGCCAGGACAAGGGGTAGGCAGGGTAGGCACCTGATTAGGGAGCTACCTCTTGCCTACCCGATTGAGGTGCACTTTGAAAAAAAAATTGCTGAATGCCTGCAGCCGCCTGGTATTTTCCTCTGGCTGCTGACATTCAGTACAATGACTTACGGGGGTTCGGGCACACAGGGGAGCAATGTCAGTCATTGACACTGCTCACCCCTCTCTGTACCTCTCTGTATCATGTTCATTGGTCTCTTCAGGCATATTCTGTGTCTCTGTGGAAGTTTTCATTAATATTTTATATTTAGTATTTGATTTTATGTATGTATTCAATAAAAAATTGTTTTTGAATTGATGATTGCTTGAATCTCTTCCTATCCTGGGATATGACTATATTGCTCCCAGCTTGTATTGGGGAATATATATTTGGTGAAGTGTCTAGCATTTACAAGTGCTTCTCACTAAATTAGAATATCATCAAAAAGTGAATATATTCTTCAATACAAAAAGTGAAACTCATATTATATAGAGTCATTGTAAGCAAAGTGTTGTATTTCAAGTGTTTATTTCTGTTAATGATGATGATTATGGCTTACAGTCAATGAAAACACAAAAGTCATTATCTCAGTAAATTAGAATAATTAACAAAAAACACCTGAAAAGGCATCCTAAGCGTTTAAAAAGGTCCCTTAGTCTGTTTCATTGGGCTCCACAATCATGGGGAAGACTTCTGACTTGACGGGATGTCCAGAAGGCAGTAATTTACACACTTCACAAGGAGGGTAAGCCACAAAGGGTCATTGCTAAAGAAGCTGGCTGTTCACAGTGTGCTGTATCCAAGCATATTAATGGAAAGTTGAGTGGAAGGAAAAAGTGTGGTACAAAAATGTGCACAAGCTACTGGGATAACCACAGCCTTGAAAGGATTGTTAAGAAAAGGCTATTCAAAAATTTGGGGGAGCTTCACAAGGAGTGGACTGCTGCTAGAGTCATTGCTTCAAGAGCCACCACAAACAGACGTATCCAGGACATGGGCTACAAGTGTCGCATTCCTTGTGTCAAGCCACTCATCACAAATAGACAAGGCCAGACGCGTCTTACCTGGGCCAAGAAGAAAAAGAACTGGACTGTTGCTCAGTGGTCCAAGGTGTTGTTTTCAGATGAAAGTAAATTTTGCATTTCATTTGGAAATCAAGGTTCCAGAGTCTGGAGGAAGAGTGGGGAGGCCACAATCCAAGCTGCGTGAGGTCTAGTGTGAAGTTTGGGGAGCCATGTCATCTGCTGGTGTAGGTCCACTGTGTTTTATCAAGACCAAAGTCAGCGCAGCCGTCTACCAGGAAATTTTTGAGCACTTCATGCTTCCCTCTGCCGACAAGCTTTTTGGAGATGGAAATTTCATTCTCCAGCAGGACTTGGTACCTGTCCACACTGCCAAAAGTACCAATACCTGGTTTACAACAACAATGTCACTGTGCTTGATTGACCAGAAAACTCACCTGACCTTAACCCCATAGAGAATCTATGGGGCATTGTCAAGAGGAAGATGAGAGACACCAGACCCACCAATGCAGACGAGCTGAAGGCTGCTATCACAGCAACCTGGGCTTCCATAACACCTCAGCAGTGCACAGGCTGATCGCCTCCATGCCACGCCGCATTGATGCAGTAATTGATGCAAAAGGAGCCCCGACCAAGTAATGAGTGCATTTACTGAACGTACATTTCAGTAGGCCAACACTTAGGATTTTAAAATAATTTTTCAAGCTGTAGTTATAAAGTATTCTAATTTACTGAGATAATGACTTTTGGGTTTTCATTGGCTGTAAGCCATAATCATCAACATTAACAGAAATAAACATGTGAAATAGATCACTCTGTTTGTAATGACTCTATATAATATGTGAGTTTCACTTTTTGTATGGAAGAACTGAAATACATTAACTTTTTTATGATATTCTAATTTTGTGAGAAGCACCTGTAACTTTTTTCAGGGACTATTGTGATTTCTTTAGGATACAGATAGACAGATATTTTTATGCATAGGGCATTTTAATAACACTTATTTTTAAGAGCATTGTGTGGGGATGTGCTGCAAAAGATGAGAGAAGAGGGAGGTCCGCAGAGACTAGTTGTGGATGTGAAGTCATCATGGCATCTGGAGAAGATGGAAATGAAAACAGAGATGTCTCCAGAGAAGATGTCATCTAAAAGGTACATGGATGTAAATGTTTATGTGCATTACTGACTAATTCTCATTAGTTCTGTGGTAGCGGCATGGTCCGCGTTCTGATGATGGCTGTAAATAACAACTACCAGTATCTCTTTACCATTGTTGAGGACATACTGTGAGTTGTAGGGTTGTAGGTTTAAACAACACAATTGTTCCTGGGGCTGAGTTGATATTACCATTAATTTTTGTACTAAGCTTGGTTCTTCCATTCAAGTACTTTTGGTTCTGGCCATGTATTCATGTTCTTATAGTGGTTTTGGTGATGTATTTATGTACTGATGGAGATTCTGATGACACAGCTTGTCTGTGAGAAGTGACGATAGCTAGCATCACAGCGACACGTTCTCTTCCTGTCTGCTCTGTCCACGAGGCTTCACTGCATATCTCATGGTGATTAACAGCCGGCTTCCTGCAGTTAGTTAGTAGGGAAGCAGCTGTCAATTACCATGACATCAGCAGTGATGCCCTGTCAAAAGAGCAGAATAAAAGAGAAGACACTGCTCTGTTGACGAGAGGTGAAATGAAGCAGGAGAATCACCGTATGAGCCAGCAGAGATCGTTCCAGTGCAACACATTAGGTAGTTAGTAAGAACCTGCCTGTAAAGTCTTAAAAAAGTTCAGAATAACCCCTTTAAGTGTTAGTTTTACCTATTCAACCTAATTTCAGAAAAAAATCCATTCCATTGGCAACAGCAAACATAAACACTACTGTTTTGTAACACTCTTCTAATGTTTTATAGTTTCTTTGTATGACTCAGATTACACCCTCCTAGAATTTTCATCTTTTCTTCTAATGGGTGTGACATCTTATAAAGCTTTCTCACTTATTTTTATATTCTTGTAAAACAAAAGTAAATTCCGAATTTAGTTCAAAAATTGCCAAACATTTCTTGTTGTCCCAAACTTTTCCCGCTTACTGCTCGCTTTGTGTGTCAGAGTTTTTCCCATCATTATATCACTGCTTTTGTGGATGAGGCAATTTGCATATTAAAATTTCCCAGAGGAGCATTGCACGGCGAATAAGCCTCCTTACCTCGACACGCCAGAGCTGGTATGTCACTCTCCACAAGGAGTAACCTTACCCCCCAGACACCAGTCCAGAGCCTCTCATCTAGCCAAATCAGATCTCTCCTACTTTGCACTGACGAGGACCAACAGTCCGAAACACCGTGTCTGCAAATGGAGATTCTGATTTGGCTTTTATCCTAAGTCATATTACAAGACTCGTTAAAGGGTTGATTGTGACTTGTAGGATCGCTACTTCCAACAGGTGGCGCTATAGAGTACAAGTCCTCTTTGTTTGAAGAGGCAATTTGCATATTAAAATTTCCCAGAGGAGCATTGCACGGCGAATAAGCCTCCTTACCTCGACACGCCAGAGCTGGTATGTCACTCTCCACAAGGAGTAACCTTACCCCCCAGACACCAGTCCAGAGCCTCTCATCTAGCCAAATCAGATCTCTCCTACTTTGCACTGACGAGGACCAACAGTCCGAAACACCGTGTCTGCAAATGGAGATTCTGATTTGGCTTTTATCCTAAGTCATATTACAAGACTCGTTAAAGGGTTGATTGTGACTTGTAGGATCGCTACTTCCAACAGGTGGCGCTATAGAGTACAAGTCCTCTTTGTTTGAAGAGGCAATTTGCATATTAAAATTTCCCAGAGGAGCATTGCACGGCGAATAAGCCTCCTTACCTCGACACGCCAGAGCTGGTATGTCACTCTCCACAAGGAGTAACCTTACCCCCCAGACACCAGTCCAGAGCCTCTCATCTAGCCAAATCAGATCTCTCCTACTTTGCACTGACGAGGACCAACAGTCCGAAACACCGTGTCTGCAAATGGAGATTCTGATTTGGCTTTTATCCTAAGTCATATTACAAGACTCGTTAAAGGGTTGATTGTGACTTGTAGGATCGCTACTTCCAACAGGTGGCGCTATAGAGTACAAGTCCTCTTTGTTTGAAGAGGCAATTTGCTTTTGTGGAGTCCTCCAGTTTTCTGCTTCATTTAATTTTCCTTACACCTGACACGGGATTATGGTCTTGGAGAGAATTAGCTTGGAAAAGACATCTGATATAGTGTCTGTTACCATAGACACAAGTTTAACGCCAGAGTCTAACAGACTGAGCTGCTACTTTACGGTGGAGAAATAATTTTCATGCACCACTCCAGTGGTTTTTTTTATTGCAGTGTTGGAGTGGTATCACTACTCTAAGTTCCCTGCTCCCTGTCTTATACTTACCAGCCACTATCTTCATCTTTTGTTGGCGCCACTCAGGTAGTCTTCTACAGGTTGTGACCTGCCGCATCACTTCAGTGTTTGCTGGGCAATTTGCTTGTCAAGCTCACACATGTACAGTACCATGCTTGGTAAATGTGCTCAACTTGGTAGTTCAGTGGTTTTTGAAAATATACCCAGATTTGCCAGAGCTTCTGGTCAGGTTACGTCACCTCAGAGCCCATTTCCGCAAGTCCGCTACAGCTGTCGACACTCTTGCAGTGCTGCAGCAGCGCATGCAAGTGTCTGCTCAACGACTGGTGTGTGACATCACCACACTCTGGAACTCCACACTGCACATGCTGGAAAGTCTTTGTGAGCAGAAGAGGCCAGTGGTTGAGTATCGGCTCCAAAACGGCATTCTGGTCAACCTCTGAACATAACAACTGAAGAGTGGGCATGGATGTCTGACATTTGTTTGGTTTTCTGAGACTTTGAGACCTCCACAAAGATGATGAGTGGCGATGACACCATAATCAGCGCAACTATCCTGCTTCTGTGCTTACTTAAACAATCACTGCTCACAATTAAACATGAAGCTTTATATGCTGACAAGATAGGGATGGAAGAAGAGTGTAAAAGAAGGAAAACCAGCACCAAACAACTTATAACATACCTTTTCAAGCTTACTCGGTGGACCACCAGTGTACGGCTTGCAAAATTCCAGGTGCAACACCTGAAATGATCGGCATTGTACAAAGTACAGGCCAAAGAAGTATGGACCTGGACCTGTTGAAGCGTCTAATAGATGAGGAACGGCCGTCGTTGTCCTTCGCTGCACCTGCTCCCTTGCATCCATGTACTACTTTTATTGAATAAAGAAAGGATTGTTTTACTGCATCATGGAGTGCCACCTATTGTGTCCTCTTTGGCCTGGGGATGTAGGAAGACTTAACACAGAGAGATTGTAGCCAGCCCAGCCTCATCTCATCTGCTCAGCGCAGATTAGGTAACAGTGAGGAAATGGATGCTGAGGAGGAAGAAGAGGAACAGGAGCTGGTGGCTAGCGCAACAGAGGCTAATAGCCACACAACGTTTGTCCCGTCTCTTCTACGTGGATGGGCTGAGGATGGGAATGAGGAGGAAGAGAGTTAAGAGGAGGAGATGGAGAGTCATCATCATGGTGGAGACAGGGAAGTGTTGGCTGTATGGAGCTTGGCACATGTAGCCAACTTTATGTACTGCTGCCTTTCCCGTAACCCTCACGTTATATTCATCTTGGCAAAAAAAGAGTATTGGTTTTTAATCCTGCTAGACCATGAGGTGGAGAGGTCTTCTAAAAAGATGCTATACCAGGAGGCCATCATGGAAAATATGTTGAAAAATTGGCAGGAGACAAGTTCCTTACAAAACCAAAGAGGAGTGGCCAGGGAGACACAAAACAGAGGCAGGGGTACACTGTCAAAGGTGTGAGCCTATTTCATGACACCAACCCAGCGCCTAGGGCCTGATAACCGGGTATTTTTGACAAGGAGGGAAAAGTTTTTAAATATGGTCAAGAAATACCTGACTGATCAAACCAGCGTACTCCCTAATTCCTCTCATTTCAACTATTGGGTGTCAATGCCGGATGCTTGGCATAAGCTGTCCCTCTATGCCCTCGGTATGTTGTGCTGTCCTACCTTTAGCGTTTTATCTGAGCCGGTTTTTAGTGTTGAGGGGGTCATAACAGACAGGCGCTTTTGCCTGTCAACAGAGAATGAATACAGGCTCACTTTCATAAAAAGGAACAAATCCTGTGATTAGCCCACACTTTTCCACACTAGATGACAGCAGCACATAAAGTGTTTGTAATATTCCATATTTTAATGTGACCCACAAGTTGTTGCCTTTCAGGGGTCTATGGATGACCCTCCTCATTATTTCTGCCTGGTTTTGCACTATCTGCAAAGCCTTTATGACTGTATGAGTACATCAACTATACTTTTAAAATATTTTTGTTCAATTTTTTTAATGGATTCAGTGACTCATCCATACAGTTTAACATGGTTATTGTTGCATTACGGTGGTATGTAAAACTTACAAAAATAGTAAAAAATATTTCAGGATTAGATTACTCATCCATAAAGTATTATGTGCTTTCTGTCACATTTTGGTGGTATATAACAGTAGAAAAAAGTGTTTATTACCTATACACTATTCCGTGTTCTGGGGTACATTTTTGTGATATATAAGACTCCAAAAAAACTTTAAAAATGTTGCTATGTTACTATGTTGTTATATTGGTATCATATTGCTAGCCCATAGGGTATTACATCTTCTTGAGTACATTTCATTGCTATAGAAGCCTAAAAAAAATTGTTCAAAATTTTCCGTTATGATATTGATCATCCATAGACTATTCCATGGCCTGGAGTACATTTCATTGGTATTTAAGCCTCAAAAAAACTTGTTCCAAATTTATCAGTATCATATTGCCCATTCATAGGGTACTACATCTTCTTTGGTACATTTCGTTGCTATATAAGCCTCCAAACACTTGTTAAAAAATGTATTGGTATTATAATGCTCACCTATAGACTATTCCGTGGTCTGGAGTACATTTTTTTTGGTATATAACCCTCAAAAAGTTTGTTTAAAATGTATCCATATCATATTGCTCACCCATAGGGTATTACATATTCTTGGGTACATTTAGTTGCTATATAAACCTCAAAAACTTTCTCAAAATTTATCTGTATCATATTACTGACCAGTAGGGTACTACATCTTCTTGGATACATTTCGTTGCCATTAAAGCCTCAAAAAAAAATTCTAAATTCATTGTATTATAATGCTCACCTATAGACTATTCCTTGTCTGGAGTACATTTTGATGCTGTATAAGCCTCCAAAAACTTGTTCTAAAATGTATCGGTATTATATTGCTCACCTATAGACTATTCCGTGGTCTGGAGTACATTTCGCTGGTATATAACCCTCAAAAAACTTGTTCCAAATTTATTGGTATCATGTTGCTCACCCATAGGGTATTACCTCTGCTTGGGTACATTTCGCTACTATAAAAGCCCCAAATAACTTGTTAAAAAAATTATCGGTATTATATTGGTCATCCTATTGCTCATAGGAATTACATATTCTTGGTACATTTTGTTGATATATAACTCTCAAAAAAATTGTTCAAAAATTTAGGCTGTGTGTACACATTGCAGGTTTGGTGCGTTTTTGCCATGTTTTTTTTCTGCAGATTTATGATAAAACTTGAAGCAAAGCCTGATGCTAGGAAAATGAATGAGAAGCGTGATGTGACATGCACACGTTGATATTTTTGACTTGCAGATTTGATGCAGAAAATAGTCTGTAGCATGTCAATTCTCTGTGTGTTTTTGTCACTATTCAGTTCACAGAATTCAATCAAAATCGCAGGCAAAAATGCACCAAAAAAGCGAGTTTTTCTGTGTGAACAGACCCTCAAATGTTGGTACCTACAGTCCCTGTGCTTCAGAGTTATGAAGCCATAGGTCCTCTATGTGCCTCTGTTCGACTCTGCAGAATAACTCTGTATGCTCAAATTTCTGATAGGTGGAGGCTCTAACACCTCCGGAAAGAGCGCAGGGCTGACAGCCCTGTGATATTTCCGCTGCGTCGCCGCTGCGGAACAAGGACATGCTGCGGTCTGAAAAGACGCGCCGCATGTCCGTAAACGCAGGTCTTACGGGGCGCATAGTGGAGACGGGATTTCTTGAAATCCCCTCCACTATGCTGTAACATCTGGACGCTGCGTGTTTGGCGCTGCGCCAAACGCGCAGCGTTTACTGACCGTGGAAACATACCCTAAGGCTTCCTTCCATCAGAAGAACGATGGTGCCATGAACCAAATCTGCAAGCTATGATGGTGGACACATCTAAGTAAGCTTACCAAGCACTGGATAATTTACACACAAGGCAATATTTGACTATTGAGTTTTGGTTTCTCACACTTTCAGGCATTACATATAAGGCCGGCGTCACACACAACTACAAAAAATCGGTCCGTTTTAGTTGGTCGATTGTCGGATCAAAATGCAAACATCACACATCCTTCTGTCATCCGATTTTCCTTCAAAGATGCGATTTATTCGCATGTGTGTGTACCTTGTAACATCCGATTTTCATCCGACTTGCGAGAATTTCTCGCAGGCTTGCAAAACTGACATATAATGGATCCAAAAGAATAGTATTTCAATCACAAAAGAAAGAATAGATATATACACATAGAACACACTATATATATATATATATATATATATACATGTCATTGTGACATATATATATACATATATTTATAGTTCCTAGACTTCTACATACTGTAATAGCCGCTAATTCAATTGCCAGCTTTTGTGAAATCACAGAAGCCGACATGAAATGATACATTGTTTCCACACAGTTAACCATGTCATTTCCTGTATTTTGATATTTGTTTAGAACTTACAATTACATGAGTGTATTTGTGCAAAATTTCAGACATGTAGGGGTTAATTAAAGGTGTAAATTCGTTGAAAAAAAATGCGTGGGCTCCCGCTGTATTTTCTCCACCAGACAGACAAAGCAAGCGAGTGGGGGCAGATAATAACAGCCTAGGGAGGGTACATTTTTTGTGCCCCCCCTGGCTACTAACATCTGCCCCCAGACACCCCAGAAAGGGCAAATCTATAATTAGATTCGCCCTTTCTGGCACTTTGCCCGTCTATTCCCATTGCCCTGTAGCGGTGGCGAATGGGTTAATAATGTCACCTTAATGTCACCTTAGTATTGAAAGGTGACCTTAAGGCAGGTTAATAATTGTCACAATTATATATATATATATATATATATATATATATATATGTATTCTATGTGTGTATATTTATTCTTTCTATTCTTTATTAAAGCTGTCAGTGTGATTTTACAGTATAGCCGGGGATGAATTGCCAGCTTTTCTAAAGAACACCGATGCGATTTAATCGCAAGTCACACATGCGGTCCGTTTGTAATCAGATTTTTCATCGCTCCCATAGACTTGCATTGGCGATAGTCGACCCACAATCGGTGACAATCGCAGCGTGCTGCGATTGCACACGGACGTTTAAAACGGACCACAAAAAATCTGATACTGGGAGCTGCTCCATAGATTAACATAGGGCAGACTGCAATACGATTTTTCATCGTATTGCAGTCGTCCGATTCTGTCGCCAGTGTGACGCCGGCCTAAAGAGCTTTGTGACGTTGTAAAGTACAATTGTAAGTACTATAAAATGCTATGCGTAAACTCACATGAGAGAAAAGAAATCCTATCCTGTTCCAGAGGCAGCTGGGGCCTCTTGTTTTTCAAACCAGCATTATCTCCTATGGAGGGCTAATGGCCCATTTCTACATAAAGGCTGTTTTCAATGATGCTTACACAGGAAAGTTATGCTAAAAGCAATGATTGTTTATTGCCACTTCTGGCCTCTTTAGTGAGTTCCAACATGACAGGTCTTATTAAAAACCATGATTTTTTCCCTTTTTTAATGCATTCATTGCTCTGTTTTGTATTAAGCTGACGCTACCGCTGTAAAATGAGTCATATGTACTTTAATATCCTTCCCAAGGTATTCAGGAAAATAGCTGAGTAAAATGTAAAATATAAGGAAAAGGAAAATATAGGAAGGTAAATATATAGGAAGTTCCTGTGCTTATCACCAATGGCGGAAGGCGCCCTACTGTTCTGGAGCCCAATGCTGAGCAGCCTCACCCGTCCATGGCATCCACCCACTTCTCCCGATATTTGCAGAATATGTATGGCAGACGTTAGGAGATTTAATATGGAATGGGCTTATGCGCTGAGCCCTCTCTATGCCTGGTGGGTGCCGGCTGTTTTACATAACAGGTAATAGTCATTAAGGGCAGTAATAAGAGCTGGCTCTGATCACAGCTGTTTAATCCTTTAGATGCCATAGTGAATAGCGACCATTACATCTAAGTGGTTAGACAGGGGTTTCTCTGTCACTCCCATTGGACAACGGCCACTCGATCATGGTTCCCTGGCCAGTTGTTTGATAGCAGCAGGGGGCCAATAAATAGACAATTTAAATCTTTGGAATTGGATACATACACAATGACAAAATTGTTGGCACCATTTGGTAAAGTATGAAAAACCCACAATGGTCACTGAAATAACTTGAAACTGACAAAAGTAATTTTAAATTTTACCTGACTGAATATATCAAGTCATAGAAATCAAACATTGCTTTTGAATTACGGCTCAAGAGAAAAAACTAGTAAAAATAACCTGGATAAAAGTGATGGTGCCCTTAGAAGAGATTGAAAATAATTTAACCATAGGGAGTAGGGACATGTTAAACTAAAGGGTATGCCACACTAAACAACATCGCTAACGGGATCGCTAAAAAACGTCACTATTTAGCGATCCCGTTAGCGATGTTGTTGTGTGCGGCATCTACCAGCGACGTGGCCCCTGCTGAGATCCTGCTGTGATCTCGCTCGTCGCTGACATCGTTCCGGACCCTATTTTATCGTCGGCGCCCCCGCTGGTAAGTATATATCGCTGAGTGTGGCACATTTTTGTGAACAATGTGCGACCTCGTTAACGATGCATTAGTCAGCGGCGGAGGCGGGACTTTGTTTTCTTTCTTAACGCCCTTCAGCTCCGATTGGTGACCACAACATCACCTCAGCTATAATAACTGCGCCCCCATCCATTGTTTCCAGAGCACTTTGTGGATGATTCCAACTGTGCAAAACAATCTTTTTATAATAAAAAAAAATTTATTTTAAAAATGCATTCGTGTTTTTTATTTTTTCAATTATTTTATCAATATGGGAGAAGGGATAATGATGGGTGAGATGTGGGGAGGGAGTAATGGGGATGGCAACGAGACATGTTACCAGCTGCTGTAGTTTTTAAAACCTTTTCTAATGTTTTTTGTTGTGTATTTTTTTTTTTACATTGTATCTACTTGTCACACACGGGGTCATGGGAGTACCATCAGTCATAGGAGTTCATTGTTAAAGAAATAAAAAGAAAAAAATTTTAAAAATTAACAATTATTTCAAAGGCCCATGGTCTAACTAGCGTTCAAACCTTATAATTAAAAATAACACATAATACACCACAGCAGCATATATAAATTTTAAATATATAACATATATTTTTTGTCATATAGTTTAAAGATTAAAAGATTGAAATAAATATATAAAAATAAATTTTGGGAGATAAAGGTCAACAAGGGGAGCTCCCGTCATTCATATACAGCTATTCACAGATAAGCGAGGCCATTGTGATCGCAAGGGGAGCTCCCGTCATTCATATACAGCTATTCACAGATAAGCGAGGCCATTGTGATCGCAAGGGGAGCTCCCGCCATTCATATACAGCTATTCACAGATATGCGAGGCCATTGTGTTCGCAAGTGGGATGGCTCCCGTCATTCATATACAGCTATTCACAGATATGCGAGGCAATTGTATCGCAAGGAGTGACAGTTCTCGACTCCAAAGCCATACACAGATATGAGATACCATTACGATCGCCTAGCTTGGAACGTATGGCTGGGCGCATGACTGCTGCGGTCACTTTGCAAGCGCAATATCGTTTTGCGTCGAGAGTGCGGGCGCACGTAATGGAACGTGCGCACGCTGTGACGTCATGACGCTGGCGTTGCCTAATGCATGCAGAAAATGGTGGCGACACAGCGCGGCGCAAAATGGACGGAGGGAGAGGTCCGCTATTTAATTAGCAGGGTGGACAGATGGGGCTATGACTGCAGGCTACCTGTGGCGCATCCTATGCGCCACAAAAAGCTAGTCCTGCAGAGGATCCGGCGGGGCCTGGTGCGTCGCTTTCATGTGCAGCGGACCACAGCGCAGATCCGAAAAAAGCTGGCGGACCTCCGATACCGGTCCAGCGAGAGGATCGCCAGCATCTGGGCGCAGCTACGCAGGCCTCACAGTGAGTATTGATGAGGGCAAGGGCGTACATAGAAATCATAGGGCCCCATTTTTTTGGCGCATGCGTTGTCTATGTGTCACATTTCTATCATCTCTGTCTCCATCATCTCTGGCTCTATCATCTGTCTCCATCATCTCTGTCTCAATCATCTCTGTCTATTTTGACCGGAAAAAAAAATAATGCAACATGTAGCGTCTAGCGCGTATGGGCGCACACCGGGAAAATGCGCAGCGCACGACAAACGCACATGAACGCAGCAGTATATGGGGCCATTATTCAGTATGGAGCATTATGTGGAGCTATTATACAGTATGCAGCAGTATATGGGGCCATTATTCAGTATGGAGCATTATGTGGAGCTATTATACAGTATGCAGCAGTATATGGGGCCATTATTCAGTATGGAGCATTATGTGCAGCTATTATACAGTATGCAGCAGTATATGGGGCCATTATTCAGTAGTTTTTTTTCTTTCCCATCTTTCTTTCTCTGTTCTTTTTCTTTCTCTCTGTTCTTTCTTTCTTGGGAGTACCGGCAGTGATAATAGGGATTCTGAATTGTATATTTCATTTACAGCACCACCTTCACCAGCACCAGCTGCTCCACCGTCCCCAGCTACCCCCCCACCTCCATCATCTCCTTCCCGGGTACCCCTCCACCTCCATCTTCTTCCCCGGCTACGCCTCCACCACTATCATCACCTTTCCTCTCAACCCCTTCGGCTGCATCAACCCCCCCTCGTGATTTGTGGTCTTCCAGCCCTTCACCTTCATATGCCTTCTCTCCAGTGTCACCCCATGACACGGATGCAGGCTCCCATCAGGTAATTAACGCACATTATATAAGCTTCAGACAAGTTAGAGAACTTTGTAAGGTCTTATGTGTAATGACTGTTGTGATATAAAATTTTTTTTTCATTTTTTCCCTAGCCGGCGGAGCAACAGGATCAGGGTGGGCAGTAAGCGGGTCCTCTGAGGAAAACCGTAAGTGTTAACAAACATAACATGTACATGTAGATGTTGCTACAGAATTCCCTGGTTAACTGTTACTTTTACCTCCACAGAAATCCCAACTGCCCAGGACCTGTTCCTGTCCCACCGCCGGCTGATGGCGGCCATGAGCAGCACTGTGTCTGCCATGAATTCAGCTGCCACAGCCATGAATTCAGCTGTGGCAGGCATGAATTCAGCAGTCATAGCGCTGCAAACTGCCATGGGAGCTCTGCATCACCACGGGATGATGCTGGAGAGACAATTTTCTGGACTCCGGGGCACTCATTAATTTATTTTTTGTAAATAATTTGTTATTATGTTAATATTTTGTTAATAATTTTTTATTTTATTATGTTAATGTTTTGTTTTTATTTAAATTTTATTTATTTTAAAAAAACTATATATATGAAAAGAATATATATTTAATAATTCACGTTAATCTACGCAGGTGTGGTGTATTATTTTTTAGTATAAGGTTTTAGCGCTAGTGTGACCAGGGGCCTTTAAAAGAAATGTTAATTTTAGAATTTTTTTCCCGATGATGGAACACCTATGATAGCTGGTAGTACCATGACCCCGTGTGTGACAAGTAGATGTAATAAAAATACAACATTTTAATAGTTGACATCACATAAGAATAAAAGACCACAATTCATTAGATAAATAAGTTTTTTATTAAGAAAGGTAACAATGTAAAAAAAAATATAGACAACAAAAAAAAAATTTGGGAAAAAATTTTAAAAACTACATCTGCTGGTAAGAGGGATCGTTGCCATTACCACGCTGTCTCTGCGGTGTATAACAATAAGGGGGAGCACCAACGTTTGGGTTTGGCACAGGATTGTGCGGCCACGAGTAGTCCGGGTACTGCGGTCTTGGCATGACGACATATCTGTTATCCAGGTTTCCAAAAGACGCTTGAGTCAGTACCTCAAACATGAGTCTCTCTGCATGAAGCCGCTGAACAGGATCCAGTGTAGGGAGCTTCTCATTTGCGAAGTATGCAAACCCTGTTATTTTAGGTTGTTTTTCTGCTGTTAGCACTTGTTTCGTAATTTCCACCAATTCAGGAGTAGCCGAGGTGGTGGGAGCCTTCCTTTTCCTTCCTGAAAGTGAAAGCCGGCGCCGCACAGATGAGGATGGTGGCTCTTCTTCATCTTCGATCAACGGCATGCTGTCTTTTCAGTTGCAGGTGTGGAGACGGACTCTTCTGTGTCCTGCATGAACAAAAAACAAATGGTAAATCACAAAGAAAAAGAAATAATTCTTCTCACTATAACATCCATATACAGCAAAAATGTGAAAACGACACTTGTAAATGGATAGGCCTCAACCGTTGAGCTAGATAAATTATCAGTACATGAAGGGATTAATTCTGCCATTTTATCTACATTTCACAATTATATTTTTTAATTTTAAGTCCACTTTGGCATGTACATTAAAATGTGTTGTAATACAAAGGTACTTACATGTATGACAGGGGTGTCCGGCTGGATCACCGGGTCTACATTCCACACGGATGACCCTTCTCTGGGTACTTCTTGGTCCCTTGTGAATGCGAACAGATCAAAGTACCACAGTTGGGGGACATAAACATCTTCGGCCCCCGCTCCAGATTTGGTAGAATATATAACTTTATTGAGCTCTTTTTTATACACTGTGCGGAGGGCCTGAATGCGTTTTTTGACCGATGACTCATCCGCAGGTTCATCGGGGTAACGGCTCTTGCATAGCTCCACCAGTTTTTGGTATGCGTCCTTCTTTTTAAGCCTGTTACAGTAATCTGGTGATTTTATTCTCCATAGACACGGCATTGAGCGGTAGAGCTCGATAAACTCACGCAAAAAATCCTGTTTATCAGCCATCTGTAATAAAAAAAATTATGTGAGAACGCCAGAATGGTTAAATAAAATGTTTATAGCCTACAACATTGAACACAGCAGGGAACATAAAATGGTGGTTGGTGGGCGCAGCTGTAGTAAACAATAGCAGAGCTGGGATCATAAAATGGTGGAGGTGGGCGCAGCTGGAGTAAACAATAGCAGAGCTGGGATCACAAAATGGTGGTGGTGGGCGCGCCTGAACAAAACAATGGCAGACAAAGCAGAGATCTAAACATGGATCTGTAAAATTAAAGTAAAAATAAAAATGAAATGTGACAAAAATAATACCTACCTTACACAACTTGTGATTCTGGAGAAAAAAGAAAACAGGGAAAATAGCGTCACAAACTGGATCACGCCAGAGACTGGATCGCAGAGGATATAACGCCAGAGACTGGATCGCAGAAAAACAACGTCGTAGACCGGAACGCAGCAACAGCAATAGTGGCACAAATGGATCGCAGTAGCTACAAAGGCTAGCAGGACACACTGGAACGATGCTGGAGATTTGAAAGAACCGCTTCTGCTCGAGAGCAATGGAGAGGAGTGCTGATACGTCGTCTTTTATGACGCGGTCATCCAATCACAAAGCGGGAGAGCTGTGATAAATATTTATGAGGTAAATAGCGACCACCAATCTGTGATGAGGGGCGTGCAAAAGGTCGCGTTCAGTCACGCCTATCGAGATCGTGATCTTTCACAGTATATGCAAGTGTGGCACATCCCAACGACCGCCAAAGTCGTTAAAAAGATCGCTACTGCTGATGCGTCGTTAATGAAATCGTCCAGTTTGGCAGCTACTAGCGACATTAAAACGATCACAACCAACGATCTCATTAGTATGCGACGCTAACGAGATTGCTAGCGGGATTGTGTAGTGTGGCAGTACCTTAAGGTGTGTCCTGTAGTTAGCATCACAGGCGTCTACAAACTTGTAATCAGTCAGTCTGACCTTTTAAAGGGTGAAATGTAGTCACTGTGCTGTTTGATATCATGGTGTGCACCACACTGAACAGGGACTAAAGAAAGATAAGAAGAGAGTTGTAGCAAGAGATTAGAAAAAATGTTTTAAGGCTGGGTCTCACATAGCGATACACCAGCGATCCCGACAACGATATGCACTTGTCAGGATCGCTGGTGTATCGCTACATGATCGCTGCTGAGCTGCCAAACAGGCAGCTCAGGCAGCGATCAGCACAAGGACACTGCGGGTAACATCGTTTAGTTACCCGCAGTGTACCTTGGATACCAGCGCCCTGCATCAGGGCGCTGGTATCCAAGGTACACAGCGGGTTTCCAGGCACCGCGCAGCGCTTGGAAACCCGCTGTGTACCTTGGTTACCAGCGGATCGCTGGTCTCCCGCCTGTCACACGCAGCGATGCGTGCCTGTCAGCGGGAGACCAGTGATCAAAAAAATGTCCTGACATTTCAGCGAAGATCAGCGATACCCAGCAGGAGGGCTGATCGTCGCTGAATGTCACACACAGCGATATCGCTGGGGAGATCGCTGCTGCGTCACAAAACTAGTGACTCAGCAACGATCTCGCTACCGAGATCGTTGTGTGAGACGGGCCCTTTAGACAAACATGTTAAAGATAAAGGTTATAAGACCATCTCCAAACAGCTTGATGTTCCTATTACTATAGATGCACATATTATTTAGAAGTTTAACCCCTTCCTGACAGCGTATGCATCATGAAAGGTTCACGTTCCTGCGGGTCGGGTGACCGAGGTCACTGAAAGGTCACCTGACCCGCAGGCACAAAACCCATTGTGCTTCACCACAGGGGGGTTGGCTTAACCCCCACATGGCTACGATCGCTCTGGTTGGCTGTTAAAAGTGAAACAGTGCTCCCTTTATTCCGAGCCTCGACGTGTGCCCAAACAGTGGTTTACCTCCACATATGGGGTATCAGCGTACTCAGGAAAAATTGCACAACAACTTTGGGGGTCTAATTTCTCCTGTTACCCTTGGGAAAAAAAATTGGGGACTAAAAAAATTATTTTTGTGGAAAAAAAATGATTTTTTATTTTTACAGCTCTGCGTTATAAACTTCTGTGAAGAACTTGGAGATTCAAAGTGCTCACCACACATCTAGAGGAGTTCCTTGGGGGATCTAGTTTCCAAAATGGGGTCACTTGGGGGGTTTCTACTGTTTAGGCACATCATGGGCTCTGCAAACGTAACATGACGCCCGCAGACCATTCCATCAAGTCGGCATTTCAGAACGTCACTACTTCCCTTCCGAGCCCCAACTTGTGCCCGAACAGTGGTTCCCCCCCACATATGGGGTACCCGTGTACTCAGGACAAATTGGACAACAACTTTTGGGTCTAATTTCTCCTGTTACCCTTGGGAAAAAAAAAAAAATGGGGACTAAAAGATCATGTTTGTGGAAAAAATGATTTTTATTTCATGCCCGGGCGTTATAAACTTCTGTGTAGCGCTTGGGGTTCAAAGTGCTCACCGCACATCTAGATAAGTTCCGTGCGGTGTCTAGTTACCAAAATGGGGTCACTTGTTGGGAGTTTCTACTGTTTAAGCACATCAGGGGCTCTGCAAACGTAACATGACGCCCGCAGACCATTCCATCAAGTTGGCATTTCAAACGTCACTACTTCCCTTCCGAGCCCCAACTTGTGCCCGAACAGTGGTTCCCCCCACATATGGGGTACCCGTGTACTCAGGACAAATTGGACAACAACTTTTGGGGTCTAATTTCTCCTGTTACCCTTGGGAAAATAAAAAATTGGGGACTAAAAGATCATGTTTGTGGAAAAAATATGATTTTTTTTTCATGCCCGGGCGTTATAAACTTCTGTGTAGAGCTTGGGGGTTCAAAGTGCTCACCGCACATCTAGATAAGTTCCGTGCGGTGTCTAGTTTCCAAAATGGGGTCACTTGTTGGGAGTTTCTACTGTTTAGGCACATCAGGGGCTCTGCAAACGTAACATGATGCCAGTAGACCATTCCATCAAAGTCAGCATTTCAAAACGTCACTACTTCCCTTCCGAGCCCCAACGTGTGCCCGAACAGTGGTTCCCCCCACATATGGGGTACCAGTGTACTCAGGAGAAACTGGACAACAACTTTTGGCATCCAATTTATCCTGTTACCCCTGGGAAAATAAAAAATAGCGGGCTAGAAAATTATTTTTGAGAAACAAAAATGATTTTTTTATTTTCACTGCTCTGCGTTTATAAACTTCTGTGAAGCACTTGGGGGTTCAAAGTGCTCACTACACATCTAGATAAGCTCCTTGGGGGGTCTAGTTTCCAAAATGGGGTCACTTGTGGGGGATTTCTACTGTTTAGGCACATCAGGGGCTCTGCAAACGCAACATGACGCCCGCAGAACATTCCATCAAATCTGCATTCCAAAATGGTGCTCCTTCCCTTCTGAGCCCTGCCGTGCACCCAAACAGTGGTTTATGACACATATGAGGTATCTGTGTACTCAGGAGAAATTGCCCAACAAATTTTAAGATCCATTTTATCCTGTTGTCCATGCAAAAATGAAAAAATTGATGCTAAAATAAATTTTTTGTTGGAAAAATTAAAATGTCCATTTTTTCCTTCCATGTTGCTTTAGTTCCTGTGAAGCACCTGAAGGGTTAATAATCTTCTTGAATGTAGTTTTGAGTAGCTTGAGGGCTACAGTTTTTATAATGGTGTCTCTTTTGAGTATTTTCTACCATATAGACCCCTCAAAGTGACTTCAAATGTGAGGTGGTCCCAAAAAAAAATGGTTTTGTAAATTTTGCTGTAAAAATGAGAAATCGCTGGTCAACTTTAAACCCTTATAACTTCCTAACAAAAAAAATTTTGTTTCCAGAATTGTGCTGATGTAAAGTAGACATGTGGGAAATGTTATTTATTAACTATTTTGTGTCACATAACTCTCTGGTTACTCTCTGGTTTAACAGAATAAAAATTCAAAATTTGAAAATTGCGAAATTTTCAAAATTTTTGCCAAATTTCCATTTTTTTCACAAATAAACGCAAAAATTATTGACCTAAATTTACCACTAACATGAAGCCCAATATGTCACGAAAAAACAGTCTCAGAATCGCTAGGATCCGTTGAAGCGTTCCTGAGTTATTACCTCATAAAGGGACACTGGTCAGAATTGCAAAAAATGGCAAGGTCATAAAGGGGGTTAAAGAACTATGCCGCAATAGGAAAATTGATGACAAATTTAAGAGACAGATAATACGAATGGTCACCAAAAAGTCTGAAACAAATCCCAAAAAGATTATTAGTGAAGTCCAAAGTACATCAGTGTCAGATTCCACCATCCGACATTGTGTTCACTAAAGTGAATTGCATTGGAGATGATTAAGGAGGAAACCGCTGTTGAAAATGAAAAAAATAAGAAACTAAGGCTACTTTCACACTTGCGTTTTATCGCGCAGCGCATCGTGCGCTATCGGTCGCATGCGCAATGTTCCCCTATCTTTAACATGGCGGGCGCAGGGTCTAGCGCTTGCACGCGTTCATGTGCGTTTGTCGTGCGCTGCGCATTTTCCTGGTGTGCGCCCATACGCGCTAGACGCTACATAGATGATAGAGCCAGAGATGATAGAGACAGATGATAGATGATAGAGCCAGAGGATAGATGATAGAGCCAGAGGATAGATGATAGAGCCAAAGATGATAGAGCCAGAGATGATAGCCAGAGATGATAGAGCCAGAGGATAGATGATAGAGCCAGAGGATAGATGATAGAGCCAGAGATGATAGAGTCAGAGATGATAGAGCCAGAGGATAGATGATAGAGCCAGAGATGATAGAGCCAGAGGATAGATGATAGAGCCAGAGATGATAGAGCCAGAGGATAGATGATAGAGACAGAGATGATAGAGACAGATGATAGAGACAGAGATGATAGAGACAGATGATAGAGACAGAGATGATAGAGACAGATGATAGATGATAGAGACAGAGATGATAGAGATAGATGATAGAGACAGAGATGATAGAAATGTGACACATAGACAACCCATGCGCCAAAAAAACGCAAACGCATGCAAAAATGCATGAAATCGCAGACTAACGCTGCGTTTTTTTGTCGAAATGCACATGCTGATGCGACTAAATATCACAGCGTTTACAAGCGTTTGCACGCGTTTTTTAATGCGCTTCATGTACGCTCGAAACGCAGCGCAAAAAAACGCAAGTGTGAAAGTAGCCTAAGACTGGAATTTTGCAAAATGTATATTGACAAGCCACAAACTTCTAGGAGCATGCCTTTTGGACAGAAGAGACAAAACTCACATTAGCTTTATATTTACAGATGCAAAAATGAAGCATTGTACCTACTGTGAAACATGGAGGAGGCTTGGTTATGTTTGGGGCTTCTTTGCTGCACTTGGCACAGGGGGTCTTGAATCTGTGCAGGGTGCAATGAAATCTCAACACTATCAAGGCATTCTGCAGCGAAATGTGCTGCCAGTGTCAGAAAGCTTGGTCAGAGTCACATGTCATGGGTCCTCCAACAGGACCCAAAACACACAGCAGAAAACATCCAAGAATGGCTAAGAGCAAAGGCCTATGAAGTGGCCTTCTAGGACCCTGATCTAAATCCGTATAGAACATCTGTGGAAAGATCTGAAACCTGTAGTCTGGAGAAGGCACTATCACACCTGAGACAGCTGGAGCAGATTGCTCACGAGAACATGGCCAAATAACCTGTGAACAAGTGCAGAAGTCTGATTAAAAGTTACAAAAATCATTTGTTTGCAGTGATTGCCTCAAGAGGCAGTGCAACAAAATATTAAGTTATGGGTATCATTATATTTTGTCCAGGCCGTTTTCATTATTTTGTTTTATTTTTCTATTCAAGCAAAATTGAAAAGCAATATCTGATTGCCATTAGTTTAGTTAATATTCAGCAAATGTAAAATTACTTTGTCATTTACAAGTTATTTTAGAGACCATTGTGGGTTTTCTTACCTTAACAGAGGGGTACCAATAATTTTATCCACTTGTGTATGTAAATTTACTTCTAAAATAAACTACCATAACACTTTTATTTTTGAAAACATTCTTATTTGCAGCAATTTTTCCCCACCTCCCTAATACTTTTGCAAAATACTGTATATACTATATATGTATGTATATTCATGCATGCACTCTGTTTTACATTAGTAAGCAGCTCACTATGGGGGCGATCGTCATTCTTCAGACCTAATCGAAACTGAATAACTGAATATACAATGATGTCTCTGTTCAGCTTCCCTGCTTGTACTGTGAGATGTTATGGATGTACTCACACATCAACGTAATAGGAAGTGAAGGTATACATCGAAGTCCAACGCTGCAGCACTCGGCATACCTGGATGGGGGGTTCACGTGACTGTGACTGCTATATGAACATAGTGACATCCATAATTATAACCATACAAACTGTACAGAAGTTCCCGGGGTGCACATAGGGTACATCTGCCCATGACATAGGATGTTGTCAAGAAAAGACCATTGTTCTGTAGTGTACACAGATGCGTGCCGCTCTTGCCAAAAGCAACATGCATAACAAAGGCAGAATACAGAAACATTAGAGCAGAAATGTTATTTACACTGGACAGACTGTTACTCTTCTCTGTTACAAATAAAGAACAGTTTAAGGACAATGTTGGACCAGCTGTAATGTTTAGAATGGTTGGAAACTGCAATATGCTCTGCAGGGAAAATAAAGCATTATCATTAAATAAATGGGTATTTCTTAATTTTAATGGATCTGTGTAGTCCCCAGAGCAGAAAGCTGCCCATAAAGAGAATGTGCACTATTTAAATGTTTGTGATTTTTGTTAAAGCACCTGTCTGTAGACTGCAGATTTTTTTATAACGGCGCTGGAGTATTGCCACTTACCTAATTTCCCGGTACTTAGTCTCATACTTTATCTTCATCTTTTATCACCACCAGTCCAGTTGTTTGTGACCTGCAGATCGTTCCAGTGTTTGCAGATCTGGAAGTCACAACTCAATGTAAGTCTATGAAATCCAGAAGAAGGCCAGAAGGAGGCTCTCATAGACTTACATTGAGAGCTTGTGACTATTATCTCTAACTTCTGGCCAGTCAGAAGTTGCAGTTGTAAGGGGGTGTGCCATGAAGAGTGAAGTTCCTCGGCGTTGCACAGCATTTGTGACTGGAGATTGCCACCTATTGAGCAAACTGGACCCAGCGGAACCGAAGGATGGTAGAAGCGTTTCAGGAGTCACGCTTCAAAGAGAGCACTGGGTCAGGTGAAAATGTGGCGCAGTTACCCAATATGAAAAGGTGGTAAGTCAGTTGGCGCCAACAAGTGAAATCAGAGGGACATCTATGCAAAGGGATGACACAAGCGAGTCACCAGGAAGCACTTGGTGAACGAGCCAGGCGTGACGTCATGAACTAGTGAGAGAGATACAGATGAAGCCAGTCAAGGCCTGGGATCCAGACTACGCCTATCAAGATGGGAGGCCCAGCTCTTATCCATCACGGCCTGATAGTTGACCGTTTCAGGTCAAGTACCGAAGACCGAGTGTGGGCCGTCATCAAGAAGTGGACGCCTATTGTGATGATCCGAAGGTGCGATTGAACCAGGCCATTACTTCCGACACTAATGTACAGTGCACGGTTTGGTCTGGGTCTGTGCAGCAGATATGTCGGTACCGGCCAGTGTGAGAAGGGCCTAGAGAGCATAACTTGACTTTGTCAAGAGGACTTGCGGCCTAGAGGGAAATACTGTAGACCCCTGTTCGTGCCTATAATCTAAGTGGAAATGTGTTGAAGAGACATTTTCGTGTGGCCATATAGTTTTGATCATCACTCTTTGAAGTTATCACATAAGGGACTTTAGGGCATCACTCCTATAGGGAAAGAGTCGCATAGGATAGAGAATCCATACTGTACTTGTTAAAAAGTGTGTTTATTGTCATTTGTGCTAATATTGTATTACCTAATACCCTGTAATAATTGATTCCTTGCAAAATTAACCGTTTCATTCCCGTGTTTAGAGACTAGTTTAGTTGGTTACTTCCGCCTCGTCCTTGTCTGTCTGTTGCATCTTAGCAACCTGCTAACACGATCACAGGATGATGATGCAGAGATATATCCTTTTTAGCAGTCATCTTATTATCACAGGCAGAATAACAATGACAGGTAACACATATAATACAATCCTCAACACTGAAGTTGCAACACTAGGAAGGAGAAATCATGGAAATAACCAGATCAATAGACATGTTAATGATATGTAAATGATGGAAAAATGGAAAGACAAATTTTGAAAACCTTTTGATTTATTCAATATGGAGTATAAGCACCATGCGCAGAAATGCCCGCACTTACACACCATGTCATGATATCAATGCGGTCAATAATGATTGTCTGAGCAATGTTGTGCCGAGCAGAATGCACTTGCATATCCTTTTTCTTGCTGAGCCTCATCTTCCACAGTTTCCTTAGCAGAAATAACTTGCTGTTTGACCTGGATAGCAGTATGACGCAGCCTATGTAAAGCATGTTTTTTAACCCTTTCGCGCCAAAGCCTGTTTTTGCCTTCGTGACCGGGCCAATTTTTTCAATTCTGACCAGTGTCACTTTATGAGGTCATAACTCTAAAAGGCTTCAACAAATCCTGTTGATTCTGAGACTGTCTTCTTGTGACATATTGTACTTTATGATAGCGGTAAAATTTCTTTGATATGACTTGCGTTTATTTGTTTAAAAAATGGAAATTTGGCAAAAATTTTGAAATTTTCAAACTTAATTTTTATGCCCATAGATCAGAGTTATATCACACAAAATAGTTAATAAATAACATTTCCAACATGTCTACTTTACATCAGCACAATTTTGGAACCAAAACTTTTTTTGTCAGGAAACTATAAGGGTTAAAAGTTGACCAGTGATTTCTCATTTTTACAACACCATTTTTTTTAGGACCACATCACATTTGAAGTCACTTTGAGGGGTCTATATGATAGAAAGTACCCAAAAATGACACCATTCTAAAAACTGCACCCCTGAAGGTGCTCAAAACCACATTCAAGAAGTTTATTAACCCTTCAGGTGCTTCACAGGAATTTTTTGAATGTTTAAAAAAAAGAACATTTAACTTTTTTCACAAAAAATTTACTTCAGATCCAATTTGTTTTATTTTACCAAGGTTAACAGGAGAAATTGGACCCCAAAAGTTGTGCAATTTGTCCTGAGTACGCTGATACCCCATATATGCAGGTAAACCACTGTTTAGGCGCATGGCAGAGCTCAGAAAGGAATGAGCGCAGTTTGACTTTTCAATGCAAAATTGACTGGAATTGAGATCGGACGCAATGTAGCATTTGGAGAGCCCCTGATGTCCCTAAACAGAGGAACCCCCCCACAAGTTACACCATTTTGGAAAGTAGACCCCTAAGAAACTTATCTAGATGTGTGGTTAGCACTTTGAACCCCCAAATGCTTCACAGAAGTTTATAACATAGAGCCGTAAAAATAAAAAATCATATTTTTTCAAAAAAATTATATTTTTGCCCCCAATTTTTTATTTTCCCAAGGGTAACAGGAGAAATTGGACCCAAAAGTTGTTGTGCAATTTGTCCTGAGTATGCTGATACCCCATATGTGGAGGAAAACCACTGTTTGGGCGCATGGCACAGTTCGGAAGGGAAGGAGCGCCGTTTGACTTTTTCAATGCAGAATTGGCTGGAATTGAGATCAGACGCCATGTCACGTACCCTAACCAAAAACCTAACCCCAACTTTAGCCCTAACCCTAACTTTTGCCCCAACCTTAACCCTAACCCTAACTTTAGCCCCAACCCTAACCCTAAGTTTACCCCAACCCTAACCCTAACCCTAATGGGAAAATGGAAATAAATACTTTTTTTATTTTATTATTTTTCCCTAACTAAGAGGGTTTGATTTACTATTTATAGCAGGTTTTTGTAGCGGGTTTTTATAGCGGGATTTTATCTTTGGCAGCTGTCACACACTAAAAGACGCTTTTTATTGCAAAAATAGTTTTTGCATCACCACATTTTGAGAGCTATAATTTTTCCATATTTTGGCCAACAGAGTCATGTGAGGTCTTGTTTTTTGCGGGACGAGTTGACGTTTTTATTGGTACAATTTTCGGGCACATTACATTTTTTGAACGCTTTCTATTCCGATTTTTGGGAGGGAGAATGAGCAAAAACCAGCAGTTCATGAATTTATTTTAGGGGGGGTGTTTACACCGTTGCGCGTGTGGTAAAATTGATAAGGCAGTTTTATTCTTCTGGTCAGTACAATTACAGCGACATCTCATTTATATCATTTTTTTATGTTTTGGCACTGTTATATAATAAAAACTATTTTATAGAAAAAATTGTTTTTGCATCACTTTATTCTGAGAGCTATAACTTTTTTATTTTTTCGCTGATGATGCTGTATGGCAGCTCATTTTTTGCGGGAGAAGATGACGTTTTCAGCGGTACCATGTTTATTTATATCCGTTTTTTTGATCGCGTGTTATTCCACTTTTTGTTCGGTGGTATGATGATAAAGCATTGCGTTTGCCTTGTTGTTTTGGGTTTTTTTTTACAGTGCACTGAAGGAGTGAACAAGTGTGACTATTTTATAGGTTGGCTCATCCCGACGCGGCGATACCAAATATGTGTACTTTTTTGTTTTTACACACACACACACATATATATATATATATTGGTTTAATATATATTTTTTATATTTATTTTGTGATTTTTTAATAGTTTTAAAACTTTTTATTTTTAACTTTTTTACTTAGTCCTTTTATTGGAGTTCAATGTTTATTTGTCTGATCACTGGTCTTATACAATGCAATACACATGTATTGCATTGTATGAGACCTGTGAGTGTTACACAGGCAGATCGCTTGTTAGACTCAGCTGCAGGCTGAGCCTAAAGGGTATGCCACACTAAACAACATCGCTAACGGGATCGCTAAAAAACGTCACTATTTAGCGATCCCATTAGCGATGTTGTTGTGTGCGACATGCAGCAACGACGTGGCCCCTGCTGTGATCTCGTCCGTCGTCCTGATCTTCCGGACCCTATTCTGATCGTCGGCGCTCCCGCTGGGTAAGTATATATCGCTGAGTGTGGCACCTTTTTTAGCGATTTAGCGGTACTTTTGTACCGCTAAAGTCGTTAAGGAGATTGCTAACCACGATAGCGTCCTTAACGACATCGCTAAATGTGGCCGACACTAGCGATATTGTAAACGATCCCGCTAGCGATCTCATTAGTATGCGACGCTAACGAGATCGTTAGCGGGATCGTGTAGTGTGGCAGTACCTTAACAAGCCAACCGTAGCTGGAAGACCCGGATGATCATCACAGGGGGGCGTTGGAGAGGTGAGTAAGCAGGGGTCTCCCCCTGCTATCTTCTAAATGCCGCCACATCTAGAAGATAGCAAAGGATTAACATCCTTAGGACCTGATCTAATCAGGTCCCTATGATGTCACCTGTCAGAGCAACCGCTCTGAACAGGAATCACAGCGCTTGCAGGACCCTGGGGGTACTGAGCACTGCGAGGCCACCAACCGCTCATAAACGTTGATGCTGCACAGAGCCCCGCAAGCGCCAACGTTTATGTACAGTGGGCGGTCGAGAAGCGGTTAAAACTGCAGCATGTCATTTCTTACTGAATGGCATGTCATGTCATCGAATTGGTTTCACATCCTGCTGTATCCATTCACTGAATTGGTACAGCAGGATGTGAAACCCACTAATTTTTGTGATTTTCCCAAGTTTAAACCATAATGTCTTGGTTTCCTCACATGAGCATGGCTTTTAGTACAGTTTAATTAAATTAGTGATATGTGTGAAAGTAAACAATGCTTGACCAACTCAATGCTCTACCAATGGGAGAAAGTAAACAATTCCCTAGGAATTCAATGTCCTACAATGTGTGATAGTAAACTATGTCCCACCAATTCCACTTCCCCCACTGCTGATTACGTTTGCAATTGTGTTATTTTTCATGAACTCATATATCCTAAAGGGTATGCCACACTGAACAATATCGCTAACGGGATCGCTAAAAAACGTCACTATTTAGCGATCCCGTTAGTGATGTTGTTCAGTGCGGCATCTGCCAGCGACGAGCTTCCTGCTGTGATCTCGCTCGTCGCTGGAATCGTTCCGGACCCTATTTTCTCGTCGGCGCTCCCGCTGGGTAAGTATCTAATCGCTGTGTGGCACCTTTTCTTAGCGATTTAGCGGTACTTTTGTACTGCTAAAGTCGTTAAGAAGATCGCTAACGGCGATAGCGTCGTTAACTATATCGCTAAATGTGGCCGCACTTAGCGATATAGAAACAATCCCGCTAGTGATCGCATTAGTATGCGTCATTATCGTGATCGCTAGCGGGATTGTTTAGTGTGGCAGTACCTTTAGTTCGTCGCTGCACTTTGTACACGAATCCAGCTTTTTTGTTCAGAATAGTCACTATTTATTAAGACATCAAATACTGTTTCCCCTAAATAATTTGATCAAATTGCCCTTTTTTCCAAAAATGTTTTATGGTTTCACATACATCTTGCATTGGTGCCCAAACACCTTGTATTGTTCCAGCTTGCAAGGTCGAGGCACACAAAACTGAACTTTGGTATCCTGATAAATTTAGCTAAAAAAACTCAGCAAAAATGCAACATTAAAGCAGATAAAACACAGCACAACCTGCTTTTTGTAAGCAGCTTCTTTACCTACAAGAGAGCAGGTTTTGCCTGCAGAAAAAAAAGCAGCAAAAAAGCAACACGTGACAATAGCCAAAACTTCCATAGCAGTTCATTGCTTTGACCACTGTAAGGAAGCTCTGAGCTACTGGCTACCTTTCTTTTCTTTGCATGTATATAATGAGGTTTTTAAATTTATTTAGGAGCTGAGAACCTCTGGTAGGATCTTTGCTTCAGCCTATTCACCAAGCTTTGCTGTGCTCTTTCTAGGTTGTGTCAGTCATACCATAACCTATTGCAAGTTTTAGCTTTCAGCAGAAACATTCCGACATTGTGGGAGAATTAATTGTTTTACGTAAGGACATACAGAAGACATTATCTTCATTATCACAACATGGAAGAAACAGGAAAAGAACCAACTCAAACAACAAAAAATAGGTCATACACAACATTATTAACAAACTCTATTAATTAACAATGCCATATGATGTCAGCTCAATACAGTCCCAGAGTCTGCAACTGTTGTGTACTCCAAAAGTTAATATTCCTTTAAGGTTTAGACTCTGCTCGAAAGTACTGGAATTCTGCAAATAATTTCAATCATGTAAATTCACTGCTAAAGGTTGTGATTAGGGTAATATAATTCATTTCATGATACTCATGTATTTCTGTATAACTAACAATGATTTAACCTATTCCGTTATAGAATTAAATACTTGTTATTTCTTTAATCTGATGCTCAATTAGCACCTAAAGATTAACAGCAAAGGGACAAATGAGACTTTTGGTGAACTTTGATAAATAGGTTTTCTCTACAGGCTTTATTGTTTGGATTCCTGATGAGCTTGACAGGCTACTCCAGTGACTACATGGGCCACCCAAATGGTTGGTGTTACTGCAGGGATAGGGCAAAATTCCACTATGAGAATGTCGGCACTTAGATCTTGCTGTAAATATCTTCAGCTCATGTGCTAAGGTCTTGGAGGGGATCGCACTTTAACTGAAGTTCATATCTCTCTCATTACCTTGATTTGGTAGGACATGTTTTAAAAGAAACCACTTGGCCTTTGGTGTTGTCATTGTTCTAGAATTTTAGGGTTTGTTGTAATAATTTATGAAATCTAGGAGAACACATAATCACTGTATATTAGAACCAAGGGAAATATTTTCTGTATCTTAAACTTTTGACTTGTAAACATTCTTCAGACTTCTGAAATTCGAGTTTAGCGAATGTTTTTGACACAATTGTTGAAGGGGTTATCCAGGACTTTTTGTTTTTTAGGTTTTTTTTTACCTATGGGGCTAAGAACTTACAGGCAGATATTTACATTAACCAACCACCTGCTTATTCTGCTCTGCAACAATCTCTCTCGACTCAAGCAGCGATTCTTGCTTCTTTTGACCTCACGTTGACTCAGCAGCTCTTCTCTTCTGTTCCGCTCTGTTGAGGGGATGCCATTTCCGGCATCATTCTGACTGATTGACAATTAATCGCTGCGATGAACTGGCTATCAATCAGCAGGACATCAGCAGTAACGCCTTGTTGATAGTGTAGAGCACAAGTGAAGGAGTAGCTCTGTCAACTTGAAGTCAAAGGAAGCAGGAGAATTGTCTCTGGGACCAGTCGGTGACCACTCTGAGCCAGAACAAAGAGTAGCAGGGCAGGATAGGCAGGTAGGTAGTTAGCAACTACCTGCCGGTAAATTCTTCCCATAGGGAAAAAAAAGTCACAGATAACTGCTTTAACTATCCAAAAATATAGTCAGAAAAGGAAAACATGAAAGTTGGTATTGCTCAAGTAAATGGTGTGCACTGTGCCACCTTATTCAACTGTACGTGTGTGTTTTATGGTGCTCGGTGTGGCAAGACGACAAATAAATAAAAAGGTCTTCTGACCAAAACGTCGCCACAGGAGGCAGAATACATGTAAGACTTATTTCTTCACCACGGTCTGGGGCGCTGTCTTCTTTGTTCTATTGTCGACAAATAGAAAAGAGACAACGGAATCACTATTGGAAAAGAAGGGCATTGAGAGAAGTAAAAAAAAAAATACAAGAGAAAGAAGCAAGTATACATAGCTAGAAACGTGGATATGGGAAAAGACCATAATCTTTGTTGAGGGAGACTCTCCATACAACATAAAAAGCATCAAAGAACGTTTGGGAGCTTAAATCCCTAATAATCAAAAATTGTAGATAACATAGTAAATAAAAGTCCCAAGTTTCGTTAATAGTCAAAGTACAAACAATTTTTATTTATCAAAAAATTACACAAACAGGGCATATAAATCTAAATGTTACCACATGTGACAAAATAATTATAAAACAGGAGGGCAGTGATACAACCGTGGGGCAACACTTAGAGCAAAATCACTAGACAGAGTAAGGGACAAGTACGGTATATTCCATATGATAGTGAATAGAATGTCAGGATGAACAACTAAGGGAAACAGCAGATAAGTGCAGCAGCTATAGTATCACAAACGGCCTTTAGAGTGAAAGTAATTGACATGTCATTACTTAGTTACTGCTCACTATAATAACATATGGCCAAAGCGTTCATGCACAAACTTATCAGGGCAAGGTAGTCACAATAGTACCCAAACAACAGCTCAGCCCAAACATTCACATGGTCAGCTTACCCATAATTAAAACGCCTAAGTGTCGCACTGGAGCCCCGACGCGCGTTTCGCACTTGCTTCTTCAGAGGGGCAGTGTGTTCTTTGCTGTCTAGGAGGTTTAGATTGTCCCGTGGCGTAAGGATCCAGCCAATCCATATCTATCGTCTGACGAGCGCATGGGGCGGGGCTTCCGGTGCCGGTCCATCACTTCCGGCGTCCCAGCTGCGATGCGTGTCAGTAACAAATGTTCCGATGACGTCAATGGCACGCATCGCTCCGTGAGGACACCTTCCGGGACGGTGGCTATTAGGAAGATGTTCTTTGATGCTTTTTAAGCGATTGAAGCAAGTAGGAGGTGGTGTTCACATCAAATGGCAAATACCCTGGAAAGTTGAGGTGGTCGTAGAGCACTGGACCAAAAAGACTAGTTCTGATAAGAGGTTGGAGGGCGCCAACTGGAGAACGCTTCTGGTGAATCCGTTTCGCTGGCTCGCTTCTTTTCGCTCATTTTAGAGTCTCATTAAAGACACTCAGTAGAATCATTGACTGTATGGTAATTGAAGGGTGTTTTAACAGCTCATAACTCATGTGAAGGCTATATACACATCCCTTCACCATTTCCTGCATTGCTGTCCAGGCGCTTTGCTCTAGCTGCCAAGTGACAAATTGTTTACCTGAAACATATTTGGTTTCAGCTCCAGGACCATCTATACCACCAGATCTAATAGCAGTTGTATGGCCATTTGGTATCCTGCCACAGAGGGAACATAAACATACTGGTCCCCTTCACAGATTGGGCTTTGTTTCCTTTTGCTCCATTGGCTTCATTTTGACTTTTTACACCATAACAAGTAATGCATTACAGGGACATTTCTTGATTACATCATTATCATACATCACATGTGTGTACATTATTTTGGCATGGTTTTGTAAAAAAGAAAACATGTAGAGTACACTAAAGAAAACCAATGGATTTCCTGGGCAAAAACCATAACACAGTGAGCTAAGAATACAAATATTTTACAGTGAATGAGGCTTGTAAATCAACTCTATTCATGCCTAGATGTATTAAAATGTTCTCTAAAATAACAAATATCTTGTGAAAAAAGATGATTATAAGAAGAATGTAATGCTAATATTTAAATTGGTGCTCATATCGTGGTCATAGAAACCATCAGGAAAGATATTTTAAAGAGTAACCATTGTTTTAACTATTATTTCATGAATCAATAGTACATGTGAAAATAAGCAACTTTGCAATATATGTTTTCAGCAAAAATTGCTTCAATCTCCTTCTAGATTGGGCTTTCATTCTCAATTCACGGGTAATCTGTATTCTGTGAAGACATATTTTAACATTACTGAGACAGGAGATCACAGTTGGTGCTCATAAAGTTCTATGGAGAGGAGGGAGGAGCTAGAGGCAGACACAGACATTCTGCTGTCAGTTCTCTAATGATGGTTACAGGACTGTTATGCTAAAATGTACACTTTAAAGTATAACCATAATTTTATTTTTATGCCTCTAACTCCTCCCATCTACATAGAATCTGATCAGTGATAACTGTTATCTCCTATCACAGTAATACAACAATCAGTTTTCACTCACTGAAGACATATTTTACCTGGGAATTGACAATTTTGAATACCAAAGATCAATCCAGTATTATAAGGAAGCATATTCTGCTTATAAGATATATTATACAATTTCTTATTTTCTTGTGTACTTTTGATTTCTGAACTAAAAATTAAAATGAAGGTTACCCTTTAAAATGTAGCTGTCTGTATCTGCCTCTAGCTCATCCTCTTCTCCTCCCCTCGCTATAAAATTTTATTAGCACCGACTGTCATCTAATTCAGTAATGGAAAAAAAATGTCTTAGCTGAACACAGATTTTACCCAAGAAGTTTTATGCATATAACATTCCTTTGGCCTCTTCCTGCAGAGCGACATATATTTACCACGAGCCATGAGCAATAGGCGTTTTGCAGAGGGAGCATATGGTACCTGGCAGCTTGAGGACTAACAATGAACCTCAGGATGGCCATGTGGACAGGATGACGTGCCATCTCTCTAGAGACCCATATTGCTTTAAATGTATGAAAATGCACTGTATGGTATGTGTTATCTTCTGGGAGGCTGCATTTCCAGTAAGTCAGGGGTGACAGGGTTAACTGTAGAGTCGGTCCATGGTTGGGGAGGAGGATTAGAGACCTGTGTGTCTGTTTCTGTTTTGGTAGTTAGTTGTAAGTAAGCTGGAGACAAGAAAAAGACACCATCAAAGGAAAGTGATCATCTTTGGATGTGTTGGTGGAAAGAGGTCAAGTGAAGGGTGCACGTTTCTGCAAGAGATCTTCAGTGGCGGCAGTGTTCTTCCTTAAGCTGGCAAGCAGGAGTACCCATAGAAAGAGACTTTTAGGAACATTTTTACTGTTAACCAGACTTGGAAGCTGCTGTCGGTAAAGTGGTAGCCGGAGGAGCTCCCTTACGTTATTCTCAGGAAGTGCAGTTAGGGAGGAGTGGTCACAAAGAAACACATTGACCAGTACGGTCTGGTATCAGGAAGGTGAAGTTACCCAATTTGTCCTGTGGTTCACCTTAAGTAATGTGCCGCCGTCCATAACCACCTAGAATATACCCCTGTATTGTGCAGAAGAAAACAGAAAGCTTATTTCCTTCTAAGTTCTGTACAAAAGTTTGATTGTCAGTAAAAAGGACTTTATTCTACCAACTGGTCTGGTTTCCTCATTGTGGGTCTAAATTGGGCCGGTGTGGCAGAATTTAACCTAAGGGTGTCTGCAGCAACCCTTCCACACACACACCCAGTCAGGACCCCAGTTTTTATGTAGCGTGCTGGGGCGCGGAAGACAAGTACCTCACCCACGGCTACCACCCTGCTCCACGTTACACACGTACTACCTCTCCAAAAGACTACCTCTCTGAAAAGACTGTTCCTTTATCAAGAGAGATATTTAGTTTCATTATAACCTAAGCATACTGGACTTTAAGTGAGAGGACTAGAAGCCCATTTTTCCTTCAAGAAACAACTTTAATGAGGGTACCTTCTTTGTTTACAAACTTTGACCTCCTAGTCTATGGGTTCATTCATATTTACTAAATGAACCGGCACCATTTTCCTCAAGCAAAATGGCATGGGTGCTTGTGCAGCAGCATCTGTCGGCAAGTGATAGATGCTACTGTGCATGAGTCAAAGTATCATTTTTAGCAGTATAACAGAGCCAACCTGACAATGTCTGTAGTTAGCAAAATCCTGATGACAGGTTTGCTTTAATTTCACATAGGAGCATTGTGTGGCCTATAAATCTCCTTACACTGGCATATCAGGATTGCTATTCTCCACAAGTAGAGACGTTACCCCTCAGATCATATATTATCATCCTTTGCACTGAGGAGGGGCAACACCCTAAAACATGTTTCTGCAAATAGAGATTTTGGTTTGGCTTTTATCCTAGTTCTAGATAAAAGCCACACCAAATAGGTGGCACTAGAGTTCAAGTTCTCTTCCTTTCTAAAGAGGCAATTTGCAAATGTATATATATTCACAACTATAAAAGTGAAGTATTTACCAATGGAAAGGGTAGCCCTTTTCTCATATGACACTATTTAATCCAAATATTGTAATTTATGCTTTTCTAGAACAAAGACTATAAAACGCTATTGTAATATTGAATTATAGGAATGTCATGATGTAATTTAGCGTTGACTTTAAGCAGAACGATTGCGGGATGAAGTCAACCGTTTACAGAGATAATTTAGACAAAAGTTGGAATGCACATTTTATGTAATACTTTGCACAAGTCTTCAATCGTATTCAGAAATTGTTTCCACAAGATGTGTTTTCTACAAGGAGCTTTAGTTGCAGTTAATGGGAAACTGCCGCCAGGCCCCTCTTAATCATAGAAAACCAAATAAATAGTTGCACGAATTTATTTTCAAATTGATGAGAGATATTTCATAAAGAACAGGATACCAATTAGGATCTGAAATCCCTCCATGTTCTCCTTATATTACCTATTGAGGGTGATGTTGAATGTCAAATCAGCTAAAAAAAGGAACTTAAAAAATAGATAACAGCTTGATTAAAAGATACAACCACCTCTCCCAGAAACTACTGTCACCAGCAATGTGGACAAATAGCGAGTCCAAAAGATTTCAACATTTAACTCTTTTATTCTTGCTCTTCTCTGTTCTTCTATCTCTCACACCCATTCTTTTAATTTCATATTTGTCTTCGCCTTCTATCTTTTCCTCTCCTCTCTCTTCCAAACTTCTAAAATTACACAGGTTAACTATGTGTCCATTAATGAATGGAGGCTAAATGTTCCACAAATGTTCCTATGTGTTATATTATATGCATAAAAAGAAGGTTCACATTTTAATGCTTCAATATACTCATTTTAGGACTGATAATCTCCCATTTGTGAGAGATAGATACTACTGTATATTTCATGGGTACACAGTACTAATCCTGACTACAAATCAAGAGGTATCTCCATTGCCTTACACAAATCACTAGTTGATTCGGTCTTGGATACTAAGATTGATCCAGAGGGTTGATTTGGTTTCCTGAAAATTTGTGTTAACGCCACAATATTTACCATAGCTATCTGGTATCTGCCCAAAAGAGATCCAACCCTGGCTTGTTCCTCTATGTAGTCTTTGTTGACAGACTTTGCAGAGGGGGCTCTGGTGGCAGGTGGCGACTTTAATTTCACTCTTGACCCAAAGATGGATACCTTTTCTGGCCGGCACTGCATTTCCCCTAAACAGATTAATGCCTTCAAACACCTGGTTGATGTATGGAGGGTCTTGCTTCCCACTGAAAGTGATTATACTTATTTCTCTCCCACGCATTCTTCCTGTAGTAGAATCGATATGTTTTGACTCAGTCAGCATGCTTGGTCCTACCACACTCCTATTTTTCTTCACCTTACCCTCCCCGATGGCCTTCGTCGTCTATGGATTTGGCAATTTAATAATAATTTACTTACAAACCAAATTTGCTTAATGGACATTCAAAATTCTATCTCTGAATTTTTGAAACTACATTCTAAGCACTCTACATCTCTCCCAAAGCAGTCGGGATGCGTGATAAGGGGCGTCTTAATCAAACATGGTGCTAGGCTTAAGAGAGAGAGCATTCGGCATTGTCGCTTTATTACAAAAGACAAACCACCTTCAAAAATCTCTCAAAAAATCATTATCTCCTTCTGCTTTTGTTGATCTTGTTGAAGCTGGGAAAGACCATAAAGATCTTTTGGATCAGAAATTCTTTTGTCATAAAAACCAAACTACATAGGTTTCTATATGAACATGAGAATAAATGCAGGAGACCGTTAGCCAGGGTCCTACATCCCAGAAATGATCCTAGTTACATCGCCCTAATTAGAAAACCCAAGGGTTCCTATACTCAAAGCCCAAACCAAGTCACGAGGGCATTCCATGAATACTATAGGGACCTATATAATATCAAGGGCCAATTCAATTACCAGTATATGCCTTCTTCATCCTTTAATCATAAGATTAACGAATATATAAAACAGACTACTTTCCCAGTTATCCGTGAGGGAGAGAAAACTAGCGACAATAGAACAAGCTGCCACTTTAGCTGATGAGGTTCTCACCATCAAGCCTCAGTGGAAAAACTTACTGGTGGATGGAGTAAAAAATACCAGCACCCCACCACCAGTGGTCCCTTGTCCTTCAGTCCCCAAGGTTTGCTGTCCCACTAGACAACCACCTCATGGTGATACCAATGTGACTCACCTTCCTGCTAGTCCTGTCTCCTCCTCTGGAATGCGACAAGGAGAGAAAGTAGCAGAGCGCAGGTGTTATGGTTGTGGGCATCTGGGGCATCTGCAGGCCACATGCCCAGCTATCTAGTGGAGAAATTTTTCTCAACCCCAACAACCACCTTATGCACCTTCACATGGATATCAGCCTCCAGGTTCCCCTACCTCCGTCACCAGAGTGCAAATGGGAAGGAGTGCGACACAGCACAGATGTTACCGATGTGGGCAGCATAGGCATCTGCAAGACACCTGCCCTCAGAGTCAATTGAAGAGTGACCCTACACCAAATCGGCCTATCAATTATTTACAGCCAAATAAAATGGAGGAAGAGTTGCCACCCCTCCAAATTGACTTGCCTAATGGCTCAGAAACCCATGTTCGACCATTAGGGGTTTATGAGGTGCCGGCCACAGCCATGAGTTCCCCTAATCCTCAAAGAAAGCACTTACAGGATGTCATGCTGGATGGTTGAAGAGTTCTTGTTTTTTGTGCCTCTGGGGCATTTCTCACCATAGCTGATCCCATAGTGGTTCGGCCAGAGGCAATACAGCATGGACCTGGGATTACCATTGAATTAGCTAGAGGCCAATGGAGGAATATGACAAGAGCAAGTGTAGAACTGGACTTTGGCTTTGGGGTCAAGCAATGCGTGGTTGGGGTGATGAACGGCCTGCCTGCAGATATTGTCTTAGGAAATGATGTGGGAGAGCTACAATGCCGATTTGTGGGTGCAGGAAGCAGAGTTTAAGTCAAAAAGGATGTAAAATGGAGCTCGGCCTTCAACCCTACAACTTCCCCATACAATAAATAAGAGACAGTCAACATCAAAATGCTGTTGGATTGTCCAGACAGGAGCCATAATAATAATTTAATAATAATAATTTTATTTCTACAGTGCCAACATATTCCGCAGCACTTTACATTATAGAGGAGACTTTGTTGTGAACGCTCTGGATTGGACTTCTGAGTTGGGGGTCCCTCTAGTGGCTGCTGATAGTAATGAAGCTGCTTTGACTGACAGAGATCTTTCAGCTGGGGACGATTAACAATCAGGGATTGATGACTGGGGAGATATAAGGGAGTAACCTTCCCATGATCATCGCCGGTGATTAGATGTTCTTCCTGGTCCCATTTGGAAGTCAGCTTGCTTCCTGCTTTCTCCTGCAACTTTCAGATAAGTTATTTTCTGCTTGTTTCTGTGGCTTTTTGTTTTTCCTTTTGTTTTTCTGCCCTTCTGGAGTGAGGTCAGCCAGGTTCCCTGGCTGGGGCCTGCGCTGGTCTCTGTTTCTCATTTACCACTGTTTATGTGTTCAGTCCCTGTTATTTCACTATCTGCTGGCTAGCTACTGGTTCACACCAGAGTTCTGATCTAGCGGGGGAGAGATCGTGTGGTCTCAGTATTTTTGGGAAATCAGAAGTGTTGGAATTTTTCTTAGGGTTTTGCCGGATTGCAGACAGTAATCTTTCCTGTCCTATTATATCTAGACAGTTTTGGGCCCCAGCGTTTGCTTGTTCTATTTTCTGCATGTGTTCGTATTTCATCTTGTCTAACCGCCAATATATGTGTGGGGGCTACCTATTCCTTTGGGGCGCTACTCCAGGGCAGTTAGCTTTCCCCTTTCTATCTTTAGGCTTAGTTAACTCTCCGGCTGTGCCGAGGAATCTAGGTCATCGTAGGTACGTCCCACGGCTTCTTCTAGTTGTGCGGTTAGTTTAGGGGTCTGCAATCTGCTAGTTACCAACCTCTCTGGGTGTCTGGCTGCCTTGGCTATTTTGGCTACTGTCCTCCTCGGCTACCAAATCATAACAGGACTTGTACAGACAATAGACATTACAGAATAACAATAAACACAGATCAAAGTAGATACCAAGAGGAATGAGGCCCTGCTCGCAAGCTTACAATCTATGAGGGAAAAGGGGAGACACGAAAGGTAGATGGTAACAATTGCTTTCATTGTTCGGACCAGCCACAGTGTTCGAATCAGGTGTTCATGCAATTCTGCGTGAGTCATGATTCATGTCGGCCATGTCTAAAGGGTATGCCACACTAAACAACATCGCTAACGGGATCGCTAAAAAACGTCACTATTTAGCGATCCCGTTAGCGATGTTGTTGTGTGCGGCATCTGTCAGCGATGAGCTCCCTGATGAGATCCTGCTGTGATCTCGCTCGTCGCTGGAATCGTTCCGGACCCTATTTTATCGTCGGCGCTCCCGCTGGGTAAGTATATATCGCTAAGTGTGGCACCTTTTCTTAGCGATTTAGCGGTACTTTTGTACCGCTAAAGTCGTTAAGGAGATCGCTAACCGCGATAGCGTCCTTAACGATATCGCTAAGTTAAGCCGCACTCAGCGATATATAAACAATCCCGCTAGCGATCACATTAGTATGCGTCGTTATCGTGATCGCTAGTGGGATTGTTTAGTGTGGCAGTACCTTAAGTGTACTTGACAAGTGACCTGTTGAGGTCACTAGTCTGTACACAACTTGAGGAGGGAAGTGGTTGTAACAGAGTGTCACCCCCAGTCTGTACACATGGACCATAATGTAATCAGACCCACATTAACATTCCTTGTCCTGTATTTGGTGGGGTCATGTTTGTCTTTGTTCCTCTCTGCAGGGGGCATCTACAATACACAAACCTGCAGACAGGATGAGACTGGGATTCTCATTCTTAATCCTTTGAGCCATGTTTAAGGGGGTGGGTGTTGGTATCTCTGCTCAACAAGAGGGATGATCCCAAGATAGGTAGGAGCATAAGCCACATGTTAAGTTAGTTGATAATGTGTCTTGGGAAGGACGAGGATCTGCAGCTGTGGCCAAGCCCTGTGTCATGAATGGAGATGGAAGAACATTTGGCACATGTGATTAGGATGTCTTACAACCCAGCTGGATTTGAGGACTGAATCTAGAGTATGTTGTTACATATTCCTTGGCGTTGGATTACCAGGTGTTGCCCCCAGATTTGTCCCTTTTGCGTGGCCACCTTGCAGACTCCAAGGAATCTACGTTTGGTGTTATAATTTCCCCGTCTTTATAAAAGTTGTTGGATTGTTCATCGGCCTGCTGTCCTTGTCTGCTCTGTCACTCACCCTGTCACAAGGCTTTTGACCCAGTCAATTGGAGTTTCATGTTGACCTCTTTGGTCAGCTGGGACTGGGCAACAAATTTATTGAGAAGGTCTCTTCACTCTACAAGGAGCCCATCGACCAGAGTTAAAGTAAACTGATTCTTATCCACCCCAATCTCTATCCACAATGGTACCGGACAGGGATGCCCCTTGTCGCCCCTACTCTATATAATAGTAATACAGCATTTGGCAATAGCTATCGGAAATAACCCTAATATTCATGGCATCCCGGTAGGAAACGGACAATGTAAATCGGCTCTATTTGCTGATGATCTCCTATTGTTCATATCACAGCCTCAGATTACCTTCCCTCATTAATTAAAGAATTTGATGTCTTTGGCTGCCTTAGTAATTTCAAGGTCATTTATTCTAAGTCAGAGGGGCTTAATGTTACGCTGTCAAACAATGAGGTTAAACATATAACCAAAGATTTCCCTTTTAAATGGCAGAATATGGCTTTAAAATAGCTGGAGGTAGCAGTTCCTTTGGACTCTTCAAAAATCTATTCGTTAAATTATCAATCTCTTTTGTACAGGACTGCAAAAGACTTCTATAGATACAGTAAAAAGGGAGCCACACTGCCCCCTCTCTCTTCCCTTCCGTTTTCAGAAGGTTATACCTCACAGTTAGAATATTCGCTTTTCAAATCTTTCCTCCTCTGCTCTGGTAGAGAACTGTCGCTTATGTCTACTTCTACCCAATTTGAAAATTATTTTTATTGAAGTTGCCGCCGGCCCATGCTGTTTCTCTTATATATGCATTTCTGAACCAAAATGAGGATTCAGGAAGACCAAAATACATGGAGAGGTGAATTGAGGAGTTGAGGATTGACATCACGGAGGCTGAGTGGACAAGGGCATTCCTATTCTCACCTAAATCTCTATGGCATGCTCAGCTCAGGAAAAAAAGTACAAAATCCTGACACACTGGTACTTTTGCCCAGCTTATTTACTTGCCTTTTTCCCCTCAGTATCTGATAGATGTTGGCGCTGTGGTAAAGATAGGAGTACTATGCTACTCTGTAGTTTTAGCATCTTATAGCCGTTCTGGGATTCGATTTTTTTCCATTTATCAAGTTCTCAACAAAAATTGAATAGTCAAATCCCCTAAAGTGGCCCTACTGTCTATCATCCCGGGTTCTATTAAATCCCACAAAAAGGGGTTATTGAGATTTTGCTTATCAGCAGCATGTTCAGTTATTCTGAAAAATATTTAGACTTGAGAGTCCTCAGTGGTTGATACCTTTTAATGGCTAACTGAAAAGATGGTAACAAATTGCAAGCTTTCGAGACTACTCAGGTCTCTTCATCAGGCAAAGACTAATACAACATCTGAAGAATCACATATTTATACACAACAGGACACAGGATTAATGCAATAGGTAAGACAAGTTTCCTATATCAGCTATTCTGAGACACTGTAATAAGACTCAACCTCCATCCTTGGCTGAGTTGTTCAAGGAGATGACCCGCCTTCATAAAATGGAAGACCCAATGGCTGAGATTAGCGATTCAAATTAAAAGTTTTTGTAAATATGTAACCCTTGGATTATGTTCTTAAACTCCCCTGAATTTGATCAATTCTTCAATGCTACATAAGTGGTCTTGTCATACCCCCCTATTTCCTAGCTTACCCCTGTCCCCTTCTGTCACCTTTCTTCCCCTTCTTCCTTTTTTTCTCTTTCTTTCTTTCTCTTCTTACCTTTTCTTTCTATTACTCATTCTGTCCTCCATTATTACTCACTTTGTTTTCACATAATGTTTGGTTTCCTTTTTACTTAAAGTCATACACAATTATTGGTCTAGGACTGGTTTCCTAAATACAGTGGTGCTATTTTGTGCTATTTCTGTTTAGTGT
The DNA here is from genome assembly GCA_033576555.1 of Oophaga sylvatica. NCBI lineage: Eukaryota > Metazoa > Chordata > Amphibia > Anura > Dendrobatidae > Oophaga > Oophaga sylvatica. Next base: position 117,450,195 of record JARQOD010000009.1, on the reverse strand, counting down.
TAGGACTCATAAGCGTGAGGACCCGTGACGTGGGTTACGAGCTTGCGTATTTTGGCCAAAATATTAACTAAATACCTCACATATTTTTATAAGTGTTTTTTGCACTTTTTTTCAGAGTGTAATTGGGCCCATTCGGTTTAGCAAACTGTGGTGTCTATTCACATGGAATGCATTTGGATAGCGCTGGGCAGCTCCTTGATCTAATAGGCTGTTAACCTGGATGCTGTGCATTTCCATTGTGTGAACAGTGCCACATACAAGTCTTCATTGTGCATTAATATACCAAGCAACCGCCCCCTCCATGGATTGGTAGGCTGTGAGCGATTGTCTCATCGGTATTCTTGCACCTGTGTTGCCGCCATCTTAACTATATGGGTCTACTGCACCCTGATAGTGCATTTGTTTGGAGGCCTGGGCACGTAAGCATTTCTGCCTTTTTGCTGTGTTTCTAAATACAGTGGGGAAAATATATAAATGACACGCTGACAATTTTGCAAGTTTTCCCACCTACAAACAATGGAGAGGTCTATGATTTGTATCATAGGTACACTTCAACTGTGAGAGACAGAATCTTAAAAAAATCCAGAAAATAACATTGTAGGATTTTTACATAATTAATTTACATTTTATTGTATGAAATAAGAATTTGATAAAATAGAAAAACAGAACTTAATATTTGGTACAGAAACCTGTGTATTTACAGAGGTCAGATGTTTCCTGTAGTTCTTGACCAAGTTTGCACACACTGCGGCAGGAATTTTTGGCCCACTCCTCCATACAGATCTTCTCCAAATCTTTCAGGTTTCGGGGCTGTCACTGGGTAACACTGAGTTTTAGCTCCCTCCAAAAATGTTCTATTGGGTTCAGGTCTGAAGACTGACTAGGACACTCTGGGACCTTGAAATATTTCTTACAGAGCCATTTCTTAGCTATGAGCAGCTGTATAACCTAAGCTGTGACATCTCCAGCAAATTTCATCCCCAGATGAAACCGTCGGCATGACCTCCATCAACTTGGACTTTGGACGTCCCATCCCCTTTTTATTCTCCACTCAACAATATGGAGTATGTTGCCTTACCAAGGAACCATCGACCCCCTGATACCTTTCGACCAGTCCGACCAAGTTATCAGTGTTCCAGGGATCTCCATGGAAAACCAAGTCTGCATCGGGCATGGAAGGGAGTGCCCGAACCAGTCCATTACAACTCACTCCGCCATCTGCGCTGGGGTAGATGACTCCAGCTGCAACCACTTTTGAATGATGTGCAGCAGATCGAACATTTGAGAGTGAGGGGGTTTGTCACGGTGATATGCCCAGCGGTGGACCCGTTATGCCCTGACAGGCATTGTCACCCCCAAACGTGCTAAAATTTCCGTTTTCAATTTTGCATATACTTTGGTATTCTGAAAAGCTAAATCATAGTAGGCCTTTTGTGCCTCCCCGCTACATATGGCGCCAGGACTTCCGTCCACTGCGTTACCCCATTTCAGTTTTTCAAATACGTGTAGGGAAAAAAAAAGTTTCTCCACTTTCTCCTAACAGCCCATGAAAATCAGACCGCACTTGGATGGCTTTCCAGGACTGTCCGATTTTTTTCACGGACCCAGAAACTTGCTTTATCAATTCTGATTCGAGACTCAGATACATTTGGGGAGTCTCCAACACCTCTTTTGGCAAACTCAAAACGAGCCTTACACACAAAAATTGTAAGTATAGGCTCTTTTATGGCCACTCTTCCATAGAGGCCACCTCTATGGAGTGTACAACTTATTGTGGTCGCATGGACACAGATACTTCAGTCTCTGATTGGGATCTCTGCAGCTCATTCTTCGTCACTCTTGGTTTCTGTGCTGCCTCTCTGATTAATGCCCTCCTCGCCCAGGCTGAGAGTTTTGGTAGGCGGCACTCTCTTGGCAGGTTTGTTGTGGTGCCAAGTTCTTGGGATACCTTTTTTTTATTTCTTAATAACCTGACCCTGACTTGTTTTCTCAACAACTTTTTCCCTGACTAGTTTGGAGATCTCCTTGGTCTTCATGGTGTTGTTTGGTTAGTGGTACCTCTGGTAATAGTCTTTGCATATTTGTCAAAAGAACACTTAAGGGACCCCTAAGCTCCAGGACCTAGGTGTGATTTCAACCCTTGAACCTATCATAGTTATGCCCCTGTAACTTACACTTTCAAAACAGACATTTCCAAAACACCTACAGTATGCTCAAGTAGACAATTTTTCAGCAAGAGGCTCTCATTTACCCTTTATATTTGCCCTCTTTTTGATAGGTTCAAGTCAGTGGAGGCCCATTTTTCATTGTACAGTTGGGGTTAGCTAACAAAAATGTAACTATATAAAGGTGAAAGAACATTGGTGATCAATGTGGATGAAGTAAGAAAGAAACTGAGCGTGCGAGAAAAGGTAAGAACATGGTGAAGTTGGTAATTTATGTATAGCTTAACTGTACAGAGCTTTAAAAGTGTTTGTCTCATTATTGAAATTCAGGAGTGCACCGCTCCTCTGCCTCCCGGCGTCCTGTTTGGCCAGCAGTGCACTCCTGAAGATTGAGAATTTGAGCCTGTAGCATGGCTGAGCTGCTGGCCTGGACTGTGCCCTTTTCAATATTATAGAGGAAGAAAGAAGGTAGTCCAGCTTCATGGAGCAGTAAATCTTTTATTTAGTATATTTAATATATATACAAACTGGTGACAGGTTAAAATGTGAACATCCACACATTTCTGGCGCTGTATGTTGTCATGCCCAGAGCACATAAAGCCTCATTAGCATATGGCTGAAAGCACTAATTGCTCAGGAATGCTGGAACAAAACGTGTCGATTTATTTAAGTTTCAAAGACCTGCATGCCTATCTACATATGAAGTCTGATCTTCTGACAGATTCCCTTTGACTAAATATGAGCCATAAGATATTAATAATGGATAATTACCACTATTACACTTGATTCGCCATTGCATTTGAACCACAAAACAGCACAAACTCTAATTATCTTCTCATCTGAACCATAAGATCTGTTCAGTAAAATGTTTGCAATATTCCATTTTTTTCTTTTTGCCCGACATGTGTTTCCCTGTAAGTTCCTCTCATGTTGTGTACAGAAATAGGGGCTGTTTTTAATACTGCAAGATAAAGATTGTACCAGATGTTCTACAATTGAATCCTGTGAAATATATTTCTGTTTCCTGCTGGGACCTACAAAAAGTGGAATATAAAGTGGAAATATTCTTGGCTGTTTGTGTGTCCTTTTTCCAGCACAGCGGTAAAGCTACTGCAGAAGCCATCACAAGTGATGCTTAGCTGTTGCTGGATATTGTTAAGCCACATCATCACGGGATAAACAAATTTTTACAAGGGAAGCGTCGTATCACCCATGGCTCCCTTTCATGCCCCATTGGTAGCAAAAACTATTCGTAACATGGTTAAGACAATCTTCAGAAAAGCATAGTAATTGTACACAGACCTAAGAATACAGCAGCGCTCTGTGCACTAAGATGCGTGCAAGCATTAAATACATTCATTATGTGAAGCAGCCTTAATGCCAAATACACTGTACTTATAACACGAAGGCACTTAATGTACAAATTGGCCAATCTACGTGTGCCATGACAAGGCGACCTATCTTTAATGGGACCCTGACACATTCATCAAGCATACCTCTCCTGTGCCAAACCCTACCCTACCCTTAAAAGTTGATCTGCAATTTCTCATTTTTCCAATAAAATTTGCAAAATAATTTTTAATGGACCACATCACATTTGAAGTGACTTTGAGGAGCCTGTATGACTGAAAATACCCCAAAGTGACACCATTCTAAAAACTAAACCCCTTTAAAGTCCTCAAAATCACTTTCAAGAAGTTTATTAACCCTTAAAGTGCTTCACAGGAATTGATGTAATGTGGGAAAGGAAAAAATAATATTTTATTTTCTTCCTCAAGTATTTTATTTTAGCCCCAAATTTTTATTTTCACAAGCATAACAAGAGAAATAGAACCTCAAAATTTGCTGTGCAATTTCTCCTGAGTAAGCAGATACCCCATATGTGGGGGAAAATACTGTTTGGGTGCACGGCAGTTGACGTTTTTATTGGTACAATTTTCGGGCACATGACATTTTTTGATCGCTTTCTATTCTGATTTTTGGGAGGCAGAATAAACAAAAACAAGCAATTTAGAAATTTTTATTTATTTTTTATTCCGTTTCGCATGAGGTAAAATTGATAAAAGCAGCTTTATTCTTCAGGTCAGTACGATTACAGCGTTACCACATTTATGTATTTTATCAGCAATTTTTGAAATGTCAAGCAGCAGCTGTAAAAGCAAACAATATTTTAGGGGGCATAAAAAGAGAGTGGTTCACTATACCTTCAATTTTGAATAAATCCCCAACAGTGTCACCAGCAAAGCATCCCCACACATCACACCCCTCCTCCATGCTTCACGGTGGGAACCAGGCATGTAGAGTCATCCTTCACCTTTTCTGCGTGCAAAGCAGTAATCAAGCAAAAGGTGGCTACTTTGAAGAACCTAGAATATAAGAATATTTTCAGTTGTTTCACACTTTTTTGTAAAGTGTAATGTATAATTCCACATGTGTTAATTCATAGTTTTGATGCCTTCAGTGTGAATATACAATTTTCATAGTCATGAAAATACAGAAAAATCTTTGAATGAGAAGGTGTGTCCAAACTTTTAGTCTGTACTGTACATTGGGAAAATCAGTGGCAAATCCATTGTAAAAGACACTGAGTCATGGGGGATTACAATAAACATTTTCTGTTGCCTCACGTCCATAGATCCTGGATCCTGAAGAACACTGGATTTCTTTTAGATACATACAATAATAACACGTTAGGCATGTAGAAGCTATAACCACTCAATGCTACATTATCCCAACCCCGAAAGGGATGGTGCCAGTATTGAACATACTTGTTTTGATGGAATCTGTCTCTTGAGACATCACTAGAGCCTTCAAGACAAACATGTTTTTTCTCCAGTAATCTTTAAGGGGGTCTGTAGAAAAGCGCACATATTAAAGCAATTCAAGTATGAGCTAACCAAATGATTTTAGCCGATGGCAATGTAATCTGAAGTGTGAAAGTTCAATTTCACAGTAAACATGAACAAAACAGCCCGATTCATGACAAAAATGTGTTCATAGAGCCAAGATGGCCAAGTATAAGCAATGCAGTTTTGACTCTACAGAGGACATAAAGAATTACTATGCTGCTTTTATCAACCTACAGTGGCATGTAAAAATGTTGGCACCCCTAGTCAAAATTATTGTGAACAGTTAAGCAAGTTGACAATGAAATGATCTCTAAAGATGACATTTCCTTTGTATTTTATGCAATATAAATATATTTTCATTTTTACATTTTAAAAATTACAAAAAGGAAAATGGACGGATGCAAAAGTTTGGGCACCCATGGAGATTTGTGTGCTCAGATAACTTTGACCAAGGTTTCAGACTTTAATTAGCCTGTTATTGTTATGGCTTGTTCACTATCATTGTTAGGAAAGGCCAGGTGATGCAAATTTCCCAGCTTTATAAAAACCCAGCCTCCTCTAACCTTGTGCCAAAAAATAGTAGCCATGGGTTCATCTAAGCAGCTGCCTAGCACTCTGAAAATGATGGATTCCAACAGAGCAGGAGAAGGCTAAAAGAAGATAGCAAAGCCTTTTGAAGTTGCCCTTTCCTCAGTTTGAAATGTAATTAAGAACTGGCAATTAACAGGAATAGTGGAGGTAAAGATACGGTCTGGAAAACCAAGCAAAATTTCATCAAGAGCTTCTCAGTATTGCTAGAGAGGCAAACCATAACTCCTGCTTGACTGCAAAAGACCTTCAGAAAGATTTAGCAGACTCTGGAGTTCTGATACTTTGTTCTACTGTTCAGAAACACTTGTACAAATATAGCCTTCATGGAAGAGTCATTAGAAGAAAACCTCTGCTGAGTCCTCACCATAAAATTCAGCATCAGAAGTATGCAAAAGAACATCCAAACAAGCATGATGCATTTTGGAAACAAATCCTGTGGACAGATGAAGTTAAAATAGAATGCTTTTGCCACAATGATCAAAGGTATGTGTGGAGAAAAAAGGGCACAGAATTTTGGGAAAAGAACATCTCGCCAACTATTAAGCATGGGGGTGGATAAATCATGCTTTGGGGTTGGGTTGCAGTCAATGGCACAGGGAACATTTCACAGGTAGAGGGAAAATGGATTCAATGAAATTTCAACAAATTCTTGATACAAACATAACACCATCTGTAAAAAAGCTGAAGTTGAAAACAGGATGGCTTCTACAAATGGATAATGATGCTAAAGACACATCAAAATCCACAATAAACTACCTTAAGGCTAAGTGCACACGTTCAGGAACGTGTGCAGAATTTTCCTGAGCAAAACCGGACTTTTATCGCGGTAAAAATGTGCATTTTTTGCTCGTATTTTGCGCGTTTTTGGTGCGGGTTTTTGCGTGTATTTTGCGCGTTTTTACCGCGATTTTTCTCTGAACTTTCTAGATCAATAACATAGCAGGAAAAACAGTAGAATTACGCGAAATTAATGAACATGTTGCTTCTTTTTCCGTGATACTTTTTTTCGCGGAAAAAAACGCACCATGTGCACAAAAATTGCGGAATTCATTCTAAATGATAGGATGCTTAATTCATGCGTTTTTGACGCGTTTTTTGCCGTAAAAGAACGCAAATAATCCTGAATGTGTACACTTAGCCTAAAAGTCCCCTTATCTGAACATCATTGAAAATCTGTGGCTAGACCTCAAAATAGCAGTGCATGCAAGACGACCCAAAAATCTCACAGAACTGGAAGAATTTTCCAAGGAAGAACGGATGAAAATTCCTCAAACAAGAATTGAAAGACTCTTGGCTGGTTACAAAAAGCGTTCACAAAAAATATATATATATACATATTTAAATGTAAAGCGCTGCGGAATATGTTGACACTATACAAATAAAGATTATATATATATATATATATATATATATATATGTATGTATGTATGTATATACAGTACAGACCAAAAGTTTGGACACTGTTGGGGATTTATTCAAAATTGAAGGCATACTGAACCAGAATGGCTACCACAGCATATTGTAGCAGCATGCTATTCCATCCGGTTTGCATTTAGTTGGACCATTATTTATTTTCCAACAGGACAATGACCCCAAACACACCTCCAGGCTGTGTAAGGGCTATTTGACCAAGAAGGAGAGTGTTGGGGTGCTACGCCAGATGACCTGGCCTCCACAGTCACCAGACCTGAACCCAATCGAGATGGTTTGGGGTGAGCTGGACCGCTCACCGCTTCAATTTTGAATAAATCCCAACAGTGTCACCAGCAAAGCACCCCCACACCATCACACCACCTCCTCCATGCTTCACGGTGGGAACCAGGCATGTAGAGTCCATCCGTTCACCTTTTCTGCGTGCAAAGCAGTAATCAATGCAAAAGGTGGCTACTTTGAAGAACCTAGAATATAAGACATATTTTCAGTTGTTTCACACTTTTTTGTAAAGTGTAATGTATAATTCCACATGTGTTAATTCATAGTTTTGATGCCTTCAGTGTGAATGTACAATTTTCATAGTCATGAAAATACAGAAAAATCTTTGATTGAGAAGGTGTGTCCAAACTTTTGGTCTGTACTGTATATATATACTGTATACACGGTAGTTTTCCTTAAATAGAAAATAAATGTGTAATTTTTAACTTCATCCCTTTTAGAGATCATTTAATCTTCAACTTGCTTAACTGTTCCCAATAACAGTAATTTCGATCAGGGGTGCCCAAATGTTTACATGCCACTGTATATGAAACTGCATATTCTTACAGTGTAATTCTTATAATTTCACACTCGCCAGCTGTTTTTTCTGTATACAAACCCTCAAGTTTTGTTTTTTACCCAAGATCCATTAATCACTATTGAGTTTATTACTAGTGTTGAGCGATACGATACCGCAAGTATCGGGTATTGGCCGATATTAGCTGTATCGGACTTTTGATATTGACTTTCGATATTTCCCATATATCGTATACCGGAATCGGAATTGTCACTGTCACTGTGAGTGTCCGTCGGTCGGGTCTGTCAGGAGTCAGCGGCACTTACCTGGCAGAAGATCTCCGGTGGTCACGGCCTGGACTGGTTGATGGCCGCCATCCTCTTCCCCCGGCGGTCACATGCAGTTTCTCGCGATAACTGCAGTGACTGCTGGGTAATCCCGGCCGTAAAGCAGTCAGTCCGATGACGTCACCGCCGGGGAAGCAGGTAATCAGCTGTGCTGCGTCGGGATGTCAGGCTCTGCCTGTCATTGCGATGTAGCAGAGCTGGATCGTCGTGGGACAATCGTTACTATGGACTGCGTCGGACAGGTGGTATACTGTTTGGTTTGTTTTTTTCCTTTTTTTACAGGAGATCGATGGCGTCCAGGAATGAGAGTATAATAAAAGAAATGAAAACTGTGTTGTCTCTTTTATTTCATTAAAATACTTTTTTCTTGCTTTGTCTTTTTTTTTATACATTTAAAAACTTTGGGATTAATAATGGATCGGTGTCTTATTGACACCTCTCCATTATTAACCGGGCTTATTCTCACCGTGCAATCAACGGTGACATTAACCCCTTATTACCCCACTTGCCACCGCTACAGGGCAGTGGGAAGAACCGGGTAAAGTGCCACAATTGGCACATCTTTTGATGCGCCAAATGTAGGGCTGCTGTAGCCTGGTATTATCAGGCTGTTGAGGGCCAAAATCCATGGGCCTTGACAGTCTTTTAATACCAGGCCGCAGCAGTCTGCATTTTACTTGGCTGGTTAACAAAAATAGGGGGACCCCTACGCCGTTTTTTTTTTCGAGGGGATCCCCTATTTTTGTTAACCAGCCAAGCTAAGCAGACTGCTGTGGCCTGGTATTATCAGGCTGGCAAGGTCCATGGATATTGGCTCATTACCAGCCTGAAAAACCAGGCCTCAGCAGTCTGCTTCATCTGGCTGGTTAACAAAAATAGGGTGGACCCCACGCCAATTTTTTTTCGAGGGGATCCCCTATTTTTGTTAACCAGCAAAGATAAGCAGACTGCTGTGGCCTGGTATTATCAGGCTGGCAAGCAGGGTTGGACTGAGGCACCGGGACACCGGAGAAACCTACGGTGGGCCCCAGCTCCTGCGTGGTGGGCCCTGATTTGAAAGGATAGGTCGCGGGGCAGAGGGGCGGTGGCCCCGGGGCCCGTGCTCTGAGGGGGCCCACCCGGAGCTACGATACAGTTACATTCTGGGCAGAGCAGGAGAATCGCTCTCCCTGCTCTGCCGCCCGGAAGCTATGGGGCCTGAACAGGCATTGGGGGGGCCCGGTGCCAGCAGTGGGCCCCCCACCCGTCATCGGAGGGTCAGCTGTTACGGCATCCAGCCGATAAAGCTGACCGCATAGAGAGAGAAGGAGCGAGCGCTCCTTCTCTCCCATAATCCCCCTCTCAGCGTATGACAGTGGGCGCAATAACATCACCTGCCGGTGCCCGCTGTCAGACGCTGAGAGGGAGAACAGTGAGCAGCACAGGAGCCGGGAGGTGAGTATTTTTTTATTTTTTTTTTAATGGGGGTGCAGTCGAGTCCTGGCTGGAGAAGTCGTCATGTCGGTGTGGGCCAGATGGAAAAGACATGAAAAGTGAACAATTCCATTAGAAAGAACATCAGCGGTAAGTCATTATCTGTACCTGTGCTGTAATCTATATGTTCTGTAGGACTGGTATTATTTAACACAGACCATATGGCGGTAATATCAATATTGGTCTTTTTATATATAGATTATTTTGGCCAACAGCGCGGTCATTTGCTGAGGTTCCTGATGATGGGCCCACTCAGAAGTTTTGCCCCCACTAAACCAAAACCCTAGCTACGCCTATGGCTCTCTCTCTAGTCTTTCTTTCTCGCTCTCTTTTCTTTCCTTCTCGCTCTCTGTTATTTTTTCTCTCTGTTCTTTCTTTCTCTCTCTTTTCTTTCCTCTCTTTCTTTCTCTGTTTGTTCTTTCTCTCTCGCTGCTCTTTCTTTCTTTTCCTCAGTACCAGCCACTGTGCCCTCATTACCAGTCAGTGTGATCAGCAGTGCTAAATGGTTACGCTTGGGGCGAGGATATGGGTGTGATTACCTGTGAAATGGGTGTTGTCGGGGCGTGGCCTAAAATTTTCAGCGGCGCGCAACACGCGCCGCACCTTTAATCCTCTTTCCTGTCTTACAAATTTGGGAGGTATGCTGTATGACCTCCCTACAACTTCTGGCCATGCTCCTGATGAGCGCGACGGATGGTCTCATGAGGGATCTCCTCCCACACCTGGACTAAAGCATCCACCAACTCCTGGACAGTCTGTGGTGCAACGTGGCATGGCCTAAAATTTTCTGCAGCATGACAGCGTGCCACAGCCTTTGTCCCTCTTTCCCTTATTCAAAGGTTGGGAAGTATGATGTTGGGCCGCAAGAATATATTTTCTCTGGTGGGCCCAAGGTACTCCAGTCCGACGCTGCTGGCAAGGTCCATGTATGTTGGCTCCTTAACAGCCTTAAATACCATGCCTCAGCAGCAGGGGCGTACATATAAATCATGGGGCCCCATAGCAAAAGTCTGAATGTTCCCCACCCCCCAAAAAAAAAACCCAGAGGCATTGTAAATGTAAAGTGCCAGCACAGTGAGGGAAGTTGAGTCGCACAGAGACAGGGGTTTTAGGGGTACTCGGCACCGATCACGTCGACTTCTATGGGGGATGTCACGAGTAGCACAGCTCGGTCCGTGACCTGGGCGATCACTGGAATGTGGGATATTTCCAGGGGATGATAGAATGTTTGTGTAGTTTGTCGTGACGCCACCTGTAGTACCTGGTCAGGGTGTCCAGCGCTGCTGTGCAGGTCCTCTGGAAGGGATGGTGTAGTGCAGGTAGGTGATAAGTCTTCTACAGGTAACACGCTATCCTTCCAGGGCAGATAGATGTGAGATAGAGCAATGGTGCAAAGTGATGTAGCAGAGTGGACTATGCGACGTAGTAAGAAAGCAGGAAACACTTCAAGTTAAACGTTGCATAATAAAATTTTTAATAATAACATTACAAAAGTGCAAATAGCATTACTGCCGAAGTTCGTTGAGACTTCTTAGGACTACCCCCACCGGGGTAACTTCACAGTGTCCTTTACTTGTGCTTGTGGAGGACCCGCTCCAAACCTCCAACGGTGGTCTTGGGTGGGCTGCAAGACTTTCCTTGAGCAGACCTCACTTTCGGCCACACCAAACGGGTTTTTAGTTTCTAAGGTAGTTGAAAATAGTGCACAGTTAAGTTTTTTGTAAAACCAAGATGGAGCACCGAAGTGCCAACTATTTACAGAAAAGTTTGTGAGCCAGTACAGTTCATGGCTTCAAAGTTCAACATTTTGATTACATTGAAACACCATTACCCAACCTGGGTATATTAAGGCAACAATAAACTTGTTCTTCTGAACATTCATCCGTCCGGGTACATCAAACCATTACCCAACCTGGGTATATTAAGGCAACAATAAACTTCTTTTTATGAACATTCACCCGTCCGGGTACATCAATAATTTAACTATTTACATACAGAGACCCTGTCTGGGTTATTTAGACTTCTTTGGCTGGCCTCTTCCAGGTACCACCTGGTACTCTTCTGGAGCTTGCCAAACATCCGTGACAGGAGGGTCCACCCAGACCTGATGACGTCGTGTGGCCTGTACAGTTACGTCGTGACCCGCTATCTGGGTCTGTGTGGCCACCTCTTTCGTCTCCCTCCAGGTCTGGAACCCTATGTCCCGGACTGAACGAACCCCAGGGGGCCTAACAGGCGCCGGGTACGGGCCAGCTATCATTATCATGTCCATAGCTGGGGCTGCTGAGGACCACTGAGGGAGGCTGGGGAGATTTACGGCGTGGGGTGGGCACTTGTGCAGAGGCCTGGTTGGGGGAGGCTGAAGGCTCGGAGGGTCTGTCAGTTTCCTGACACTCTGGGGAGTAGGGGTCGCACCTGCTAACATTTAGGGCGTACCATCCATTGTAACCCCAGTGTCGGGTGTAAGTCACCAAGTCTCCTGCCAACAGGTCCCTCCCCGGGTGTCCTTCTGGGAGGTGAGCCTCCACGTCCGCCGGGTTACAAAGACTTCTAAATAAAGTCCAGGCTCCTGGATGAAGCCCCAACCACCTTTTAACTTAAAGTTCCATACTGCACCCTTACGCCGCGGCTCCCTCAGCGTACTTTTATCCTTTCTCATACGTGCCTTCTCTGCCAGGTCCTTGTCCAGGTGACGTTGCCGAAGCTTTTGGGATTCTCGCTGCTCCCTTTGTCGCTCTGCTTCCCGCTCCCGACGTCTCCACTCTTCCTCCTGAAGCCGGTTGTAATTCTCCTCCACCAGCAGCTCCATGTCTCCACCATCAAACGCCAGCTTACGATGTCCGGTTTGCAGCAGCTCTCCTGGCGCCCGCCAGTCCTGGCGGCGCTCACCTGTGGCGGAAGCAGCCGACTCTGGAACAGATGACGGTCGGGGCTCCGGTACAGGCAGGTAGAGCTCTGGTGCCTGCGCGGCCTCCTCCATGAGGACGGGTGTCGCTTCTTCTGCCTCAGCGACGGGGGCAGACAGCGGGATCTGGGGTGCTGGTGCGGCGTTTTCTGCAGGAACGGGTGCCTCCACTGTGATACTGGCAACCGGTTCAGATTGCAAGGGCTGGGATGCCCGCACGGCCTCCTCTACTGGAACGGGTGCCTCTACTGAGATACTGGCAACCGGTTCAGATTGCAAGGGCTGGGATGCCCGCACGGCCTCCTGTACTGGAACGGGTGCCTCCCCTGAGATCTGCAACCGGTTCAGATTGCAAGGGCTGGGATGCCCGCACGGCCTCCTTATGGACGGGTGCTCACCTTCCGTACAGAACTTCAGGGGTTAAGGGATGGCGCCGCTCCAACTGTAGTTTTAGGGTCCGCCAGCTCGCTTCCATCCTGGCGACCTCCGTCCGGTGCTGGCAGGTCTCTCAGGTATCCCCGCTTCTTCCAGCGTAGGACGGTTTCCAGGCCGGGTGCCAAACGGTGGCTCCGTGGCGATCGGGTCGCTTCCGTGGGGGGAGAGCTCTGACTCCTCCATCCCTTCCCACTTTTGCTCACGTCCATTCGCCATCTCTGCCAAGTCACATGTGTCATTAGCATCAGGAGAGGCGCCATCTTTTGTAGGGAGGCGGGACCTTCGCGTTCGTTTCCGCCCACTGAGGAGGATGAGGAGGCGGAACTCCAGAGCTGTGGGGCACGATCTTACATTGCAGTAACATTTAGAGTGGGCGGACATCGTTTTCACGCCACGGAGTGAGTGTACGCCCACGAGAGCACGCCCTTATTCTTCACCTGTGCCTCGTGGCGCAGATATGACGGAAAAATGGCAAATACAGTCTATGATGATTTTTGCAATTCTCAAGCAAAAAAACAGTTCAATTAAGGCACGTAGGACTCGCTTATAGCTGAGCTTCTGAATCCTGTTTGTGACGCCAAAGTTGAGTCGCACAGAGCCACAGGTTTTGGGGGTACTCGGCACCAAGCCCGTCGACTTCTATGGGGGATGTGACGGGTAGCACAGCTATGTCCGTGCCCTGGTCGCTCACTGGAATGTGGGATATTTCCAGGGGATGATAGAATGTTCGTGTAGTTTGTCGTGACGCCACCTGTAGTACCTGGTCAGGGTGAACAGCGCTGCTGTGCAGGTCCTCTGGCAGGGATGGTGTAGTGCAGCTAGGTGATAAGTCTTCTACAGGTAAGACGGTATCCTTCCAGGGCAGATAGATGTGAGATAGAGCAATGGTGCAGAGTGATGTAGCAGAGTGGAGTATGCGACGTAGTAAGAAAGCAGGAAAGGAAACAATTCTTACTACAAAGACATGCAGCATAAGGCTGCCTCAACCCCTCCCATCCAACTAGCTACACCCTGTTCTAACCAGCCTGAGCTAGACCATCCCATTGGGTCCGCCTACACTCAGCTGGCATAGTGTACTGTTGAATGCAGTGGTTGGAGTCAATGGGGTGTTTCCTCCTTACCTGAGAGTAAGTTGTCACACCGCTGGGTGCGATGCAACATCTCTGTGGCGACTGGACCCTCGGGTGCTTCTGTCTTTTCACAAATGCCGGCTTTACCCGGCAATTGAATCAGAGTCTATTTTACTATGTAGAAGTGAATAAACTATAAATATATGTATATATATATGTCACAATGACATGTATATATTAATATATATTTATATATATTATATGTATTTATGTGTGTATATTTGTGTTTACAAGGAAAGAAATTGTTTTTTTAGTTGCGATATTTTGTTCCCATAGACTTACATGGGACTTCCGGTATCGGGTATCGCCGATATTTTAGTGATATCGGCGATACCATTCTGATCCGATATTTTTGGATATCGGAAAGTATCGCTCAACACTATTTATTACATATAAAAAGAATGCCCGATTTAGAAAACCCATTTTTTTAGGATTATCTATTAGGATGAGATCCCCCACTCAAGACCCTCATTAGATAGAGCCGATAAAAAGTCTTTTGCTCTATTGATGTTATTGTCAACTGTGTAATCTTTTTACCTTTTGGTGGCACTGCAGTGTCATGTGTCAAACTCTGACCCGTGCCAAATTTGGCCAGTGAGAAGAAGCACACCCAGTCCTGTGCACAGTGAATGTAATGTTACTTGCAGGCACTTCTTCAGGCTAACCACTGCACTGTCCAATTGGAGAAGAGAAGTCCCAGCAGATGACCAGACAAGAGATGCTTCTGTGTAAGGATAGATAAGGCTAGTTTCACACTAGCGTATGGCTGGGCTGCGTGAAGCTCTGCCCACGGCCACACCTCCTCTGGTCAGCTCCGCCTACGTCGGCATGCGGCGTGCATACCCTATCTTTAACATTGGGTACGCAGCGTGCCGATGTATGCAGATGCCGCCGCATGCGTCGTTTTGACAGTGCGACGACCTGCGCCGAGTGCAACATGTTGCATTTTGTTGCAGTCGCCGCACTGTCAAACCGAAGCATGCGGCGGCATCCGCATACATCTGCACGGCCTGCGACCCAATGTTAAAGATAGGGTACCCATGCCGCATGCAGACGTAGGCGGAGCTGACCGAGGAAGTACGGCCGTGGGCGGAGCTTCACAGAGGATGTCCGCATCCCTCCACAGCTCAGCCATACGCTAGTGTGAACTAGCCTAAGACCTTTCTTCTGTACATTGTAAATCGGGAGGAAGGAGCATGAGACTTGTACTGGCTCCTGTTCCATCAGAAACACAGCAGGGATTCCTCACATGTACTGCTCTCCTGGGCTGGAGATTATAGCACTGTAGGTTTGCTTAAATTTTCATTCCATACCACTTGTTTTTTCCTTTGCTACATGCTTGAGGCTTTTGATGTCAGTCTTGTCAAATTGCTAGTGTGCTTAAGTTTTACTTGTTTTCTTCAAGGTCCAAAATTTGCCATTTTAAAAGGCACCAGAGAAAGAACCCCAACATCACCCTCACCTTCCCCTCTCTCACATACACACATTCTGTAGCAAAGCACACTACAGTAGGAATGGGGTCCTGTAAAAAGTGCCTGAATCTAGTGCTCTTCCCTGTGAGATCACTCACTCCTGCAGCAAATAGTGGGAGTGGAGTTGAGTACCTGCAGGTATAATGGCATTTCCCTGGTGTCGTACCTGGTTGGCGCCATTTTGGCTACACTGCAGTGCCACAGTCATCTTCAGATTCATTAAAGGAGTTGTCTGGTTTAAAATGACAAGTCTGCACTCACTCCATGTTACTGCAGACTAGTGAATCCTCCCAGCGCACACGGCTCACTGTGAGGATTCTCCGCTGTCAGAGAAGGGGACATCAGTCACATGACCGTAAGTATGTGATATGCAAACTCCTGGACAGGACCTGATTAGTCAGTTTACGGCCTTGTGCAATATACTAATAATGAGCATGCCAAAAACCATCTAGTCAGGCTCTGGCCAGTTTTCATAATGTATACTTGCAGTCACGTTACCGCTGTTGCTGGCACTGACACCGGAGATTCCTCACAGCACTAAGACCATACACTGGGAGGATTCACAAGTCTGCAGTCACACGATTTGTCATTTTAGACCTTTAACAACATATGACGTACTTATATTTGTTGATAAGGAAAAAAGTTCTCCATTGTTTTAATAAATATCAAGGTCGGTCCGCGATTTTGTCCAAGTTTTTAATTTTGGCCCTTTGTATTTGAGTTTGACATCCCTGCACTATACGGACAAAAGTTTTTGGACGAACATCTTAATCATTGAATTGTTTTTTTTATTCCATGTCTTTGTCAAATTTGTATAAAATCCAGCCCCTCGCCATACCACCTACAAACATTTGTGATAGGATGGGTCCTTCTAATGAGCTCATTGAATTCAAGCATGGTGTTTTGGTCCCCGTTCGATGAGTAGTGGCTGCGGACGATAACTGTTGATTAGCTCCTATTTTTACTGATCTGCAGTACTTGGCAGTGACAGCTACACAGCGAGCAGAGCTGTGCTACTCTGCTTCATTCAATGTTTCCATGTAGCAGCGGCCAGAGTTAAAGGGAACCTGTCACCTCGCTTTGCCGCTATAAGATGCGGCCACTGGCTTTCGGGGCTTATCTACAGCATTCTGTAAAGCCCCCGTCTCACACAGCGATCTCGCTAGCGAGATCGGTGCTGAGTCACTAGTTTTGTGACGCAGCAGTGATCTCCCCAGCGATATCGCTGTGTGTGACATTCAGCGACGATCAGCCCCCCTGCCGGGTATCGCTGATCGTCGCTGAATGTCCGGGACATTTTTTTGATCGATGGTCTCCTGCTGGCCAGCACGCATCGCTGCGTGTGGCAGGCAGGAGACCAGCGATCAGCTGGTAACCAAGGTACACATCGGGTTTCCAGGCGCGGGGCTGTGCCTGGAAACCCGATGTGTACGTTGGATACCAGCGCGCTGCTGCAGGGGAGCTGGTAACCAAGGTACACATCGGGTTTCCAGGCACCGCGCCTGGAAACCCGATGTGTACCTTGGTTAACAGCTCCCTGCATCAGCGGGCTGGTATCAAACGTACACTGTGGTAACTAGGAGACGTTACCCGCAGTGTCGCTGTCCTGCTCGCTGCCTGTTTGGCAGCTCAGCAGCGATGATATAGCAACACACCAGCGATCCTGACAAGTTCATATCGTTGTCGGGATCGCTGGTGCGTCGCTATGTGAGACGGGGCCCTAATGCTGTAGATTGGCCAGAGAAAAACTGGTGCTGGAGAGACTATTAATACAAGCAGTACTTCTTAACTCCTACAAATTTGTTTCCATCTCTAACATACCGGTGTCTGTATATCAGATCTAATCATTATTCTCCATCATTTCCCATACTTTGGCCTCACTAGTAGAAGTCAAGTACTTTCTTGTAAAGCTATCATAATATAAAATTGTGGCTAAAGCCAGAAGACGGGAAATGAATAATAGAACAGATAAAAATCAGAATATGAGCCGGCTCCTCTTTATAACTCACAATGGAGTCATAGTTCCACCGTCCCTCCACCACATGTACTATGACTTCATGACTTATGAGGTTTCGCAATGTCATCTATTTGTTGTGGAATATATTACCTTGGATTTTGATGAATTAAATGAAGAATTTTTCATCAGAATTTATTAACATCGTGGCCTGTTGCAACACTTTTCTAAATGGACTGGAGCACCCTAAAGGCAAAGAGAAGCATAATCAGGGGCAGAAAACAAGCGAACGATGCAACTTACAGGAAAGTGGGATTTCATGATAATGAAGGAACCATGGGCTGCTTAGGAGAAATCACCATCCGGTGGCAGTACGTTATATCTGCATCATTTTATAGGAAATGTGTTCATTTAGATCATCTCAACCCTCGCGTCTCAGCAGCTTCACTCAGATCGTTTTCAACACAGAAAACATCCCCTTGTGTTGGACACATGTATGACATCAACACATGAAGAATGGAGTCAGTCCAAGGTGCACATTCCAAAGAATACTTTTATTATTCAAAATGCAGAAATTGTAGACACTTTAAGGGAATCTGACAGCAGCATGATGTAGGGACAGAGACCTCGATTCCAGGATGTATCACTTAGTTTAATGGGTGCAGCAGTTGTGATATAATTAGATTTCTCAGCTGCAGAACTAGCAGAGACTCAAATGCGGAGCTGTGGTAAAACCCCGCCCCACACTGATTGGCTGCTTTCTCTCTACATGTATTAGTGACAGCGAGCTGTTTAAGGTACTGCCACACTAAGCGATCTCGCTAGCGATCTCGTTAACGACGCAAGCTAATGAGATCGTTGGTGTGAATCGCTTTTAGGTCGCTAGTAGCTGCCA
The DNA here is from genome assembly GCA_033576555.1 of Oophaga sylvatica. NCBI lineage: Eukaryota > Metazoa > Chordata > Amphibia > Anura > Dendrobatidae > Oophaga > Oophaga sylvatica. The sequence goes on along the minus strand of JARQOD010000009.1, from coordinate 117,431,770 downwards.
AACAGAGATCTCATAAACGACGCATCAGCGGTCAGCGATCTCTTTAACGACTTTGGCGGTCGTTAGGATCTGTCATTAGCATGTACTGAGCGCAACCTTTTCCACGCCCCTCAGCACAGATATATGCTATATATGTGTTATGCTGCGTCCTGCTAGCCTGCTTTGCAGCTACTGCGATCCTGACGCAAAAGAAAACCTAGTCCCACCTGCCTGCTTCTACGGCTATTGCGATCCACTCCGTGACGCTAAAAAACCTAGTCCCGCCTGCGCCGCTGTCATATGCGTCACAAACGAGGTCGCTCGTCGTTCGCAAAAGGTGTCACACTCAGCGATATAGGCTCACCAGCGGGACGCCAACGATCAAAAAACGGTCCAGAACGTTAGTGAACGATCAGCGACACCACAGCAGGGGCCACATCGCTGCTACATGCCACACACAGCGCCGTCGCTAACGAGATCGCTAAATAGTGACGTAGTAGCGATGTCGTTAGCGATCTCGCTTAGTGTGGCATACCCTTAAATCAGTGCTGGGGGCGTGGTTGGACCAGGAGGCATGAGACAGCTTGTCCTGTAGTGATAATCGCTACCCGATTGTATTGAAACCGCAAAACACAGCCCAGTAAGTGGCACATTGCTGGAATCAGGGTCTCAGCCCCTACAGATGGTTGAGCCTTTTTATTTTGTGCTGATTTTTATGTTCTTTACCAAGTCTTAAGACAGGCCCCCAGCGTATTAAAAGTTTCTTCTGCACAGTTTCTGCTTTTTGAATAGAGTATTATATGAAGTGTGCACCTCTTGTTTGTCGCTCTCTTGCAGTTATAATATGGGGGGTTGGTTGCAGCCTTTATTTCTTAATATTTTATTAGCGGCACCCTCCACACTAACCATTATATATCATGTTGGCACATGACCAGAACGGTGAGTGACTGGGGCTGGCGGTCTACTCAATTCCATATCGAAGACAGCTCTGTTCCCCGTCTATGGAATGTACATTTTGTCCATATTTAGGGCCATGCTTGTTATTTTTAGAGATGAGCGAATATGTTCGGAATTGGTCGCCGAATCTGAATTTGCCATATTCGTGCCATATTGGTACCCTATTCGTGCCAAACTTATGTTTCACCACCAGTTCTGAACATATTCGGTCATTTCTACTCCCATTGACTCCAATGACGTTCGGCTGTGTTTGGAAAATATTGCAAAAATAATATTCGCCGCAGATGGGAACCAAAATTTTTAAAAATTTGCTGAACTCTAGTAATTTTTAAGCCTTTTAAATAAGTAACATCCATCAAGCGGTAATACCGCTAAGCTCCAGCCATGTGTAATACTGCACCCATAGCAATCTTCGGGCTTGTGTTCTGCTCCTCCGATCCTTGTTGTATATAGAGAAATATCACTGGCCTTTTCTTCTCAACCACAATGAAGAATGCATTTTTTTTTGAAGAGACAAGCAAAAAAATTGGCAGGACTCCGGTCCAGCGGTGACCGTGTCAATAGTCCATGACCTCCAGACTTCAGACCTATGAACCTTCTACCTGCTGGCATCTCTTCTTCAGTAGTAGAGTGGAGAAGCGTCAGTCCGAAACAATGACGTTGAGCTGGCCTTCTAGTAAGAGATGGCCGGGGGGTATTAGGAGGTACGTAGGGCTTTGGTATGGCGACCACGGACTACTGACCTAACCGCTGCACCAAGGTTCTGTGAATCATTTTGCCCAAATCTAGTTTTTTATCAACCATTTTGTATATGGCACTGACTTCCATATCAATTGATGCATCTGATCACCGATATATCACAATCAGATTGGAAGAAACAGACTGCCGCGATGGTTCTAAGTTTACAAATCTTGTTTTCTTCTGATCGTTCAGGCCCCAAGAGTTTTGTGAAAGACCCATTGATCGCACTACCAAATATGATTTATAGTTTTTTGGCTGCTACGGTCCACACCGACCATACAGTGTAGTCATCAGTTTCGAAAATGCTCACCAAGCTCTAAAACAGACCAAAAATGGATGCAGCGAGTTAAGCCGGCGGAAATTATCCGAAAGGACCATTGATCAGCACGATTTAAGCAACGTAATTCCTAATCCTTCCTATTTAAAGCAGAATTCATGAGAAAAAAAAAGACAGAAACATTATAAATGCGAAACAGACCGAACAGAAACGTAATGCTGTAATTAGATAAATTATATAAATAGACAACATAATGCACTATTAACATCTGAAACTCATACATACAAACAGAAGAGATCGCCAAACGACAGGATTGATAACCAAGGGAGGAGAGCTCTTCTGAACACACGATCTCGCGGGCAGCCTGGCACCATGCGAGCATTTGGCGGCATTCACTATATACAGAGAATGTTGGCAGAGATCGACATTATTGGCTTTATGGTGCTTCCTATAGGAATGCTCAGTAATGCTTATTCGTCATAGTGACGTAGTGAATGGTCCCTTTTATATTAGGCTATCCGCTCCCCATGATAAAGATGAACTACTGGGTGTAATTACACCCAACATTGATCGTGATCACCTATCAACAGAACAGATTTTAAGGGTGATCAGTGGTGACCGATCCCGAATACATATCTTTGCTCCATTCCAACTATGCGTTTTAAGCCCTCCATATACAGACTATAGTTGGCCGATATCACCAGATTCGGTTGACTGGCCAAAGTGTATTGGGGCCAAGGACAGATGATTATCAGGGAAGTTAAGGATCCGTTTTCAGCCTGCTGATCCTTTTCTTCACCCAGAGATAAGCCACCGCCAGACGGGTCTGGCAGCAGCTTTCTTATAGAGAACACAGGAGCACTTGTCCGATGAGGGAGCCTGTGTATGGGGAAGATAGACTGGGTGACCTATCATTTGACTGACCACCATCTAAGGTAGAGCCCCATTCACAGGATTGGGAGGGTCCCATAAATCACAAAGTTACCACTTATCTTGAGGATAGGCACTAACTTTTAATGGTGGGAAAACCAATTGCATCTAAAGGGCGACACACATCAGGTTTGATTGGTGGCATTGGATGTTATATCTGTTCTCCTCAGCCAACCATGTCTTGCACACCTCCGGTTGTGACTCCATTATGGCATTTAGTAAGTGATGCTGACTAAGCGCTTAGAGTCCATTGTGAGAAAAGTGCAATATTAATATTTGTAGTTGTTGCCTCAATTCAGTAATAATCAGCGCTGGAAAAGCCGCTGAACATCTTCAAACGGGCATCTGTGCCCAATGGAGGACTCCGTCACCGCCAGGACATTACCAGGAGCAGGCAGGGATGATTAGTGGGGAGGCCACCGGCTTAGGAGGACACTCCAGCCATGGGATCTACTGCAGGTCATTACTGACCAGAAGCATCATCCTGGAACATTTTACCACATAACAATCTAAACTCTATAAACTTTTACAAGGTGAAGTTTACATTTAAAATGGAGATTCTCATCTTTAAGATTAACAGCATATTAACATAACAGGCCATTAATGTCCACCATGTGTGGATCTCAAGGCTGGAACCCACCCACAGAGAATGGCGAGGAGGCCACGTGTTCGCAGCTTCCCCCCATTCATGGAGAAACTGAAGAAGAACTTAACTTGCAGCCACTTCTCCATTTCTGGTGGCGCAAAATGGAACCGAATCTTAAACAGCAGCGGGAGCCGCCCTATATAAGTGGCATGTGCATATTAAGAGGGTGGCAGAATTCTGGCCATAACACACTCAAGGCTTATGATTGGAAGAAAAACCTTTGCGTGTATATGAAAGGCCAGAGTGGTGGAAATGAGGCATACTGAAAACTACCACTGTCCCAAACTAAATCCACCGAGTACAAAGAAAACATGAACCCCCTGCCCCAGCTTTTATACTGGCTTTTATCAGCAAGGATTGAGAAGCCTGACATTATAATCAGCCCATGATTAAAACGCTGTATTCCTGCCTTATTAAATGAATTACTAGATGATCAGTAGTAACTTACAGAGGAGGAAGAACGGAGCACTTAGATATATAGGTTTATGGGAAAAAATTTAGTACAACTTGTGATTGCAATCAGTGAAATCTTAGCTCATTCATTAGGAGTCCAGAGGGAGGTACTAAACCTTGACTGACAGGCCTACACATGCACACTCAATGGGATGACTGTCAATCACTGATTAGGACCGCCCACTGGACTCCAAGTCCTGAACGAACAGGGATTTTAATGAATAAAATAGTTGTTATACTGATCCTTTCCATATAAGCCTATATAGCAATTAGCTCAGCTCGTCCTGCATTTCCATGCTGACAGCTTCCCTTTAACCACTGGGCCCATTCAAAGTGTTCATAGAGAGGTGCAGCAAACAAAACCATTATCCCTCTGTTGAGGACCCTAACACTAACCAGGCTATGCCTGTGCTAGAACACAAGGGTGGTAAGCCTTAGTGGCAGCACAGCTTTAGTATGGATATCTACAAGCTTGCACCAATTGTGTCCTGTAATCTTAGCCTGATAATTAGCATTTTTTTCTTACATACTGAGCTACGTGGTTTATGTTGTATATACAGTAAATTGTGCACAGCACCATGAACCCACCCGGCCGACGCGCGTCCGGACAGAACAATTCTAACTCCCGCTTGTGCAAAACCGACCAAAAGACAATAAGTAGGAAAAGCAGGAAAGAGCTTCAGTTCTTCTCTCTCAATGACAGATACGTAGTTCAATCATTTTTTGTCCATGAGGAATGAGGGCCTGGTCCCTGTACTCGGAGAAGAGGAATCTGAAGTCTTGTGAGAAAGGTAATACAGAGTTCCTGTTAGGAGATCCCAAAAATCTGGAGTCTGAGAGGACAGACTCATATCCAAATGGTTAGGAGCGATACTTCAGAATGATGGGAACTGGAAAAGAAAAGAAGAAAGAGGTTTATTAGATGGTTACAAATGTTTCCGTACATCGAAGGAGTTTATTATTTGGGTTGAAGTAGGTGGTTGACGCGTTTCGAAGCGCAACGCTACTTACTCATAACCTGGTGCACTTCAAAACGCGTCAGTCGCCATATTCTCATTAGAAACCTACAGTTGTTCTTTTTGGATTTTAACATCATTCTTGTTATGGATTTTATGCACAGAAAATAAAGTATTGGGTTTTTCTGACATCCTGGATCTGCCTTTTTTTTTTTTATTTAACACTGTTCTTTTGTTTACATCTCGTTACCTTGGAGACCGACACCAATGCTACACAGCAGAACATGGACAAATCCTTTCAAGCTCTTTGGATATCATTTTGTACCATTTGGCTTTAAAGGCTGTTTGTTTCCCTGCACAATAATGGCTGCAGAACAAGAAGAACACCGCAATCACACATCCATGTGGGCCTCGAACTTGCACCGTGATGCACAGAATATTCGTAGGTCTCCTGACCCAAACTTGACAGCCCGATAGGCGTATCTGGGGTTCTCAAGTTCGGTCAGTAGACCAGTGGACAATCTGTGCATCACGGTTTGAGCTTGTGTGAATGTGGCTTAACTAAGCATATGTCAGCGAGTTCATTTGATGGGATAATACAGTCTTATTGTCAAACTCCTTTTGTGCAGATTTAGGACCACAGACCACATCAAAGTTGAGCTGAACTTTGATGAAGTCATAAATCGGCTGAGAGGAGCTCAGAAAAACACAGATAAAAGAGTTATAAACTCCCTATTAGAACAAGCTCGCTGAGGGATTCTTAGTTCATCTCATTCTGCAGCCAATGTGCAGAGAAACAAATGGCATTAAAAGCGAAGAATTTTTAACAAATCCAAACTGCAAAAGAATTTTTGTAGCCAACAATACATGCATTTAATAACCAATAAATAAAAATAATCCCTGAAGGTGTTCATATTCTTTAAAGCAAATTTTGGGGAATAGTAAAATATTCCATATTGGAGCGATTATCAGAAAGTCATCACTTCCCAGATGTAAGGGCTTTATAGCTTTCCTTATCCCATCGTTTAATGTTCCTTCTTGGTGTAACTCATGGATGACTAGTATTTCTTATTCCAATGAAATAGTCATCAGAGCAGCTAACGTTCACAGCACGTACCGATAATGACGAGCAGGATGAAAACGAAGACCAACGCAACAATGGCTTTCATCTGAAATAGAACATGTACGATGTTAGAGATGGAATCACTGAACACTTAAAGTCTACCTAGGGCCGACTTCACATGTCCGATATTCAAGGTCCAGTCCAGCTGCTGCTCTCCGGACCCAAACTCAACAGCCTCATGAATGTATGGAGCTGGATTTACAGAAAATCGAGCATCTAGTTTAAGCCTTATAGTTTGGAACATGGTTTAGATTAAGGCTGGCCTACTTTCCATGACGGAACAGCCCTTAGACGTCCAAATAATAAAAAAAAAGATTGGTCATAGATATTATACAACTTCCTTCAGCTGACTATGCACTTTAGACAACTCATTCATTGGACAGCTATTCTTACCTCCTTCACCCCCAACACATGTACGCATGTGTTCTCAATGGAGAGCTGCTGCCAGACATCTCGGAGGACAGCTCATCTTGCTTAAAGGGAATCAGTCAGCAGGTTATTGCCATTTAATCTGAGAGCAGCATGATATAGGGGCAGAGATCCCGATTCCATTGATATGTCACTTGCTCAGCAGTTTGCTGTACATTCAATAGAATCAATGTTTTATCAGCAGGAGATTATCTCTTTAGGACTAGATTGTCAGCATGCTGACTCTGTGCAGTACACACTGGAAGAAGCCAATCCGGGGTGTGGGCTGGGTTATACACAGCTCAGCATTCTAAGCACTGCTACATCTACAGCAGAGAAAACAGGGATTCTATCAAAACTGCAATCAGCAGGCCAGAAAGTGACACATCGCTGTAATCAGGGAATTTGCCTCTACATCATGCCACTCTCAGATTCCATAGCAAAAACCTGCTGACAGATTCCCTTTAAGAACATACCCAACCCTTCTTTTCCCCAAAAACCTGTGGGGGACAATTGACTATGTTTGGCCACATTAAGTCCCATAAGAAGATCCGATTCAAATAGACACTTGTGAACTTATCTTCCATGAAGTCCAACATAAACATCCGAGGACTGCCTGGAGAACATCAGCATGTTCACCTATTACTTTTTATTAAATAGTTATTAAAAGCACTACAAGATATTCCATTCCATGCACAGCCTGTCCAATGGAACCATAAGTCCCAGGAGGAGCGCTAATGGTTAACGTGTTTCGAACCTAGATGATTCTACGGATGGATTAACACATTTGTGATTCTTGGACCAGCTGTGGGTCTCCCAAACTGAACTGCCTCATAGGCACATATAAGGCTGTCAACTCCTGGTCAGAGGCCAGCGGCCGATCCGTGTGAATCTGGCCTTAGAACCAGCTAGGTTGGAAATTAGTCAACCAGCAGCGCTTCTCTTGGAACAGGTTTTATTGGACAGAATGTGCATGGAGTGGAATATCTTATGACAGTAATAATAATAATAATTTTATTTCTATAGCGCTAACATATTCCACAGCACTTTACATTATAGAGGGGACTTGTACAGACAATGGACATTACATGTAATAAGTTTGTGCAGGATTCTGGAGTGGATGGGTAACCAGTGTAATGACTGGCACAAGGTAGAGGCATCGGTATAACGATGGGTGAGGAATATGATCCTGACTGCAGCATTCAAGACAGATTGGAGAGGGGAGAGTTTGGTAAGAGGGAGACAGATTAGTAGAGAGTTACAATAGTCCAGACGAGAATGAATTAGAGAAACAGTAAGGGTTTTTGCAGAGTCGAAAGTAAGAAAGGGTTGAATTCTAGAAATGTGTTTGAGGTGGCGATAAGAGCGAGCCAGTGATCGGATGTGGGGGGTGAATGAAAGCTTGGAATCAAGTATGACCCCAAGACAGCGGGCATGTTGCTGGGGAGTAATGGTGGAACAACACACGGAGATGGCAATGTCGGGCAAAGGTAGGTTAGTAGAGGGAGGAAACACGATGAGTTCTGTTTTTGACAGGTTATGATCATTGTAATTGTTTGCCTCTACAGTAGTTGTCTTAGAAATGCTTAGCTAACACAGATCTACCTGCGCTCTAACGCTTTGTCAAGAGCAAGAGAGGTGGTTTGGGTTTATGGGGTAATAAGAACAAAATGATTGCCTGGAAGGACAAACAAAAAAAAAAATCACCTTGCATTCCCGCCACCACATTTGTCTCCGGAGTTGTCTTGCTCTGCTGCTGAAAGCTGTCGCATTATCCGATAAACTTTCTATGGGTCAAAGCAAAAATAAAAAAAGCAAAAGGTTGAGAAGCCAGATAGGGAGAGGACCCCAGAATTCAACCGGAAACTCATCAAGCAGTGGACTGGGTTATACATAGGAAATTTACACTTATCATTAGTGCAAACCTTTATTTTAAGGTAGAAGAAAGCCGGCACTCCATTCTCCTCGATTCAATACTCTATGGGAAATCTATGATTAAAGAGTGATAATCCGAAACGCGTCAAGTTTTTTATTGTTGTTTTTTCCAAGGATTTCCAATAAAGTATTGAATCGAGGAGAATGGAGTGCCGACTTTCTTCTACTTTTATGTATTCAATTGCCGCTAAGGCTGCGGTGCATCCAGGATGTTATTGGAGCAGATGTGGTAAGCGATCGTTGTTAAAGCTTTATTTTAAGGGACTCGAAAAAAAAAAAAAGGAAATAATCAGCCACGTCGACTATTAGTTAATTTACATCTGAAGGAAGCAGATAATCAAGGCCCAGCGAGGTTACCGGTGAGATCCAGAAATTTTGAAAGCAAAAAAAGCAGTATGAATGAAGCCACATTTAGTCCACTCAATGATGAAGACGTCTGATGGCCTCACGCCGCACTATAGACAATTATATCCTATGTGGCCACTTGTCCAAAAGCCAAAAAGGGTTTCAGGCCAAGTGCACACGTTCAGGATTATTCATGTTTTTTTCGCGGCAAAAAACGTGTAAAAAACGCATGAATTAAGCATCCTATTATTTAGAATGAATTCTGTAATTTTTGTGCACATGGTGCGTTTTTTTCAGCGAAAAAAACGCATCGTGGTAAAAGAAGCAACATGTTCATTAATTTTGCGGAATTCTAGAGTTTTTCCGCTATATTATTGACCTAGAAAGTTCAGGAAAAATAGCGATAATGCGCAAAATCCGTGCCAAAAACGCGGAAAAAATGTGCGTTTTTACCACGAAAAAAGTCAGTTTTTGCTCAGGAAAATTCTGCACACATTCCTGAACGTGTGCACTTAGCCTCATACGGGATGCAATCAGGGCAATACACTTTTCAAAGGAAGCATCAGTGTAATCTTACCTGACTTATCTTGCAGTTCATCCAACCTCTCTCCTCGTTCTATCACTTTGGTGATATTTTCCTGCATGACGTCAATGACCTCATCCACCTGGTTCTGCACACTGAAAATAGACAAGTAAGAGCTGGATGGATAGGCATCTTGCAATTTTCATACTTCTTGATCTTTCAGGAAATCCACTTGTACATAAGCAGCAACAGACGGATTCTGTGGCTATCTTTTGTATCGAAGCTTCTAATGAAAGTGTGCCGAGGTCACTGTGTAGGGAGGTGGTCACCTATTGTGATTGGTGGATCCTGTGTCATCAGCTGTGTATAGTGGTGTTACTGGTCCTGCCTCTGATAAGGAGCCTGCTGAAAACTATTCCTGAAAGAACGAGTCTGGATTAGCCCCAGTGGCCAGTGTGAAAATGTCAATATTACTTTTTCATTTTTATACAGATTTTATGGAAAAAAAACAAAAAACCCACACACATTTGACACAAACTGATTTGAACAATGTCATTTTCTGATTTCTAATATCTTTTTTTTTTTTTTTTTTACAAAAAATTATTTTCTTTAATCTTTAATATCCTTTGTCCACTACTAGAAAAGCCAGTTCTTGAACTAAATGTTTGGCCCAATAGAATAAAATACACTATACTCCCCCCCCCCGTGCTGGCGCCGTTCCAGCGGAGTCGGTACTCGCGGTCCAGGGGCTCTCTTGCGGTGGAGTGACGTGTGCCCGACGCCCAATCAGCGCTGGTGTCACTGTCCCCGCCTACGTACTGATTGAACATGAGGAGGAAGTCCGGGCTGCAGCTGATCTCTGACTTCCACTTTATGTTCAATCTGTATGAAGGTGAAGACAGCGACGCCAGCGCTGATTGAGCACCAGGCACCACATGTCACAACACCGCACAGGAGCTCCGGGATCGAGAGTGCTGACACTGCTGGAACAGCGCCGCCATGGAAGGTGAATATAGTTTTTTTTATTTTATCGGGGTCAAACATTTAGTTCAAGAAGGGGTTGTCCTAATAGTGGACAACCCTTTAAGTGGAGAGCTCTTGTAATGAGAGATTTTTTTCCCCTTGCAATGATAAACATGGATGGGATTTGGCTGTTGGCCCATTCTGGCAGATAGTACTCTGGAAAAGTTGGAAATTATTGGTTCATTGGTCAATCACGCTCTTTCCCACTTTCGACCAACATGGAGCTTCGATTCCGAATGCGTGAACCTTCTGGAAGATAATGCAGGAAGCCAAAATGTACACAACCATTTCTCCATGTCGAAACAACGTACAGTACAGGCTCAACTAAAAAGACATGTAAAAAAATCTGATGATGACTGCGCTATCTAAATACTTAGATAATAAAGGATCATGGACATTTACATGAACTATTTACAGCAAGTGGATCACTTAACTCACTTCAGGAAATATTTGCCTATGTGCATTCTGCAGAGAGTGTTCGTACGCGGGAGCTGAAAACACCACGACTCAGTGACCAGGGGTCAAATACCAACAAAAATCTGGAATGGGAAGAGTCTGCCCTGTGATTTATGCCACGCACACTTTCCTTTGAACACCAACTGTTGACGCCACCATCTTTTCACATAGCGATCAGGAAAACCTTAACCGTTTCAATGACAGTAAGATTGAAACATGTAACTGTCCAGGACATCATGAGAACATGACGATGTATGCGTATATCTATATGTATCTGTAGACTTATCCACAGTCTGTGTGTGTGTGGGGGCATAAAAGTTTTAGGCAGACGTGAAAAAATTGCTGCAGAGTAACAACGCTTTAAAAAATAGAAGGTTTTATGTGAATGACAAAAGAGAACTCTGAATCAAATCAATATTCGGTGAGACCACCAATTGCCTTCTAATCATTCTTTTAGGTACTTGTACACAGTTTTTGAAGGAACACGACAGGGAGGATGTTCTAAACATCTTGGAGAAGTAACCACAGATCTTCTGTGGATGTAGGCTTGGGAAAAACCTTCTGTTGCTTTGTGAAATCCCACACAGACTAGATGATGTTAAGATCAGGGCTCTGTGGGGGTCGTATCACCACTTCCAGGTCTCCTTGTTCTTCTTTACGCTGAAGACATGACATTGGTTGTATGTTTGGGGTTGTTGTCCTTATGCAGAATAAATTGAGCCAAGGTATGATGAATAATTATTTGTCTGTATTTCTTAGCAGAAAATCCTCACAGATTATCCCAGAGCAAATCCCTTACTACATTTGCCAAAATACAACCCTAAACTTGCAAAGAACCTCCATCGTGTTGCACTGTTGCGTGATGACATGGCCCTCACAGAGCCCTGATCTCAAAATTATCAAGTCTGTCTGGGATTACATGAACACAGAAGGATTTGTACAAGCCTCCATCCACAGAAGACCTCCAAGATGTCTGGAACAACCTCCCAGCCTTGTTCCTTCAAAAGACTGTGCAAGTGTAACTAGGACTGATGCAGTTTTGAAGGTAAAGTGCGGTCACACGAAATATTGATTTGATTTAGATTTCTCTTTCGTTCATTCATTTTGCAGTTTGTTTAAGCCAGTTCTTGAAGTTAGATTGTTGGAAGAAGGAAAAATGGGCAAGTATAAGGACCTGAACCAGTTTACTATGGCCATATATTTTGATGGCTAGATGAATGGGTAAGAGCATCTCCAAAATACCAGATCTTGTGGGCTGTTCCCAGGATGTAGAGGTTGGTATCTCTTAGTGATGAGCGAGCATGCTCGGATGCTATCCGAGTATCTTGGCATGCTAGGATAATTTATTAGAGTCCTCATGGCATCAGAATTCAATATGGGATAAAGGCACCTATCTGGAACACGGTGAAGCCCTGCGTGATGTTCTACAGCATCCTGGCATTCATGTGGATGTTATTTTGACATTGTCCCACCTGCCTAAACATTGTGCAGATCAAACACAATTGTTCATAGTAATGGTATTCCCCAATGGTATCTGCAGAATAATGCTCCCTGCAAATATTATTCAGGACTGGTTGAGGAACATGACAAGAGTTGACTTGGCTTTCGAATTCTCAAAATGTCAAACTGATGTGCATCGGATTCGCAGAGGACTCTCCTTTCAACACACAGGACGTAAAGGATCTACTGCTACCTTCTTGATGCCAGGTACCACAGGACGCCTTCAGAGGTCTTGTAGACTCCATGCCTCGAGGAGTCACAGATGTTTTTGGCAGCAAGAGGGGATTCCACATAGTATAAGCAAGGTGGTCTTCAAGTTACGACTGATCTGTGGACATCCATATGGTGTGTATAAGTATGTGATGCAACAGCTACGTTTTAGCTTCTTCAAAGTAACTCACAAGTGTTCTTCAGTGAGAGCGCCAGGGGTTAAGGGTGGCACAGATGTCCTGAAATCAAGAATTCTTCACAGCTCTGGAATGGAAATAACATCCTGCTTTGACTCATTCATGGAGCGACTTTTATTTGCATTCCACTCGCACCGTCCAAATGACACACGTGAGTCTATTCTACAAAAGGATCTGTGACAGAACGGTGTGTCTTCCCTAGTTAGCGAAGCATTAGAGATGAAACCAGTAACCATGAAGAATCCGTTCCTTTATTATGGGTTATAGACAAATTAGTGACATAATGTATAAGTGGTGGAGAAAGGTTGAACTTGATGCACTGAGGACTTTTTTCAACCTATGTAACTACAGTATATGTAATAATAAAGATCATTCACTAGGAAATTACAAAAAAAAATTACAATTCTAATTCACAATTTTTAGTTACTAGAAGTAAAAGGGTTTTCTACAATTATTTTTTTGCCTCCTTACTAGCCCACTGTAAAAATAAAAAAAAAAATTACTTGCCCACCACAGGTTCAGTGCTGTCCCTCCATCACGACCCCCAGTGGTTTTTTGATACACTGTAGTCAGTACGTTGCTGCTGCAGGTTATGTGACCACTGCAGCCAATCACTGAGCTACACGGATTCAGTCAAGACGGAAGTACTGCAGCCTGTCAACAACAAAAACCCCGGAGGTGGCAGCGCCGTAGCTCTGCATTTGCAGTGGGCAACTGAAACCCCTTTGACATTTTGAACTGCTGTCTTATGCCCCTCAAAAATTCTGACCCGATATCAGTTTTTAGGGAAGCAAGATGGCAACTAATATGACCACCAACTTCTACAAGGAATGTCATCCACTCTAACAAGAGTCCAGAATGGGAAACATACTTTGTTTCGCCGACGAGTGGGCACAGGAGACATATAACTTAAAACCCTGGGGAGTAATAATGATGGTGCTCACATGTGGCAACCAGACTATCCCTACAGCACTTACTCCAAAAAGTGGCTGTCATATTTTTTTCAACAGGATCAAAAACCAAAATGTGTGTGGGGCCTCCTAACTTTCCTGAATGTCAACAAACCAATACTACTGTTCTCGGGGTAGATACGTTGCTGCCTCCCTCTCCTATTTATGAACACGTGCATGATTACCTAAGCAGACCATGCATGTACAGTCATGGCCAAAAGTTTTGAGAATGACACAAATATTCATTTTTACAAAGTCTACTGCTTCACTTTTTCTAATGGCAATTTGCATATACTCCAGAATGTTATAAAGAGTGATCAGCTTAACAGCAATTACTTGCAAAGTCAATATTTGGCTAGAAAATGAACTTTATCCCCCAAAACATATTTCAATATCATTGCAGCCCTGCCTTAAAAGGACCAGCTAACCTCTTTTCAGTGATTGCTCCATTAACACAGGTGTGGGTGTTGATGAGGACATGGCTGGAGATCAATCTGTCATGATTAAGTAAGAATGACACCACTGGACACTTTAAAAGGAGGCTGGTGCTTGGCATCATTGTTTCTCTTCTGTTAACCATGGTTATCTCTAAAGAAACACGTGCAGTCATCATTGCAATGCACAAAAATGGCCTAACAGGGAAGAGTATCGCAGCTAGAAAGATTGCACCTCAGTCAACAATCTATCGCATCATCAAGAACTTCAAGGAGAGAGGTTCCATTGTTGCCAAAAAGGCTTCAGGGCGCCCAAGAAAGACCAGCAAGCGCCAGGACCGTCTCTTAAAAGTGTTTCAGCTGCGGCATCGGGCTATCAGCAGTGCAGAGCTTGCTCAGGAATGGCAGCAGGCAGGTGTGAGTGCATCTGCACGCACTGTGAGGCGGGGACTCTTGGAGCAAGGCCTGGTCTCAAGGAGGGCAGCAAAGAAGCCACTTCTCTCCAGAAAAAACATCATGGACAGACTGATATTCTGCAAAAGGTACAGGCAGTGGACTGCTGAGGACTGGGGTAAAGTTATTTTCTCTGATGAATCCCCTTTTCGATTGTTTGGGACATCAGGAAAACGCCTCATTCGGAGAAGACAAGGTGAGCGCTACCACCAGTCTTGCCTCATGCCAACTGTTAAGCATCCTGAAACCATTCATGTGTGGGGTTGCTTCTCAGCCAATGGAATCGGCTCTCTCACAGTCTTGCCTAAAAACACAGCCATGAATATAGAATGGTACCAGAATGTCCTCCAAGAGCAACTTCTCCCAACCCTCCAAGAGCAGTTTGGCGATCAACAATGCCTTTTCCAGCATGATGGAGCACCTTGCCATAAAGCAAAGGTGATAACTAAATGGCTCAGGGAACAAAACATAGAGATTTAGGGTCCATGGCCTGGAAACTCCCCAGATCTTAATCCCATTGAGAACTTGTGGTCAATCATCAAGAGACGGGTGGACAAACAAAAACCTAAAAATTCTGACAAAATGAAAGCATTGATTGTGCAAGAATGGACTGCTATCAGTCAGGATTTGGTCCAGAAGTTGATTGAGAGCATGCCAGGGAGAATTGCAGAGGTCCTGAAGAAGAAGGGCCAACACTGCAAATATTGACTTGCTGCATTAACTCATTCTAACTGTCAATATAAGCTTTTGTTACTCATATGTTTGCAATTATTATATTTCTGTCTGTGATAAAAACATCTGTCAAACACACATAAAAACCAGAGGGCAGCAGATCATGTGAAAATATAATATTTGTGTCATTCTCAAAACTTTTGGCCATGACTGTACATGTGGAGCTGGGAGAAATAGCTGTTGTCCAAGCACACTTTAGCCATGGAAGGTGCATGGGTACTTTTAAGGGGATGTTTCATCAGGTGAAAAGTTGTCTGTTCTGGCTCTTATTTTATTCCCGCTGTTCCCCTGAGTACTCATTTTATTTATTTTTGATTCCATTATATGGTTCCAGAAATATGGGGCTTTTTATTTAGTGCATTTTTTTAGTCTTTTCTAAAGGGGCGTGGCTGAGGGTAATTATGCAGAGCAGCCTAAAGACACGCCCCCAGGAAAATCCCGTGAGCCACGCCCCTTTGTAAAGACCACGAAAATTAGCACCAAACTAAAAAGGCTCAAATCTCTGGAACCGTATGGCGGATTTAAAGAAAACAAAAAGCGGAAAACCCAGGGGAGCAGCGGGAATGTAAACGTCTGTAGAATTAGCTGACTTGCTTTGACCCAAGTGAAGCAGCCATTGGAGTTTCCAACAGCGGAATCGTGAATTGTAGAAATGATTTCTGGAACTTCCGAGCACACTGACAAAATGCCGTGAAAAACGAGCTACTTTCCATTCTAATGGGATACAATGACTTCTGGTAACCTATGAAGGCGTTACCCGGACTGGAAATACATTATGACCCTCCGGGGCTGACATTCACTCAGGGACAATTTCGCTTTTCAATTGAGAAATTGGAGGAAATTATTTAATAGTCATGAGCTCGCGGGATCATGCGATCATCCTGCAGGAATGCAGAGCTGCAATCCAAATAACACATCACAATAATGCTACCGGGTCAGAAGATTTTACAATTTAGCCTTCTAGGAGCTGGCACCTGAAAATCACCATAGGTTGCAGCAGTCACAGCTGTTATCGAGCCCCAAAATCAAGGGGGACTAAGGCGCCCCACATCACTATGCCTTGAACTTCAGTTTTCGCCTTATGTCAAATTTACCTACATAAAAAATGAATATCTTAAAAAAACATTAAAATAATTGCACTGCTTATCCAGTACTGCCACTTGTACAGGACTGCATTCACTTCCTATGGGCCTCAGAGCTGAAATCTCTCAGTATTTCTGTCCTCTCTCTCGTGATTTCACTCTAGAAAGTTACATGTTTATACCAGACACCCGTCTCACGGCCTTCTAAGATTTCAGCTAAGCAGTTAGGGAGTGTAGTTGCCGCAGAATTAAGAATACAGCTCTGGAGTGAGGTATAACCAAACATACTATGAAGCATTTAGAAAGTTGAGATTTTACACAAATGAAAGATTGGACAGGCAAGAATCCATTAAAAGGGACTCTGTCAGCAGGTTTCAGCTATGCAATCAAAGTAGCATGCAGTAGGGGCAGATACCCCGATTCCAGCGATGTGTCACTTATTGGTCTCCAGGTTGTCATTTTGATACAATCACCGTTTTATCTGCTGAGAATGCTGAGCTCTGTATAAGTCCACCCACCCCACTGGCTGTGTACACTGTGCACAGGCAGAAAGCTCTAATCAGTGGTGGGGGCGGGGTTATAGAAAGCAGTTGACAAGGAGCCACCAGACACCTAGTCCTGCAGTGATAATCTCCTGCTGATAAAACACTTATTTCATTGAAACTACAAAACACAGCATAGTAAGTGTTCACTGGAATCTGGGCCTCTGCATCCATGTGGTTAAAAGGAATCTGTCAGTTGTTTTTTTGCCATGTAATCTGAGAGCAGCATGATGTAGGGGCAGAGACCCTGATCACAGCGATGTGTCACTTACTGGGCTGCATGCTGCCATTTTAATAAAATCACAGCTTTCTCTGCTGCAGATCTAGCAGTTCTCTGAATGCTGAGATCTGTATAACTTTGCCCACATCACTGATTACCAGATTTCTGTGTATTCTGACAAAAAGCGGACACTCAATGGTGGAGGTGGGATTTTACAGAGCAGGATGACTAGGAGGCATGAGACAATGTGTCCTGTAGTGATAATCTTCTGCTGATAAAACACTGATTTTATAGAAATAACAGTCCAGTAAGAGACATATCGCTGAAATGAGGGTCTCGGTCTGCAAATCATGCTGCTCTCAGATTACATAACAAAACCTGCTGACAGATTCTCTTTAATAAGGAAGGTGATGGGACTGCAAAAATAAAGAACCATTTTAATGATAAAAGCAACACATTTATCAGATATGTAATAAATAAATAAAAAGATGTTCCTGTTACTTTGTACACCTTTCGCACTTTTGTGAGTATGTTGCAAGCCCTTTAGGACGCTGAGTGCATAACTTCCTTACTGTGCTGTAATATGTATCCGATCCCTCCCGAGGCACACAAATATAACCAAGAAGCATGGAGACGGTGACAGTTGACTTTCCAGCTGTCACCCACAGACTTACTGTCTGATCTTGTCATTCCTTGGTCCAAACTTAGGTGCAGAAGGTCCCTCCTGGCAAGAGAGAACATTCAGTGTCAGTATCATATGGTGTGACCTCAGATCTCCGCATCCACAGCAAACAGAGAAAACAACACAGACCCAATGAATGTGACAAAATGACAAAATTCATTTCCCATATCTGGCAATTGTCTAAGTCCAGGAGTAATACCTGGTATTGCCTAAAAATGGAAGGAAAGAAAGCCCCTGCTATCTCGGAGTCTCCCGCGTGACTCGTTGTGTAGGTAGGTTGTAGAGGGGAATGAGAGGGGCTCGATAGTTGCCTAATCTCAGGACTGCCACCCTCTGCCCGCACAGCAGCCACTCCTGTTTTCTTGAGTTACTTTTAATCCCATTGTCACTGATCTTTCTTAATGTTTGTTCCTGCACTAACGGACCTGCTCACCCTACACTGGGAGCTGCGGAGCATCGTGCCGCTCAATAAGGGGGAGCTGCGGTGCGACTCGGAGTCCGAAACGTATGAAAAGTAAGTGTACATTCACATGATGAAAGAAAATTATCTTCCTGGAATTGAGGCGAAAAATTATACATTGCAAGAGAGCAAGAAAAAAGCATCTGATTCCAGGAAGGATTGGACAGTTACATGGCTTGAAACGTTACAGAGATCAAGGATTTTTCTTTTTTGGAGATACTAAATTTGTGCTCTTGCAACATAAAGAAAGAAGTGCAGGATGAACACATATAGTGACTACATAGCAAAACAGCTGAACAGTGTAAAAACAATGTGTGCTAAGGGATGGGCTAATCGGGAGCGAGAAAGGGAGCTGGGGGCGGGGCCGACCAGGAGCGGGAAAGGGAGCTGGGGACGGGTCCGACCAGGAGCGGGAAAGGGAGCAGGGGGCAGGGCCGACTGGGAGTATGGCTGACTGGGAGGAGGAAAGGGAGCTGGGGACGGGGACGACCAGGAAAGGGAGCTGGGGTGTGGGAAGACAAGGAGCAGGAAAGTGAGCTGGGGGCGGGTTTCGACCGGAAGTGGGAAAGGGAGCTGGGGGCGGGGCCGACCAGGAGCGGGTAAGGGAGCTGGGGGCAGAGCCGACTGGGAGTACGGCCGACTGGGAGGAGGAAAGGGAGCTGGGGACGGGACCGACCAGGAGCGGGAAAGGGAGCAGGGGGCGGCTCCAACCGGGAGCAGGAAAGGGAGTTAGGGGCAGGGCCGACTGGGAGTATGGCTGACTGGGAGGAGGAAAGGGAGCTGGGGACGGGGACGACCAGGAGCGGGAAAGGGAGCAGGGGGCGGGTCCGACCGGGAGCAGGAAAGGGAGCTGGGGGCAGGGCCGACTGGGAGGAGAAAAGGGAGCTGGGGGTGGGGACGACAAGGAGCAGGAAAGGGAGCTGGGGGCGGGTTCGACCGGAAGTGGGAAAGGGAGCTGGGGGCGGGTTCGACCGGAAGTGGGAAAGGGAGCTGGGGCGGGGCCGACCAGGAGCGGGTAAGGGAGCTGGGGGCAGAGCCGACTGGGAGTACGGCCGACTGGGAGGACGAAAGGGAGCTGGGACGGTGATGACCAGGAGCGGGAAAGGGAGCTGGGGCGGGTCCGACAAGGAGCGGGAAAGGGAGCTGGGGACGGGGACGACCAGGAGCGGGAAAGGGAGCTGGGGACGACCAGGAGCGGGAAAGGGAGCTGGGGGCGGACCCGACAAGGAGCGGGAAAGGGAGCTGGGGGCAGGGCCGACCAGGAGCGGGAAAGGAAGCTGGGGACGGGGATGACCAGGAGCGGGAAAGGGAGCTGGGGACGGGGACGACCAGGAGCGGGAAAGGGAGCTGGGGGCGGGGCCGACCAGGAGCAGGAAAGGGAGCGCGTCCGACCGGAAGCAGGAAAGGGAGCGCGTCCGACCGGAAGCAGGAAAGGAAACTGGGGGGGCGGGCCGACCAGGAGCGGGAACTGGGGGAGGGTCTGACCAGGAGCGGGAAAGGGAGCTGGGGTCGGGTCCGACCAGGAGCGGGAAAGGGAGCTGGGGGCGGGGCCGACCATTAGCAGGAAAGTGAGATGGGGCGGGTCCAACCGGGAGCGGGAAAGGGAGCTGGGGGCGGGGCCGACCATTAGCAAGAAAGGGAGCTGGGGCGGGTCCAACCGGGAGCATGAAAGGGAGCGGGGCCGACCAGGAGCAGGAAAGGGAGCTGGGGGCGGGGCCGACTGGGAGTACGGCTGACTGGGAGGAGGAAAGGGAGCTGGGAACCAGGCAACCCCAATCAGGAATGCGAGCTTGGAACCGGATAACCACAAGGAGGAAAGCGAGCTGGGAACCGGATGACCTGGAGCAAAAAAGCAAGCGGAGAATAAGGTGGCTTGGAACAAGAAACAGAGCTGGGAAGGTGAAAACTCAGAAGAAAAGAGAGCTGGTAAGGGGGTGACTCAGAAGGAAACGGAACTAGGAATGGGATGGCTCGAAGCAGGAAGAGAGCTAGTCATGGCGTACAGAAAGTATACCTCAGTACACATTTGAGACCTGGGAAAGGCCATTTTCTTCCCAAAATTATTCCACTGAAACTCATTTTAAAGAACTTTGTCACCACATTTGACCTATCTAAACTATTAAATTGGAAACAGTCCTCCCTGTGTGTCTCGTATCAGCTGTGTTGCTGCTGAGAAATCTTTTATCATGTTATATAAGTGACGTCTTCCAGGCTCCGGAGCAGATGGTGCATGGAAGATAACTCTGCCTCCAGAGCTTATTTTATATGAAGGAGGAGTTCCCAGTGTGAGACATGTAACCAACACAGAACAGGAGAAATTAAATTTGTCTTCTTGCAAACACATTTTTGCAGCTCTCTAAGCTCTGCTGTATTGTAACAATATTGCAACCCTATCTGCCTGTGAGCTGGAAGCTGAAGCTGTGAGAACCTGCAGACGTATCCGGTATAATAGCACACAGCTCTGCAGTGAGATCAGGAGAGCAGAGTGCGGCCATCACACTGGTAACACTTCCTTCATGTAAAATAATCTCTGGAGGCAGAGTTATCTCCAGGCACCCTCCGCCCCGGAGCCTGGAAGAGGTCATTTATATAAAGAGATAGAAGATGATTTCTCAACAACAAGGCATCTGATATGAGACATATAGGGAGGACTGTTTTCAGCAGTCTATAAACTGAATGTCTATATTAATAGTTTAGATAAGTCAAGTATAGTGACAGATTCCCTTTAATGGACTGTAGCTGCAATGCCAGTTACAATTTATGGATAGCTTAAAAAAACACGGCGGTTACAACACTATTGCATGTGTGAATTTGTGCCCTCCCCCCAGAAATATGGTTATCAAGACCACCCATGTAATCAGGTGATGGGGCAACAATGGATATTTGGGGTCCCAATTTTCAGATACCTGCAGTCACCTGATGACGGCTCCGGTCTGAGGACAAACAATGGTTTGTGCTATTGAAAACCCTAACAGATAAAATAACTGGATGATGGTGGTGATCCTCGATAAATTCCCTTAGTTTCATTGCATGGGACTGCTCCTGGATGCTGGGTGTGATTTGAGCAGGGGTGTACGTTTTTGCCCAAATTAAACCATGAGCTCACACATAATATGAGGTCAGGGAGAAGCCTAAAATGTATAAATTGGAAAAAAAAAGGTAACAAGTACTTACAAGAAGAAGTCTTCCTCCATCAGAGTCTTCCTCCAGCAGATTTCTCTGTGTTGAAAAATAAATGAATAAAAAATTAAAAAGAAAAAAGGTGGAAAAAAAATAATCAAGATAATAAAAAATGGCCATGAAGATCACAGCATGCGGGGCGGGTGCGTCAGGTGCCAGGAGACATTTACTGGAATTCTCGTGGGGGACGTTTTCGTCCTCGCCTTAGACTATGGTTTGATCGTACACAAGATAGTTAGAATGTGAGCAAATTATACAAAAAAAGAAGCAGAGACTTGATAATTACTAAATAATTATATATGTGACACCTCAGACATCTGAGCTCCACGGGACGTGTCACCATCATCCGCCCGGTGCAGATGGTGGTGGTGGTAATGCCATTTAGATGGGCACTAAGTGTGCAAATACATTACAGGAGTATTGGAAATCAACCAATGGCACAAAGTTAGCCAGTCTGATATTTATCACTTAAAGGGGTTGTGTTGGGTGTGCAAGGGGCTAGATTGTCAAACACTGAAGGTCCAACCACTTAAGGTCTAACCACTGAGGCCCCCAGAGATCCAAGAACGGGTCTCTAAGGAGATATCCGAGAACTGGACACTGAACAGCACAGGAAATGCTGACCTCCACTCTGCTCTTCAGTGCCCCGTTCTTGGGATCAGTGGGGTCCCCAGCTGTCGTCTTCTATCCTATGGAGTGGGGACAAACCAAACAATTTTGCACAAACCCTTTAAGTCAACAAATATGGGCTTAAAGGGGTAATCTGGCCATAAGAGAAAATATAAATTGTAGCAGATGTGATAAAATAATAAAATAGACACCAGTCAACCTGTCCTCAATCCCCGGTGATCCAGTGAAGAAGCTGTAGCAGTGCTGATGACTGCTGCAGTCAATCACTGGCCATTGCTCACATGTACAGTCATGGCCAAAAGTTTTGAGAATGACACAAATATTGATTTTTACAAAGTCTACTGCTTCACTTTTTCTAATGGCAATTTGCATATACTCCAGAATGTTATAAAGAGTGATCAGCTTAACAGCAATTACTTGCAAAGTCAATATTTGGCTAGAAAATGAACTTTATCCCCCAAAACACATTTCAACATCATTGCAGCCCTGCCTTAAAAGGACCAGCTAACCTCTTTTCAGTGATTGCTCCATTAACACAGGTGTGGGTGTTGATGAGGACATGGCTGGAGATCAATCTGTCATGATTAAGTAAGAATGACACCACTGGACACTTTAAAAGGAGGCTGGTGCTTGGCATCATTGTTTCTCTTCTGTTAACCATGGTTATCTCTAAAGAAACACGTGTAGTCATCATTGCAATGCACAAAAATGGCCTAACAGGGAAGAGTATCGCAGCTAGAAAGATTGCACCTCAGTCAACAATCTATCGCATCACCAAGAACTTCAAGGAGAGAGGTTCCATTGTTGCCAAAAAGGCTTCAGGGCGCCCAAGAAAGACCAGCAAGCGCCAGGACCGTCTCTTAAAAGTGTTTCAGCTGCGGGATCGGGCTACCAGCAGTGCAGAGCTTGCTCAGGAATGGCAGCAGACAGGTGTGAGTGCATCTGCACGCACTGTGAGGCGGAGACTCTTGGAGCAAGGCCTGGTCTCAAGGAGGGCAGCAAAGAAGCCACTTCTCTCCAGAAAAAACATCATGGACAGACTGATATTCTGCAAAAGGTACAGGCAGTGGACTGCTGAGGACTGGGGTAAAGTTATTTTCTCTGATGAATCCCCTTTTCGATTGTTTGGGACATCAGGAAAACGCCTCATTCGGAGAAGACAAGGTGAGCGCTACCACCAGTCTTGTCTCATGCCAACTGTTAAGCATCCTGAAACCATTCATGTGTGGGGTTGCTTCTCAGCCAAGGGAATCGGCTCTCTCACAGTCTTGCCTAAAAACACAGCCATGAATAAAGAATGGTACCAGAATGTCCTCCAAGAGCAACTTCTCCCAACCCTCCAAGAGCAGTTTGGCGATCAACAATGCCTTTTCCAGCATGATGGAGCACCTTGCCATAAAGCAAAGGTGATAACTAAATGGCTCAGGGAACAAAACATAGAGATTTTGGGTCCATGGCCTGGAAACTCCCCAGATCTTAATCCCATTGAGAACTTGTGGTCAATCATCAAGAGACGGGTGGACAAACAAAAACCTAAAAATTCTGACAAAATGAAAGCATTGATTGTGCAAGAATGGACTGCTATCAGTCAGGATTTGGTCCAGAAGTTGATTGAGAGCATGCCAGGGAGAATTGCAGAGGTCCTGAAGAAGAAGGGTCAACACTGCAAATATTGACTTGCTGCATTAACTCATTCTAACTGTCAGTATAAGCTTTTGTTACTCATATGTTTGCAATTATTATATTTCTGTCTGTGATAAAAACATCTGTCAAACACACATAAAAACCAGAGGAAAGCAGATCATGTGAAAATATAATATTTGTGTCATTCTCAAAACTTTTGGCCATGACTGTAGTCTTATCAGCATCATGGCTCATATTAGTGGTGGTGCCAGTAATGCAGCATGTGACCACTGCAGCCAATCACTGGTCAGCAGTCACAGTCATGGCTGGTGGTGACAGTAATGCAGCATGTGACCACTGCAGCCAATCACTGGTCAGCAGTCACAGTCATGGCTGGTGGTGCCAGTAATGCAGCATGTGACCACTGCAGCCAATCACTGGTCAGCAGTCACAGTCATGGCTGGTGGTGTCAGTAGTGCAGCATGTGACCACTGCAGCCAATCACTGGTCAGCAGTCACAGTCATGGCAGGTGGTGCCAGTAATGCAGCATGTGACCACTGCAGCCAATCACTGGTCAGCAGTCACAGTCGTGGCTGGTGGTGCCAGTAATATGGCATGTGACCACTGCAGCCAATCACTGGTCAGCAGTCACAGTCATGGCTGGTGGTGTCAGTAATGCAGCATGTGACCACTGCAGCCAATCAATGGTCAGCAGTCACAGTCGTGGCTGGTGGTGCCAGTAAAATGGCATGTGACCACTGCAGCCAATCACTGGTCAGCAGTCACAGTCATGGCTGGTGGTGTCAGTAATGCAGCATGTGACCACTGCAGCCAATCACTGGTCAGCAGTCACAGTTGTGGCTGGTGGTGCCAGTAATATGGCATGTGACCACTGCAGCCAATCACTGGTCAGCAGTCACAGTCATGGCTGGTGCTGCCAGTAATATGGCATGTGACCACTGCGGTCACATACTGGCTGCTTATAAACCAATATCAGTTGCACCATCAGAGCTTTGGCTGTAGATCGCTGGGGGAGAGGACTACAGTTTATCCTATTTTATTTTTCAGAACCGGTTTCCAAGGTTCGATATCTCCTTTAAGTAAAAAAATTTGTTGTGAAGAAATATGGAGGAACGTCCAGCTACTATCCAGCCTGATTATAGTAACGTGTCCGCTATGTAATTGAGGTGAGTAAGAGACAGAGCCAAATTCAGCAATACTAAAAATCCTGGCACCAGATGTCCTCCTACTATGGGGAAAGAATTCAGTTTCCATCAACTCAGAAATGTTCTCTGTACGGGGAACTGGACCGGCTATTACAGGAGGCCACCAAAAACCTCCAATTCCTGAACATAGACAAAAAGCCATTGTTCTTCCAGGACGAGATGTCATTCTGAGTGGAAACAAAGTCCAACCTTTCCTGGTAAACAAGTTACTTCAGAGTCGGTCCGAGAGGTCCCATCTGCTCAGGATTTACGGAAAAGGATTAAAGCCCAAGTCAACTTTTTACAACTTTTATATATATTCTAACTAGAGAGGTGCGGAGTCCTGGATGTTCGGGTCTGGTGGGTTAAAGGGAATCTGTCACCCCAATTTTGCCATATCAACTAAAGATATGGCTGAATAGTGCATCCCATAACAAAGCTATCGGTATTTACCTTATATTATGATACCCCCGTTTTCATATCAAAATACCTTAGTAAAGTTCGTATTTGGCGCTGTCAATCAGGGCGGTCAGGTCAGGAGGGCGGCGTTTTCTATGTCTTTCCTTGCCCCGGAAATGACTGCTTGCCTTGGACGACTTCCGGGGCAAGTAAAGAGTAGCGCATGTGCTGTAATGATTTTATGCTTTGCCCACTGTTGGGCAAAGCACACTGCGCATGCGCAGGGCCGAATTTGAAATGCGCAATTGCGGGAAGCCGAACGCCGTCTGTGGGATTCACAGACGGCCCTACGCAAGTGATGCCGAGGAGCATTAGCAAGGCTGGATGTCAAAAATGGGAAGGACTCCAAGCCATTTTTTAAAATTCTTTATTTAAATAATTAAAAAATACGGCATGGGGACCACTCTATTCTT
>JARQOD010000009.1:117373554-117405945 GCA_033576555.1 Oophaga sylvatica | reverse complement strand
AATGGGTGCATTAAATATATGAATGCCATACACCGACCATCCATGCGGCACCCTTCCATGCAGCGCCCATCCATGCGGCATCCTTCCCTGCAGCGCCCATCCATGCGGCATCATTGCATGCAGCACCCACCATACACTGTCCATTCATACAGCGCCCATCCATGCAGCATCCTTCCATGCAGCGCCAACCCATACACCGACCATCCATACAGCGCCCACCCATACACCGACCATCCAAAGCTGCGCCCACCCATACACCGACCATCCATGCAGCGCCCACCCATACACCGACCATCCATGCAGCGCCCACCCATACACCGACCATCCATGCAGCGCCCACCCATACAGCACCTTCATGCAGTGCTTGTTTTGTTACAGATTCATCACAATTATTCAGACAGAAAATTGACATTTTTCATACGCTCTTAAAGGGGTGGTCCCATCTTAGCCCTTTATGGCCCACACACATGCTTGCTTGGTGACTTTTAGGATTCTCATAAAAGACAATGGAGTGAGTGTCCACATCTACATTCCTGGCAGAGTGAGATGGGGCCACATCACCGGGATGAGCGGGGGCCACATCCAGCACACATGTATGGCGTGACATTACTGATCGGTGGTTAGGCCACTATTCTTCCCAACCCTGTAACACTGGGGCTGATGTTTTGGACCGTCCTCCCTGCCGTGATGGGGGCCGTCCCCCCTGCTGTGATGGGGCCGTGATGGGAGCGTCCTCCCTGCTGTGATGGGGGCATCCTCCCTGCTGAGATAGGGCATCCTTTCTGCTGTGGTGGGGCCGTCCCCCCTGCTGGGATGGGGCCGTGATGGGGGCGTCCTCCCTGCTGTGATGGGGGCATCCTTTCTGCTGTGGTGGGGCCGTCCTCCCTGCCGTGGTGGGGGAATCCTCCCTGCCGAGGTGGGGCATCCTCCCTGCCGTAATGGGGCGTCCTCCCTGCCGTGATGGGGCGTCCTCCCTGCCGTGATGGGGCGTCCTCCCTGCCGTGGTGGGGCCGTCCTCCCTGCCGTGGGGGGGCCGTCCTCCCTGCCGTGGGGGGGCCGTCCTCCCTGCCGTGGGGGGGCCGCCCTCCCTGCCGTGGTAAGGCCGTCCTCCCTGCCGTGGTAAGGCCGTCCTCCCTGCCGTGGTGGGGGAGTCCTCCCTGCCGAGGTGGGGGCGTCCTCCCTGCCGTGATGGGGCGTCCTCCCTGCCGTGGTGGGGCCGTCCTCCCTGCCGTGGTGGGGCCGTCCTCCGTGCCGTGGGGGGGGCCGTCCTCCCTGCCGTGGGGGGGCCGTCCTCCCTGCCGTGGGGGGGCCGTCCTCCCTGCCGTGGGGGGGCCGTCCTCCCTGCCGTGGGGGGGCCGTCCTCCCTGCCGTGGGGGGCCGTCCTCCCTGCCGTGGGGGGGCCGTCCTCCCTGCCGTGGTAAGGCCGTCCTCCCTGCCGTGGTGGGGGAATCCTCCCTGCCGAGGTGGGGACGTCCTCCCTGCCGTGATGGGGCGTCCTCCCTGCCGTGATGGGGCGTCCTCCCTGCCGTGGGGGGGCCGTCCTCCCTGCCGTGGGGGGGCCGTCCTCCCTGCCGTGGGGGGGCCGTCCTCCCTGCCGTGGTAAGGCCGTCCTCCCTGCCGTGGTAAGGCCATCCTCCCTGCCGTGGTAAGGCCGTCCTCCCTGCCGTGGTAAGGCCGTCCTCCCTGCCGTGGTAAGGCCGTCCTCCCTGCCGTGGTAAGGCCGTCCTCCCTGCCGTGGTGGGGGAATCCTCCCTGCCGAGGTAGGGGCGTCCTCCCTGCCGTGATGGGGCGTCCTCCCTGCCGTGATGGGGCCGTCCTCCCTGCCGTGGTGGGGCCGTCCTCCCTGCCGTGGGGGGGGGCGTCCTCCCTGCCGTGGGGGGGGGGCGTCCTCCCTGCCGTGGGGGGGGGGCGTCCTCCCTGCCGTGGGGGGGGGCCGTCCTCCCTGCCGTGGGGGGGGGGCCGTCCTCCCTGCCGTGGGGGGGGGCCGTCCTCCCTGCCGTGGGGGGGGCCGTCCTCCCTGCCGTGGGGGGGCCGTCCTCCCTGCCGTGGTAAGGCCGTCCTCCCTGCCGTGGTGGGGGAGTCCTCCCTGCCGAGGTGGGGCGTCCTCACTGCCGTGATGGGGCGTCCTCACTGCCGTGATGGGGCGTCCTCACTGCCGTGATGGGGCGTCCTCACTGCCGTGATGGGGCGTCCTCCCTGCCGTGGGGGGGCCGCCCTCCCTGCCGTGGGGGGGCCGCCCTCCCTGCCGTGGGGGGGCCGCCCTCCCTGCCGTGGGGGGGCCGCCCTCCCTGCCGTGGGGGGGCCGCCCTCCCTGCCGTGGGGGGGCCGTCCTCCCTGCCGTGGGGGGGCCGTCCTCCCTGCCGTGGGTGGGCCGTCCTCCCTGCCGTGGGGGGGCCGTCCTCCCTGCCGTGGGGGGCCTTCCTCCCTGCCGTGGTAAGGCCGTCCTCCCTGCCGTGGTAAGGCCGTCCTCCCTGCCGTGGTGAGGCCGTCCTCCCTGCCGTGGTAAGGCCGTCCTCCCTGCCGTGGTAAGGCCGTCCTCCCTGCCGTGGTAAGGCCGTCCTCCCTGCCGTGGTAAGGCCGTCCTCCCTGCCGTGGTGGGGGAATCCTCCCTGCCGAGGTGGGGGCATCCTCCCTGCCGTGATGGGGCGTCCTCCCTGCCGTGATGGGGCGTCCTCCCTGCCGTGGTGGGGCCGTCCTCCCTGCCGTGGTGGGGCCGTCCTCCCTGCCGTGGTGGGGCCGTCCTCCCTGCCGTGGTGGGGCCGTCCTCCCTGCCGTGGTGGGGCCGTCCTCCCTGCCGTGGTGGGGCCGTCCTCCCTGCCGTGGGGGGCCGTCCTCCCTGCCGTGGGGGGCCGTCCTCCCTGCCGTGGGGGGGCCGTCCTCCCTGCCGTGGGGGGGCCGTCCTCCCTGCCGTGGGGGGGCCGTCCTCCCTGCCGTGGGGGGGCCGTCCTCCCTGCCGTGGTAATGCCGTCCTCCCTGCTGTGGTAAGGCCGTCCTCCCTGCCGTGGTGGGGCCGTCCTCCCTGGTGTGATGGGGCGTCCTCCCTGGTGTGATGGGGGCGTCCTCCCTGCTGTGGTGGGGGCGTCCTCCCTGCTGTGGTGGGGGCGTCCTCCCTGCTGTGGTGGGGGCGTCCTCCCTGCTGTGGTGGGGGCACGCTGATGTTATAGCAGGATATGATGTGATCACTGCTGGGAATGATACTCGGGCCGGTCCCATAATCCGGCATCGTGGCCCTGATCCGGCACAGTGAATGCTGCAGACACTGGAGAGGCAGGTGCACACAGCACCGGGGACATGATGACTGATGTGCAGGGACCGCACTGCTCCACACGTCAGCACATCACAGCCTGTCAACCAATCACATCATCACCGGCGGGGGCGCTGTTACAAACACGCAGCCAATTACCAGTCTCCCGGTACTGCTTTCCCCTAGACGAGCGCAGGTCCGTGCTTCTGAGGTCGTGTTCAGAACGGAGCAGCTCAGCAGCGACTGTGATGGTTGACGTCACCGGAAAGGGGCGTGGCCTCTCATCAGTGCAGCGCTGACACCAGGAAGTAGCGTTGTGCTGGGGATGAGGAGACGATTGTGGACACGTGACGCTGACAAGGCTGAGGGGCTGCTTTTAGGCTGAGGGGCTGCTCTTATAGGGCTGCACTATGGAGCTGTGTGCAGGGGAGAATCCGTCACTTGCTTGGGGCTGCATTCTGGGGACTATGTGGGGAAGGGGTGAAGTCACTTGCTTGGGGCTGCATTCTGGGGACTGTGTGGGAAAGTGGGTGATGTCACTTGCATGGGGCTGCATGCTGGGGACAGTGCGGGGAAGGGTGATGTCACTTGCATGGGGCTGCATGCTGGGGTCTGTGCGGGGAATGGGGTGATGTCACTTGCATGGGGCTGTATGCTGGGGACTGTGTGGGGAAGGGGGTGATGTCACTTGCATGGGGCTGTATGCTGGGGACAGTGTGGGGAAGGGGTGATGTCACTTGCATGGGGCTGCATGCTGGGGACAGTGTGGGGAAGGGGTGATGTCACTTGCATGGGGCTGTATGCTGGGGACAGTGTGGGGAAGGGGTGATGTCACTTGCATGGGGCTGCATGCTGGGGACTGTGGGGAAGGGGGTGATGTCACTTGCATGGGCTGTATGCTGGGGACTGTGTGGGGAAGAGGGTGATGTCACTCGCTTGGGGCTGCATGCTGGGGACTGTGGGGAAGGGGTGATGTCACTCTCTTGGGACTGCATGCTGGGGACTGTGGGGAAGGGGGTGATGTCACTTGCATGGGGCTGTATGCTGGGGACTGTGTGGGGAAGGGGGTGATGTCACTTGTTTGGGTATGTGCTCAATCTCCAAAACTGGCAGCGCTTGGGACACAGCGCATGGTTGCTGCGTCCAAAGCGCTGCCGTCTATTGGAACTCTGGTGTATCCTCTGTGTTCATTGAACTGTGCAGAATCACTGCGTCCAATACATTGTACGGATGAGATTTCTCTTACAGAGACTCGCGTCTGTGCAAGAGAAACAGACATGCTGCGGTCTGGAGAGATGCACCGCATGTCCGTCTCCGCGGGTGAGCCAAGGGCGTCTCTGGACATAGTGGACGTCCAACCCGCAAGCGTTTACTGACCCTTTGGGGCTGCCTCATGTCTGTGGAGAGGATATATCCCTCAAGGACAGCCAACACTTTTTTACTATCTCGGGTGGAGCCTTCTAGTGGCAGGACATATACCCATGGCCTTGTGTCTTCCAATGTATTCAGCAAGAAATCAATTTTATAGTAAATACAGAAATCTAATTTTTCAGCAGTTTTTCCAACTAAAGCTCAAGTGATGGGTACAAAATGTTTTTTGCTTTCATTGTCACTAATCTCCAGTGTGGCTTAACCCCTTCTCGACATATTTCATACAGTAATGTCATAAAGCCAGCTTCCTGACTGATGAATGGGGGGTGGCACGTCATTCCACTTGCTCATCAGTGCGCCTCTGACATGATCACAAGGTGCCAATGGGTTGACATGGCAGTCTGGGGGTTTGCTGAAGACCTCTATACATGACAGTTCTGAGAAAGCCAGCTTCTAACTGATGTTCATAGGAAACCGTGAGTTTTGCTATACATAGTAATGCGGATGCCAGGGTGGATAAAAATCAATGATTTTTTTAAAAAAATCAAAAAAATCGGATTTTTTTGATTTAAATCGGATTTTTTTCAATAAACTGCTTTTTGAGGAAAATATTTTACCATCCAAAGGTTCTTCCATCATGAGATAAAGCTGAGTTGTTTAACTCAGTAGAATAAAGGCTGTATATGTGTAACATTCACAATGCCATGCTTTTCCAGAGGTTTCTGTAGGATTAGTGGGCAGTTTCTCTCCTATATTATCACAGACGCTCGCTTTACTTACGCAGTTCTCAAAACTGAATTTGACTCCGCAGAGGTCCCAGCCTCCTCTTCACGGCAAAAATGTTACAACATGTCATGAACACAGTTGAGAAAAAGACCTTAATCCTATTGTTCTACAAACCTATGAATACAGAATCAACCCCTTCAGTGCCAAGTCCAAGAAGTTAGACAATATGTTTCTGATTGTTTGGAGTGGAATAGATCTGCACAACACAAGAAGAATGTGAATCTAAGTGTGAGGAGGAGGAAGGGCAAGCAGACAAGAAAATGAAAGTGAAACTTTGAGCACAATACTGCAGCATAGCCACAGACAGACAAGTCTGGATCTGTTTGTGTGTACGATCTGAGGTTTATTACATTCTTTCCTTATAATGGCAGCAGGCCGTAAAAGAGACCCAGTTTGGGAATATTTTAATGAAGCTCCTTCGCCTATCGGTAAGGCAGGCATGCGTGCAAAATGCAAACGATGCAACAAAGAGATGCAAGGCCTGGTGGCGCGAATGAGGCAACATCATGAGAAGTGCGGTGATGAAGATGACCAAAGAAACACTTCTGAACAGGCAGGATCTTCAGGTTGGTAAACATTTTTATTGAATCCTATTTCTAAAGACTGAACTGTCATGTGTGAGAAAAATTATATTTCTTATTATTACTGCATGTTACTGTCATTTGGTACAGTTATGAAGAAAAACAAATATTCCTTTTGGGGCAGTGATGTGTTCTGTACAATAAGCAGAAATTGTATAAACAATAAAATAAGAGCATTGACTTTTTTTGTTTAGGGGAATTCATGGATTCTGGAAACTATCCACCTCCAAGATCACCATCATCCTGTTCTACAGTTTCAGAGTTATCCATCCAGGATAGTGCTTCATAAGCAGCAGCATCATCATCAGACACCCACAGCCACATATCACCATCACCCAAAAGGAAGAAAAAACCTTTACCTCCTGGAAGCACCATAGATAGGTTTGTGATAAGAACTAGCAGATTAGAAAAAGAGTTGATTGATGAAAAAATTGCCCAGTTTATTTATGCAACGAACTCTTCTTTCCGTCTGACTGAGAACCCACATTTCATTAATATGGTTCAGTCACTGAGACCAGGATACAGTCCACCCAGCAGAGCTGATGTTGCAGGGAAACTGCTGGATCAAGTGTATGACATAAGCAAATAACTTATGCTGTAATGTTATTGTTTCAGTTGAATAAATCTATTTAAATTGTTATTAAGGTCAGGATTATTTTTCTCCTTCCTAAGTACAACAGAACAGTGGTGTCCAAATATGAATGATTAACCCATTAAACTGGGGAGAAAAAAGTAATATAAAAAGTGATTCTAAAAATCTTCATCTACTTGCATGTTAAAGTAGCAAGAACTAGTTTAGGTAGAAACTTTGATTTAAATCACTGATTTAAATCAAGCCTTACTGACTAGTGATTTAAATCGTGATTTAACCCCTTCATGACCTAGCCTATTTTGACCTAAATGACCTGGCCATTTTTTGCAATTCTGACCAGTGTCCCTTTATGAGGTAATAACTCAGGAACGCTTCAACGGATCATAGCGATCTGAGATTGTTTTTTCGTGACATATTGGGCTTCATGTTAGTGGTAAATTTAGGTCGATAATTTTTGCGTTTATTTGTGAAAAAAATGGAACTTTGGCCAAAATTTTGAAAATTTCGCAATTTTCAAATTTTGAATTTTTATTCTGTTAAACCAGAGAGTTATGTGACACAAAATAGTTAATACATAACATTTCCCACATGTCTACTTTACATCAGCACAATTTTGGGAACAACATTTTTTTTGTTAGGAAGTTATAAGGGTTAAAAGTTGACCAGCGATTTCTCATTTTTACAGCAAAATTTACAAAACCATTTTTTTAGGGACCACCTCACATTTGAAGTCACTTTGAGGGGTCAATATGGCAGAAAATACCCAAAAGTGACACCATTATAAAAACTGCACCCCTCAAGCTACTCAAAACTACATTCAAGAAGATTATTAACCCTTCAGGTGCTTCACAGGAACTAAAGCAACGTGGAAGGAAAAAATGGACATTTTAATTTTTCCAACAAAATTTTTCTTTTAGCATCAATTTTTTCATTTTTGCATGGGCAACAGGATAAAATGAACCCCAAAATTTGTTGGGCAATTTCTCCTGAGTACACAGATACCTCATATGTGGTCATAAACCACTGTTTGGGCGCACGGCAGGGCTCAGAAGGGAAGGAGCGCCATTTGACTTTTTGAATGGAAAATATGCTGGAATATTTAGCGGTTGCCATGTCGCATTTGGAGAGTCCCTGTGTGCCTAAACATTGGAGCTCCCCCACAAGTGACCCCATTTTGGAAACTAGACCCCCCCAAGGAACTTATCTAGATGCAGAGTGAGCACTTTGAACCCCCAGGTGCTTCACAAATTGATCCGTAAAAAAAAGAAAGTACCTTTTTTTCACAAAAATTTTCTTTTAGCCTCAGTTTTTTCATTTTCACATGAGCAACAGGATAAAATGGATCCTAAAATTTGTTGGGCAATTTCTCCTGAGTACACCGATACCTCATATGTGGTCATAAACCACTGGGTGCACGGCAGGGCTCAGAAGGGAAGGAGCGCCATTTGACTTTTTGAATGGAAAATATGCTGGAATATTTAGCGGTTGCCATGTCGCATTTGGAGAGTCCCTGTGTGCCTAAACATTGGAGCTCCCCCACAAGTGACCCCATTTTGGAAACTAGACCCCCCAAGGAACTTATCTAGATGCAGAGTGAGCACTTTGAACCCCCAGGTGCTTCACAAATTGATCCGTAAAAAAAAAAGAAAGTACTTTTTTTTTTCACAAAAATTTTCTTTTAGCCTCAGTTTTTTCATTTTCACATGGGCAACAGGATAAAATGGATCCTAAAATTTGTTGGGCGATTTCTCCTGAGTACACCGATACCTCATATGTGGTCATAAACCACTGTTTGGGCGCACGGCAGGGCTCAGAAGGGAAGGAGCGCCATTTGACTTTTTGAATGGAAAATTAGCTCCAGTCGTTAGCGGACACCATGTCATGTTTGGAGAGCCCCTGTATGCCTAAACTTTGGAGCTCCCCCACAAATGACCCCATTTTGGAAACTAGACCCCCTAAGGAACTTATGCAGATGCACAGTGAGCACTTTGAACCCCCAGGTGCTTCACAAAAGTTTATAACGCAGAGCCGTGAAAATAAAAAATCATTTTTTTTCTCAAAAAATGATTATTTAGCCCCCTATTTTTTATTTTCACAATGGTTACAGGAGAAATTGGACCCCAAAAGTTGTCTAATTTGTCCTAAGTACGCTAGTACCTCACATGTGGGGGAGAACCACTGTTTGGGCACACGTCAGGGCTTGGAAGGGATGTAGTGACGCTTTGAAATGCCGACTTGATGGAATGGTCTGCGGCGGGCAGAGCCCCTGATGTGCCTAAACAGTAGAAACCCCCCACAAGTGACCACATTTTGTAAACTAGACCCCTCAAGGAACTTAACTAGATGTGTGGTGAGCACCTTGAACCCCCACGTGCTTCACAGAAGTTTGTAATGCAGAGCCGTGAAAATAAAAAATCATTGTTTTCCTCAAAAACTGATTTTTTTAACCCGCAATGTTTTATTTTCACAAGGGTAACAGGAGAAATTGGACCACAAAAGTTGTTGTACAGTTTGTCCTGAGTACACTGGTACCCCATATGTGGGGGGAACTACTGTTTTGGCGCATGGGAGAGCTCAGAAGGGAAGGAGCGCCATTTTGGAATGCAGACTTGATGGAATGTTCTGTGGGCGTCATGTTGCGTTTGCAGAGCCCCTGATGTGCCTAAACAGTAGAAACCCCCCACAAGTGACCCCATTTTGGAAACTAGACCCCCCAAGGAGCTTATCTAGATGTGTAGTGAGCACTTTGAACCCCCAAGGGCTACACAGAAGTTTATAACGCCGGGCCATAAAAATAAAAAAATCATATTTTTTCCACAAACATGATCTTTTAGTCCCCAATTTTTTTATTTTCCCAAGGGTAACAGGAGAAATTAGACCTCAAAAGTTGTTGTCCAATTTGTCCTGAGTACGCTGATATCCCATATGTGGGAGAAAACTACTGTATGGGCACACTTCGGGGCTCGGAAGGGAAGTAGTGACGTTTTGAAATGCCGACTTGATGGAATGGTCTGCGGGCGTCATGTTACGTTTGCAGAGTCCCTGATGTGCCTAAACAGTATAAACTCCCAACAAGTGACCCCATTTTGGAAACTAGACCCCGCAAGGAACTTATCTAGATGTATGGTGAGCACTTTGAACCCCCAAGTTCTTCACAGAAGTTTATAACGCAGAGCCGTGAAAATAAAAAATCATTTTTTTCCACAAAAATAACTTTTTTAGTCCCCAATTTTTTTCTCCCAACAGTAACAGGAGCAATTAGACCCCCAAAGTTGTTGTGCAATTTTTCCCGAGTACGCTGATACCCCATATGTGGGGGTAAACCACTGTTTGGGCACACGTCGGGGCTTGGAATAAAGGGAGCACTGTTTGACTTTTTGAACGCAAAATTTGCAGGAATCAATGTGTGGCGCCATGTCGCGTATGGAGACCCCCTGATGTACCTAAATAGTGGAAACCCCTCAATTCTAACTCCAACCCTAACCCCAACACGCCCCTAACCCTAATACAAACCATAACCCTAACCGCAACACACCCCTAACCCTATGTAAGGTTCTATGTATATATTCCTGAAACTCAGTTTGTTCGTCAGCCATTTTACTTTCTGTCTTGCTGCAGCTATCTTGCCCTCAGTCAAAATGGAGTTTCCAGCTTGCATGTTCCCGCCCTGATTCTCTCCTTTGCTTCTTAAGCAGCCACAGCTGAGCAATCAGTGCTTCAGAATCTAGCCTGCAGTGAACCTGTGACTTGACTCCTGTAAGCCTTGGACCTTGTACTCCAGCTATTCCTACTGAGGAACTCTGAAGCACTTGTGGACTCTGAACCCTGCTCTTTGAAAGACCCACGTTTGCATGGACTTACGGTAACAGAGAAGAAGATCCTGAATCTGTATTGGAGAGTGATTGCTGAGCTTGGATTACTCTGGCCTGCTGTGTCTCCTGTTTCTGTGTCTGCAAACTGTGTGACTATTTCTGCCAACTTGTATGAAGTAATACAGGACTTTTCTATATCAAACCTGTGACTCCTGTGTTTTCATCGCACCCAAGCACAAGACGCTATATGAACTGTACTACATACATTACAAGATTCTGAAGCCAAAAACGTTAGTGTCTGCTGGTCTGGAAGGCTGTGTCTGCTGTACTGTGGATATCAGACGTCCGTTGTACTTCTGTGATGACAGTGGTTGTGACTTCTCACAACCATTCCAGTGAGCAATTCCCTTAAGTTTTTTCTTTTTGCAGTGTTACCACAGGTAAACACTATTGTTTTTTTTTTTTCCTTTCTTTTCTCTTTTTGTCTGCTGTAACTCTGGATATCAGATGTCTGGTTGAAACTTTCTGTGATGATAGTGGTTGTGACTTCTCACAACCATTCCAGTGAGCAGTTCCCTTAATTTTTTATTCTCTCTGCAGTGTTGCCACAGGTGAACACTATTGTTTTTTTTTTCCCTCTTCCAGTAATCCTGTCTTAAAAGATCTGGAAAATGGAGGCCCGCATAAAGGAACTTTGCGGAGTGACTGATAATATCCTTGCAGATTTGCAGAATATAAAGACCCGTTTTACAAATCTACAGGACCTCAATAATCACAATTTGCAAGTGGTTGGACAGACTACCCAGGATTTGCGAGCCAGGATTGAGGTTCTAGAGGGGCGAGTCCAGGCTCCTGCCGTAGCCCCGAGTGCTGGGATTCCCAAGTTGCCCCCTTTTCGTTTTGGCGGTGAACGTGAGAAATTCAGGGGATTTATTAATCAATGCAATCTTTTTTTTTCTGCACATGCTTCACAATTTCCCACTGAACGATCTAAGGTGCTTACTATAATTATGTTGCTTACCAACAAGGCTTTAATGTGGGCAAACCCTCTGATTGAGACTGAGGATGATTGTTTGAATCACCTTGATGATTTTATTTCAGCCATGGGGCAGGTGTTTGATGACCCCAATCGAGGTGCAACAGCTGAAGCAGCCATGTTAGCTTTGCGCCAAGGTAAGCACTCGGTAGCTGAATATGCCTTGGATTTCAGGAGATGGGCCCTTGATACCACCTGGGACAGTTCCGCCAAAAAATCTATTTTTCGAAAGGGGTTATCTCCACTGATTAAGGATGAACTTGCTCGTGCCGACCCTCCCACTGCGTTAGGTGACTTTATTAACTACTGCATCCGTATTGATACTCGTCTGACTGAACGCAGGCAAGAGAGATGGTTCGAAAGCAATCTACTAACCTTTTCCTACCTTCCTCTCCAGCTAAGGAACCTTTGAGTAGGATTACACGGGAACCTGAACCTGAACCCATGCAGGTAGACTCTTTACAACGACGGGTTAGTGATGCACGCAAGGAACATCGTTTTAAGGAGAATCTATGTTTCTATTGTGGTAAGTCAGGGCACTTCATTATAAACTGCCCCAGCCGTTCTCGTAAGACTACTGCAGCACTCATTCATTGTGAGTGTTGCGAGAGGGGATCTGTCAGGTCCGAGCCTCAGGCTCCAGAGAGATCTGCAGCAACAGATCTTGATTTCTCGGACTTAAACTCCGTTACCTCTGAGGACGTTGACTGTGTAAACGCTGCCATTTTTCAAGTTTCCTCAGCGGTGTCCCAGCTGAGTTGTAAGAAAAACAATTCCTATTGCTTTCTTTCCATCAAACTCTGGGTTGACTCAGCTTGGGTGTCTAGCTCTGCTATGATCGACTCAGGGGCAAGTGGAAATTTTATGGATGTCTCCTTTGCTCTGAAACAGGGAATACGTTCAGTGAAGAAGGCTACTCCAGTACAGATGGAAACTGTGGATGGCTCCCTGCTGACCTCTGGACCAGTGGATCAGGAAACAGAGCCTTTGAGGGTTCTTATGGGTAAAGATCATCAAGAGAAACTGTCCTTTATGCTTATCTCTTCTCCCCACTTTCCCATTATTCTAGGGCTACCATGGCTGCAGGCTCAGAATCCTACCATTAACTGGGAGACCAAGGAATTACACTTTCCAGAGAAACAGATGAGTCCAAAAGTTTCAGCTTGCTCTGTTCCTAAAGGAATCATGTCAGTCCCTGAACTACCAGCTGTATACCAGGACTATGTGGATTTATGTGACAAGAAGAACGCTGACCAGCTTCCTCCTCACCGTCCATATGATTGTCCAATTGAATTATTGCCTGGAGCAGAGATACCTTTTGGTAAGATCTACCCCCTGGCGGGGCCCGAGCTAAAGGCTTTAAAGGATTACATAGATGAAAATCTAGCCAAGGGCTTCATACGCCCCTCTTCATCTCCTGCAGGTGCACCCATCTTCTTTGTAAAGAAGAAAGATGGATCTCTGAGACCATGCGTAGACTATAGGGAACTCAATAAGGTTACTATTAGAAACCGTTATCCATTGCCTTTAATCCCTGAGTTATTGGAGAGAGTGCGACATGCCAAATTTTTTCTAAACTAGATCTTCGTGGGGCCTATAACTTAGTCCGTATTAGACCTGGGGATGAATGGAAGACTGCATTCAGGTCACGCTATGGACACTTTGAATATCTAGTTATGCCTTTTGGTCTGAGTACCGCCCCAGCCACTTTCCAACACTTGGTGAATGACATCTTCAGGGATCTCCTAGATACATTCGTGGTAATTTATTTGGATGATATTCTAATTTTTTCTAACTCCACAGAGGAACATCATGGACATGTGAGAATGGTCTTGGAACGTCTAAGACAAAATCATCTTTACATCAAACTTGAAAAGTGTGAATTCCATAGGACCGAAATTCAATTTCTGGGTATGTACTGTCTACACAAGGAATTAGTATGGATGGAAGCAAAATCCAAGCCATCAAGGATTGGCCAAGTCCTAGAAATGTGAAGGAGGTACAGCGCTTCATCGGGTTTGCCAACTTCTATAGACGTTTCATTAGAAATTTCTCTGAGGTAGTGTCACCTATCACTCAACTTACCCGGAAAGAGTCTAGGTTTTCCTGGACTCCCCAAGCCCAGGAAGCATTTTCCCGTCTAAAAGATAAATTTACCACTGCACCTATCCTAGTACATCCCAACCCCGAGCTTGCCTTCATAATAGAGGTGGATGCTTCAGACTGTGCCGTTGGAGCTATACTCTCTCAGAGAACAGGTGAGAAGAATGTCTTGCATCCCTGTGCCTTCTTTTCCCAGCAGTTGTCTTCGGCTGAGAGGAACTACGATGTGGGCAATAGAGAGTTGTTGGCCATTATTGCCGCCTTCAAAGAATGGAGACACCTTCTTCAGGGAGCTGCACAGCAAATAGTCGTCCTGACAGACCATCGTAACCTTGAGTTTATCAGGTCGGCTAAGTGCCTGACTCCTCGCCAGGCTCGCTGGAATCTTTTCTTAAACCAATTTAATTTTATCATCTCTTATAGACCAGGATCGCGCAATGGAAAGGCTGATGCACTCTCTAGGATTTACTCAGCAGAGACACGTCCAATTACTCCTCCTAAGACTATTCTTCCTGACTCTAGATTCCTAGGAGTAATTCATAATCAAGACCTACTTAAGGACATCAAGGAAGCATACCATGCGGATTCCTTTTGGCACAACCCCCAAGGGACGTAAGTCTTGTCTTTAAGAATGGTGTGTGGATTCAGGGACAACGTCTGTATATTCCTGAAACAGTCAGATTAAGAGTATTGCAACTCATTCACGATTCCAAGATAGCTGGGCATAGAGGAATTCTAAAGACACAGGAATTTCTTTCTCGTTTCTTTTGGTGGCCCACTTGCAGGAAGGATGTTTTGAATTATGTCACTTCATGTGAGGTCTGTGCAAGATGCAAAACACCTCGCTCCTCACCAACTGGTCTGTTACAGCCTCGTCCCGCCCGTGGGGATCCATTTCTATGGACTTCATTGTGGAGTTACCAACCTCTCAGGGGAAGAACACCATTCTAGTGGTGGTTGACCGTCTAACAAAGGCAGCTCATTTTATCCCTTGTGTCGGCTTACCCACTGCAAAACAGACATCAGATTTGATGATTAAAGATGTGTTTCGCTTACATGGAGTACCGGATGAGGTTATTTCGGATCGAGGGGTGCAATTCACTTCTAGGTTTTGGCAAAATTTCTGTGCAGCATTGGACATTAAAGTAAACCTTTCTTCTGCTTTTCATCCCCAGACTAATGGACAGACCGAACGAACCAATCAAACCCTGGAGCATTATCTCCGCTGCTTTATCTGCCACCTACAGGATGATTGGGTGGATCTACTTCCATTAGCTGAGTTCTCGTATAACAACTCTCAGAGTGCCTCCACTAAACAGTCTCCTTTTTACTCTAATCTAGGTTATCATCCTAACATTCTACCACGATTTCCCATAGAAACGCCTTTACCAGCAGTGGCTGAAAGAATCACGTCTTTACAGAAGAATATGGATCTTCTAAAGGAAAATCTGGAATCGGCTCAAGAAAGATACAAGAAAGCAGCAGATAAATTTCGTAAACCTGCACCAGCTTTCAAGGTAGGAGACTTGGTCTGGCTGTCAACCAGAAATCTTAAGTTAAGGATTCCATCGTCTAAGTTGGGACATAAGTACATTGGACCCTATAAAATCAGTAAAATTATAAGTGCCGTTGCTTGTCGTCTTCAACTGCCCAGAACTATGAGAATCCACCCTGTCTTTCATGTATCCCTACTAAAGGCTGCGACACCCAATACGTTTCCTGGACGTTCCTCTCCTTGCCCTGACCCAGTGCTAGTCGATGGTCAGGAAGAATTTGTGGTGGAAAGGATTTTAGATTCCAGGTTGTATAGAAATCAGTTACAATATCTGATTAAATGGCAGGGCTACCCAGTGGAGGACAACTCATGGGAACCGGTCAATAACGTTAATGCTCCTCGCTTGCTCCGTCAGTTTCATCAGAGGTACCCACACAAGCCTGGTCTGAGGTCATCCGGAGGTTGTCCTTAAGGGGGGAGTAATGTAAGGTTCTATGTATATA
Source organism: Oophaga sylvatica (assembly GCA_033576555.1). Classification (NCBI taxonomy): domain Eukaryota; kingdom Metazoa; phylum Chordata; class Amphibia; order Anura; family Dendrobatidae; genus Oophaga; species Oophaga sylvatica. The sequence continues at coordinate 117,390,422 of JARQOD010000009.1, read as the reverse complement.
TTCCTGAAACTCAGTTTGTTCGTCAGCCATTTTACTTTCTGTCTTGCTGCAGCTATCTTGCCCTCAGTCAAAATGGAGTTTCCAGCTTGCATGTTCCCGCCCTGATTCTCTCCTTTGCTTCTTAAGCAGCCACAGCTGAGCAATCAGTGCTTCAGAATCTAGCCTGCAGTGAACCTGTGACTTGACTCCTGTAAGCCTTGGACCTTGTACTCCAGCTATTCCTACTGAGGAACTCTGAAGCACTTGTGGACTCTGAACCCTGCTCTTTGAAAGACCCACGTTTGCATGGACTTACGGTAACAGAGAAGAAGATCCTGAATCTGTATTGGAGAGTGATTGCTGAGCTTGGAATACTCTGGCCTGCTGTGTCTCCTGTTTCTGTGTCTGCAAACTGTGTGACTATTTCTGCCAACTTGTATGAAGTAATACAGGACTTTTCTATATCAAACCTGTGACTCCTGTGTTTTCATCGCACCCAAGCACAAGACGCTATATGAACTGTACTACATACATTACACCCTAATCCCAACTCTAACCATAAACCTAACCACAAGCCTAACCCTAATCCCAACCCTAACCCCAAAACACCCCTAACGCTTATCCTAACCACAAACCTAACCCTAATCCCAACCCTAACCCTAATTCCAACCCTTACCCTAGTTCTAACCCTAAGGCTGGGTTCATATTGCGTTTTACCAGCCCGTTCAACACGTAGCGTTGAAGGGCTGGTAACGGTATAGCATAACGCGATCGCGTTATGCTGTACCCGCTAGTGCAGAGGAATCAGCGATGATTCATCTGTGCTAGCGGTGATGGAGCCCAGACGCTGCAGCCTGCGTCCAAGGCTCCGTCACTGAATGACGACACGTCGCGAACGCATGCCGCTTCATGGCATGCGTTGCGATGCGCACACAAATGGGGTGAATGGCAGCGTTAACGGACTGCGTTATACCGCGGTGAAACGCAGTCCATCTAACGGACTGCCATAATGCAATATGAACCCAGCCTGACCCTAAGGCCCCGTGCACACGTTGCGGATTTTTCTAAAATCCGCAGGTAAAACGACCTGCCTTTTACCTGCGTATTTAGCGCGGATTTGCTGCGGTTTTACGCCTATAATGGAATAGGTGAAAAATCGCTGCGGAATCCGCACAAAGAATTGACATGCTGCGGATTTAAAACCGCAGCAAATCCGCGCTGAAAAATCTGCAGCATGTGCACAGTGTTTTTTTTTTACCATTTATTTGCATTGTATTGTACATGGTTTCTGGATCTGCTGTGGATCCGCAGCGCCAAATCCGCTGCGGATCCGCAGCGAAATCAGCTGCGGATCAGCAGCGAAATCAGCTGCGGATCAGCAGCGAAATCAGCTGCGGATCAGCAGCGAAATCCGCAACGTGTGCACAGGGCCTAATAGAAAAAAAAAAAAAATTCTTTATTATTTGTCCCTACCTATGACAGGGGGGGTTCACTTACTTTTTTTTATTTTGATCACTGTGACAGTTTATCACAGTGATCAAATACATTTTTTGACTTTGCAGGGCGCACTGCGCATGCGCCGGCTGGCGGGCGCACTGCGCATGCGCCCGCCATTTTCCAAGATGGCGGCGCCCATGAAGAATCCCGGGCAGCCGCCGGGAAGGATCCAGGGACTTCGGTGGACCGGGAGAGGTGAGTATGGGGGTCGGAAGTGAGGGGGGGGGATCGGAAGGTGGGGGCAGCGGAGGCCAGGACGAGGGAGCTTTTAGTGACGGCGGTGACCGACCGCTGCCATCTTTCGGTGGCGGCGGCCGATCGCCGCCGTGAATCCATGTGGGGGGGGTCAGGGCTCGGTGTCCAGCCATGGCAGATGCTATTGCAGCATCGGCCATGGCTGGATTGTAATATTTCACCAATTATATTGGTGAAATATTACAGATTGCTCTGATTGGCTGTTTCACTTTTAACAGCCAATCAGAGCGATCATGGCCACGGGGGGTTAAGCCAACCCCCCTGTGGTGAAGCACAAAGGGTCCTGTTACTGCGGGTCGGATGACCTTTCAGTGACCCCGGTCTCCCGGCCCGCAGGAACGCGATCCTTTCATGACGCCACATAGGCGTCATGGGTCGGATTGGCACTGACTTTCATGACGCCTACGTGGCGTCACAGGTCGGGAAGGGGTTAAATCAGTTTGATTTAAATCAAATCCACCCTGGCGGATGCATTGCTGTGTATAGTATAAGTGATCGGATGGTTGCAGCTTCAAGTCCCCTAAAGGGACTGTTAAATACAGTAAAAAGTGAAAAAAGTTTTTAACAATATGACAAAAATACTAATACTCAAATTATCCCACTTTTGCACCATTAAAATTAGAGACAAAAAATACACAGATTTGGTATCACTGCAATCATAAAAGATGGATCTGTCAAAATATAAAATAAATTAATCCAATCGGTAAACGGTGTAACGAGAAGAAAAATGAAACCGCCAGAATTACGTTTTTTGGCTGTTGCAACATTGCAATAAGAGGCGATCAAAACATTGTATCTTCCCCAAAATGACAAGTGAAAATGTCAGGTCACCATGCAAAAAATAAGTCGTCACACAGCTCCAGATCCCAAAAAATAAAAACTTTACAAGTCTTGAAAAATAGCAACATGAGCAAGATTTTTTTTTTTAACAAATTTCATACTTGTTTCACCACTTAATAATTGGTGTCATTCAAAAGTACAACTTGTCCTGCAAAAAACAAAGCGTCAAACGACTGTCTAAGTTGTTATTATTATGCTTTTCTTATATAGCGCTATCTTTTTCCACAGCGCTTTATACACATTATTATTGCTGTCCCCTATTGGGCTCACAATCTTAATTCCCTATCATTTTGTCTTTGGAATGTGGGAGGAAACCGGAGAACCCGGAGGAAACCCACACAAACAGGGAGAACATACAAACTCCTTGCAGATGTTGTCCTTGGTGGGATGGCTCTTCGGCTCCATTCACACGTCCTGATATTTCCGGTACTGGAAAAACTGGTACCGGAGATATGTGTCCGTGTGTGCAGTCATTCTGGCCGCGAGCAGAGGAGAACTATCAGTGGTATATTAATATACTGCTCATCGTTCTCTGCTCGCAGGCAGAGGAGAATGACAGCCGGCTTCAGCACCAGCCACAGGGGGACAGCGCTTACAGTAGCCGCTTCTTCCCCGGCGGCCGTCCATGCACACGAAAGACAGTATGCACGTGTGTGGCACGATTTCCGGTCCATGAAAACACGCTGACATCTACATAGACCCATTCATACGTGTGTATGTGTCCAAGGAAGGGCAATCGGTGATGGCAATGGGTGCTCAGGGCTCATTTATACTTGATGAAGGCAAAGACTAGCTGATGGATCTAATGTACAAGTTGCTGAAAAATGTAATGTTGGGGATGGTAGGAGGACAAGGGGCATCACAGCTTGCCATATGGGGCTATGGTGTCGCAGGCCGGTTGGAACAATGATGCGGGACGGAGGATACAGTTTTGAACAAATTCTTTTCCAAACTGAGCTGATTGGTGGATGATTTCCAAAATCATCTGTTCCATATTATAACACTCCTTTTCCATATGAAATCTGAATAATAGAAGGCCCTTTTGAAACTATCCCAACTCTTTGTGGAAGGATAAGATCGATCAAATGGACCAAATCCTTAGTACATCGTGTAAAAGGTTATTTCCCTCTTCATATATGGACTTTGTTGGGCAGTGATTGTAAAAACGAACACATTTGCAATGTATGGTTTATTAAACTTTTTAGCCGTTCTTGAGATATTAACACTTTTTCTTATACAGAATATCCAACAATACCTAAGCAGGAAGCTGGAATAACCCTTTAATACCTGTCTGCCCTGTTAGGTTTTAGTCATCAAAAAAATCATTATAATAGAACTATGCAAGCCACCGAAATAGCCCTCATCCTGAAGGACTGTCACGATCTACAGTAAATGACAGAAACCACAGCAATCTCTCCTGAGCGCTTGTGGATGAGCATCATCTTTGTCATCAGATCTTTGAATCTTTAGCAGATGACAGTAAAGCTGGCATTTCCTCTAACGTCTGCCGTGTGCCCGGCTTCTGGTGAATCACCAGCACTTCCTGAGCTACATCTCACCACCACCACTTCTGCTTTCCCCATAATTTCCTTCTGGAGATGCTACGCCTTCACAAAAATGGGTATTATATCCATTGTCTCCTCGCTGGGCTGGTAGGTCTTCTCGGCTGCACGAGCTCCAGAACCTGGGCATGCTTTAAAGGACATGACTGGATAGTAAGAGTGGTGGCATTGCGTGGACCTCTCTGTGCTCTTTCCCAAGGGCCCCATTTACATGATATTAATGAATTTCTCAGCCTCTCCTTCCTTCCATCGTGGTTCATGGAGTCATCTGAGCCGGTTATATGTCCACTATCTTTCCATTCTCAGTGTGGGATCCACATGGTGGGAAATTACTCCAATGATACACCTTCTCATCAGAGACTCTGATTGCAGTGATGTGTCACTTACTAGGCTGCTTGCTGTCATTTTGCTAAATTCACTGTTATTTTCTGCAGATCTACCAGTCCTCTGAATGCTGAGCTCTGTATAACCCCACCCACACCACTGATTGCCAGCTTCCTGTGTAAACTGCGCATAGGCAGAAAGCTGCCAGTCAGTGGTGGGGGGTGTCGTTGGATGGACTAACTGACAGCAGGGTTACTAGTCTTCTAGTGCTGATCTGCTGATAAAACTGATTTTATCAAAACTCCAGACTCCATAGAGCTCCTGTTCATTAACCCTTTCTGACGGATGACATACAGTTGCGTCCTACGCTGGCTCCCTGACTTTCATGAAGGCCTAGAAACTGAGTCTGCATGTTTGCCAGCAGATGATGGCTGACTTATTCAGCCATCATCTTCCTCTCTGACCACGCATGGAAGGAAGCTCTGCCCGCTGATTTTAACTTGTTAAATGCCGCTGTCAATTTGTGCCAGTGTCGTTTACAGCACGCGTTCATAGAAGACCGAGATTTTTGCTATAGACAGCAAGATTTTGGTATATACAGCCCCACTAGCAGCTTCTTAGGTGTTAAATTTGGGCACAGTTTAGCAGCATCATGGTCGTATGGTCAGGATTAGTTTGGTTTCTGGTATAAACCCCATTTATAAGCCTGGTCTAGACTATGTAGCGAGGACCTGCCCGGATACTTAGCATGACTGGACATCTGTCATGTTTTTCTGTTCTGTGGAAATACTAGCAGAAGAATATTTTCTAAAACTCAGAACATTTTCCAAATTCTGTACTTCTGCCTGGAAAAATAAGCGTTCCAGCTAAACCCTGCCCCACACATCACCCCGGAGCTGCCATAAACATCCCATCCACATTCCTCTGGATCCATAGGAGCCTCTGTGAAAGCAATCAGCCGTCCTGGGTAATAGCGCGGGGTTTCGCCAGAGAGCGGATTCAGTGTAGAAACAATATTATAACGCTCTGATTATTTTCTCGGCTTCTGGCTTATCCAGAGTCATCATCTTTTTCTCCTGAAAACAATAAATCACACAGATTCCTGTATGTAACTGTTCAGTGACTGGAAACCAGTTTTGTTTTTTGTAGAACATACTATTTATTACATTTAAAGGGGTTATCCGCTACCTGCATGGCCCCTTCTTAAATGTAAAAAGAAAAAACCTTATTCTCATCCACTTGTCTGTACGAGATGTCCCTGTGTAACAGGCCAGAGTAACCCCCCGCCCAGAATATTCCCGGGGTGTAAGTTGGCCTTGGCTGTCTCTGCCCCCTGTGTGTTGTTTCTGCCCCCATGTGCACTGTCTGGGACCCCTGTGCGATGTCTGGGGCCCCATTATTAAGTATATCAGTCATTGGTTCTCAAAAGCTTGAAAAATCTGATCTACAGCAGCTGGGGTATATTCTGACCTGGAGGTGTATAATCTGGCCTAGGCCACTTTAACCCCGGATATATTCTGGCGGGGGGTTAATCTGGCCTGTTACACCGGCACTAGCATGACATTAATAAGCCATATGAGCGCTGCTGCCTATCATCGGCCGCTGCGCTCACTCTTCCCTCCGATGAAACTTGGATGTCTGAAGCAAGTGTGAGCGGTGCAGCTCACCAGAATAAAATTGGATTTTTTTTTTCATTTTCTATTTAGTGAAGAGCGAACATGCTCAGATAAGGTGTCTGAGTATCTTGGGCGTGCTTGAATATCATGTTCTAGTCCCCACGGCTGCATGTCTCGTGCCTGTGTGTTCGCAATCCCTCCATGTGTTGCGACTGTCTAACAGCCACGAGACATGCAGCCCCGAGGACTCAAACGAGATATTCGAGCACGCTCAAGATACTCAGATAACACACGAGCATGCTCTGATAACACCTTGTCCGAGCACACTCGCTCATCACTACTTTTGGTTCCAGTGCTTTTACTCCACATATAATCACATAGTGGCGGCTTCCAACCAGAAGATGCCTGAAGAATGAACTGGTCACTACTTCTAGCTGCTTCACGGTTTTCAATGCCTGAACAGTTAAAAGGGGCGATAAAAGAAGGGACATTGCTGTGTATATGTTCATTCTTTTTGGCTTTTTTAGTACTTTTTATCAGGTGGGTTACAGGCAGAATCTGGCTAAAAAATACTGTGTATTTATACCCTAATTGGCACTAGTTTGTAATGTACAATGTCAATCGGATAGCTTGGGCTTGCGTATATAATGTACAGTTGTGCTCAAACTTTTACCCCTGTAGAACTTTTGCTTTCTTGCCCTTTTTTCAGAGACTATAAATGATAACACCAAAACTTTTTCTCCACTCATGGTTCGTAGTTGGGTGAAGCGATTTATTGTCAAACTACTTTGTTTTCTCTTTTTAAATCATAAAAACAACCAAAAACATCCAAATGACCCTGATCAAAAGTTCACATACCCTGGTGATTTTGGCCTGATAATATGCACAGAAGATGACACAAATGGGATTGAATGGCTACTAACGGTAACATCCTCCCTGTGACCTGTTTGCCTGTAATCAGTGTGGGTGCATAAAAGTTGAGTGAGTTTCTGGGATCCAGACAGACTCTTGCATCTTTCATCCAGCCACTGACGTTTCTGGATTGTGAGTTATGAGGAGAGCAAAAGAATTGTCAACGGATCTACGGGAAAAGGTAGTTGAACTGTATAAAACAGGAGAGGGATACAAAAAGATATCCAAGAAATTGATAATGCCAGTCAGCAGCGTTCAGACTGTGATTAACAAATGAAAAATCAGGGACTCTGTAAAATCAAAACCACAGTCAGGTAGACCGCAAAAATTTCGTCCCCAACTGCCAGGAAAATTGTTCGGGATCCAAAGAAAAACCCACAAATAACATCAGCTGAAATACAGGACTCTCTGAAAACTAGCGGTGTGGCTGTTTCAAGATGCACAATAAGGAGGCACTTGAAGAAAAATGGGCTGCATGATCTAAATGCGGAGGGCGATGCACTGATTGGCTGGGGGTCTCGACCCAAACTTGATAGTCTCATAGGCATATATGAGGTAGTCATGTTTGGATCAGTAGATTCGTGGCCAGTCCATGCATTGCGGTCTGTACACAGACTGTGACACACAAATGTCTAAATGAGGCTTTAGCTCAGTAGTGTTAGCTGGTAATCATCTTATCAGTCATCATGGCCAGAAGAGACTTCATCTCTGGCCCAGGAGAGGACAGCAGGGATGTCTTGAAATTCAGGTAAAATATAACTTTAGGATCATGTAGAACATCATGGGTTTAATTTTTTTTTTCTACCAAAGTTACTTTTGAGATCTTTTTCTACACGTCCATGGTCCATAATCATCCGTCTATAGAACAATCGTACACAAGAGTTGCTTATCAGCTTAGGGCTCCATATTGTTTTAGAAAATGAAGACTAACATTTTATTAGTTCTGGTATTAAGTAAAATGAGAACTCTAAAAAAATAAAACCATCATAATAATAAAGTGTATATTATATTGACCAAGGACTCCTTCTTATGCTTTGGCTTAAAAATTTACATACAGGTCATCTGGATATTATGTCAGCAGATACGACTCAGGTTTTATGCAGGAACCTTAGTCATGGCTTGGTTCCTTTCTTGGATTATTAAAATAAAACAAAAAAAGGATAAGAGACCCATAGGCTTTATTTATAGATAGCTTTATTTGTTTTATTCGAGGCAAAAATAAAGTGCTGTGTGGGTCTCCAAGAAGCATCCCATCCCTACGTGTCATCAGAGGCATGGTCATTTGCATAACGGCTTCATTTTAAACTGGGTTCTTAAATAGGGACATAATCCCCGATTCATCACTTCTGTCTCCCAGTTTTCTGGAGTAATTTGCTCCTTTTTTAGTGGCTTTTGTATTTGCGCCTAATTCTTTATCCTTTTTGTGCCACTCCATTGCAAGTAATGAATCGTCGCTCGTACGATGCTAAGAGTCTGGGTGGCCACAATGCACCTTAAACGCTACATGAAGCTCCTGCTTGACCAAACCTATATTTTTAGGACTCAATAAAGATGGCCACAACACACAAGATAAAACAGTCTACAGGCCTCCATAGACTGCCCATATTGGCTGACAATCTAAGGTTTAAGAAGGGCTTCCAACTCTTCCATTACAGATGATCTTGGGAGGAGAGATGGATCAGGTCTGTTTCCTAATGTCTTATCCGTTTGCACACAATGAGAGCCATCAGAGGAGTCTGGTAGCCTCATAGGAGTAGTAGTCTCATGGAGAACACAGGATCACTTTGACGAACTGAGCCTTCCTGTGGATGGAGGAGTCGGAAGAGGTCGCTGTTGACCAAAACAATATTAAGATCAGTGGAGTCCCCACCAATTGTAGGCACCCAACAAAATGAGGGTCACCTTGTTCACTTGTGCCAGTAGTTAGTAAAGGCTTTAAGATATATGGCTGCCGATTGCTCTAGAGCAGTGTTCCCCAAATCCACTCCTCAACAGATCATGTTTTTAGGATTTCCTTAGTATTGCCCACATGACAATTCCATCACCTGTGCAATACTATGGAAATCTGGAAACAATGATTTGTTAGTGGCTTTTCGGGACTGGAGTGGGGGAACACTGATCTAGATCCTAAAAAATGTGGTAGTGCTGAACGTATTACAAGGGTCAAGGATTAAAAACGATCCATCACAGCAACGAGGTTAGGAAACAAGCAAACAGCTGTAAAAATTCTCAGGTTGCTTTATTCACGGGGCATCGATTTTCGAAACACAAACCAATCTCATCATTGGATCTGATGAAGGGAACAGGTTATTCTCTGGGCAACCAATTGTCGCTTCTCCCATTGTAGCTCCGTTTGGCGCCCATGGTGGATCCTGGTATTTTATCCCTTACCTAATGTTGATGTGGTTTCCTAAATGTTGCCCAGCAAATGTGATTTTTCCATACAATTTATTAAAACTTTGAGGAAGCTGCTGAGGATAAGGCAAAAAAAACACCCTCCACCCCCACAAAAGCACTGCGCTCTAAAATATATCTATAATGCTATTTAATGAGGCTTTAACATGACCCCATAATATCTTGTACTCGTCACTTTGGAACCTAGGACTGTTCTGAGGAAATGTTCCCTTTCCATAGTGATAGGATGTCGAAATGCCAATCTACCTCCGAGTTGTTTTTATAGAGTTAATCTTAACGTAAGTTATTAATTTGTGGTTTCCTATATAAATCATCATAAAGAATTCTAGAGCTGGTTTATGGAGGATGATAGGGGCATAACCGTCACAGAATGGCATCAGGAAAACGTTAATTGTTAGATTTTGAGGCTCAGGAAATATCATTACAGTATGGTGGGGTTTCTATGTCTGGCTCTGAGGTCATGTCAGTACCTAGACCCACACAGGTGCAGGCTTTAAGATCCATTCACCGTAAGATCGACCCCATAACAGTTCTGTATGTGGATTACTGTTAACACGTACTTGTCATTTTATGGGATTTTTCAGAATGCGCTGTCCTCGTGTGTAAATGAGAAAAAATACTAATTTTAGCCATTATATGCGCCACGTTTTTCACTAGTTTTCCCCTCTGCAGACTATGGCTCCAATTCATCATCTCCTGTTTTCTGGGGAATTTGCTCCTTTTTAGTGGTTTATGTATTTGTGCCTTAGTCTCTATATGTATTGTTTCACTTTTTAACTTTTGGGTTTCTTTTAAGGGGTATTCTCAAGTTGTCTCTTGAGCAGCACATAGCTCTGCAGTCTCCTCACTTTCTGATTTCTGGCAGGGCGGGCTGTCTTCCTCCGTGAGTGACAGTTCTGCTGAGCAAATCTGTAATATTCATAGAACTATAAAGCTCAGCACACATTCTGCTGTAATACATTCAGCTGTCATTGGTTTGTTGTGGAGTCTACACGGATATCACTGTTTCTACATAGACATAAAAGGGTATTTGAACAAGTACATCCTCCAGACATGGATAGAGATGAACCTTGATTAGAAGATCTGCTCTGAGAGATGGTGATTAAGATCTGCATCTCTTCAGATTAAAGAGATGGGTGAGCTGCTAACTTCTGTTTAGAAATCACTGGGTTGGAGAGAACTGGTTGGGATGTTAACAGTTAACCCCTCTCCTAGACTATAACTACTGAGCACTCTGGGCCAGAGTCTGAAGGCCAAGCTGTTCACTATAAGGTTGGGATCACACATGCGAGAAACACAGCTGAGTCTCGCATGTGAAATCCCAGCTCTGGCGCCGGCACTCGGGAGTGGAGTGTGCGGCTGCATGTAGTTCTATGCAGCCGCTCGCTCCACTCCTGAGTGCCGGCTCCAGAGCTGGGATTTCACATGCGAGACTCAGCCGTGTTTCTCGCATGTGTGATCCCGGCCTAAAAGCTCTCATTGCAGAAGAATGACAGCAGATAGAAAAAGCAAGTCAATTGCAAACTTGCTTATTATTATGATGTCTAATGCAATTTAAGAACTTGAGAATGCCCCTTTATTTTTCCTTCATCTAGAAGTTTTAGACAGATTCACAAAATGCAACTTTTCCCAAATGTTTCATTTTTTTCTGGTGCATCTCACTTCAGTCCCTACCCGGAGTAAGGATTATGGAGGAGTTTCGAATATGGCGCATTTTAGCGACTTTTTAAAGTTTATCTTGATTAGCAGAGTGGAATCACCGGGCAGCTATACGACATGTCAGCAGTCCCCAGTAGGATGCTGCTTAATGGATTATTTGTTGCTGATGGTAAAGATACTGTTCAGCAGTCCTGCAATTAAAGTGAAGTGGCCAGCTGAGTGAACCACTGGCGCCGTGAATCAGAGACCAGCTGCGGTATTACAGTGGTGCATCTTTTAGTCTGAAGTGCTGCAGGATGAATAGGAATGATAGTCCAAGGGGCCACTCCACTCCCACCCACTAAACTGACAAGTTGCCCCCTGTACACATAGTGAGACCTCAGGTTAGGGTGAATTTGGGCTTTTCCATTTTGTAGCCTCTTTATTTGGAAGTAGCTCTCCTTTACAGGAAAGGACAGTGTACTTTTGGCCATGTCTGTGAAGCCTCCTGTATCTGGCTGATCTCTATGATGGTTCTTCAGGGGGGGGGTAACCAATTTTGGGACCTTCTATGACTTACGTATCCCAAGTGTGTTTGTAATGTAGGACCTATTTCGTAAATCCTTTATAAGGATATACTTTGTAGCCAGTTTTTCCAATCCACGACCTGAAATACATTTCCGAGAAACAATATTTTCATCCTAAGAACATAAAATTGTCTCAATAACAGAATGCTAGAAACTCTTCTGCGAGATTTGTGTCCGGACAGATGGTGACTTCTGTAAGTCATCGGGTAGCAGGTTGGCAAAGTGTAAAGGAAATGCAATGTGGCCAGGAGCACTTCATACTGCCTGGAAAATTACTCACATTCTTACAGAAAGAGCATGTTATTTAGGACACATTTGTCACATTTTAGCCAACACAAGCCTTCCTCACATACTTCTCCCCTTCTCAGTATCCTAGGGTTGGATGGGAATAGGACTGAAGTTGCCACTGTTTTGCTTGTTTTTGCCTGCAGTGGTTGTAGAAAATCTGCAGCCGGGGTGGTTTCCTTCAGTCCAGAAATGTCCTTACAATGTTACAGACGCACGTTATGGCGGAGTTACCTACACGGAGATACCTCCACAGCTGAGATGGCGTTCCCATAGGTAGCATTTTTCCAATACCCTAAAGGACAGCCATCATCAGAGAACGACCTATTGTTTCAATCAAACTTGTGTTACACTTTTTGTCATTTATTTTTCATATCACTTTATTAAAAAAAAATCAAAATTGGCAATCTTGCGGTTTTTTTTTTTTTTTTATTGACTGGCTGTTTGACGATAAATTTGAGAACCAGCTCAAAGAAAAGCAGTCTGTTTTTTTTTGCATTCAAGAATAAACTGAAGTGTGAATTTGGACTTAGATGAATGGAGGACATTGACAATTTTGGCCTGGATGGGTTTGTCCCTAAAGCCCGGGTCTCACATAGCGATACACCAGCGATCCCGACAACGATCAGGATCGCTGGTGTATCGCTGCTGAGCTGCCAAACAGGCAGCGATCAGTACAAGCGACACTGCGGGTAACATCGCTTAGTTACCCGCAGTGTACCTTGGATACCAGCTCCCTGATGCAGGGAGCTGGTAACCAAGGTACACATCGGGTTTCCAGGCGCTGCGCGGTGCCTGGAAACCCGCTGTGTACCTTAGTTACCAGCTCCCTGCATCAGGGCGCTGGTATCCAAGGTACACAGCGGGTTTCTAGGCACAGCCCCGCGCCTGGAAACCCGCTGTGTACCTTGGTTACCAGCGGATCGCTGGTCTCCCGCCTGTCACACGCAGCGATGCATGCCTGTCAGCGGGAGACCAGCGATCAAAAAAATGTCCAGGACATTCAGCGACGATCAACGATACCCAGCAGGGGGGCTGATCGTCACTGAATGTCACACAGCGATATCGCTGGGGAGATCACTGCTGCGTCACAAAACTAGTGACTCAGCAGCGATCTCGCTAGTGATATCGCTATGTGAGATGGGGGCTTTACTCTTCTCCTTCGGGCAGACGATGGTGGAAACAAGGGTTGGGCACATCGAATTCCAACGTCTTCAATACTTATAGGAGAGATACACTTAATCCTAAAAGGGCAAAGCCCCGACTAGATATAGACCCCTCTTTAACAGGCCAATAAAACGTAACCATTAATTTAAAGGAAAAAAAAAACCTAAGTATTATTTTTGACACATTCATTTCAATGGAGTAATAGATAAAAAAAATGTGTGTTAGTTTGTAAATTAACTCACAATACCATACTCAGAATAGCATATAAATCAGAAACACAGAATATGTCCCACAACATGTTTCACCAATTCATTTGCGCCATCAGGTGATGGGACATTGGTGTGAATGTCTCATCCCGATGATGCTGAGGAATCGGTGAAACATGCCCGGTGTGGTTACAGATGCTGCATGTCTGATACTTTTTACATATCCATACCTTGTCTATCAATCATGTACTGAGGGTATCCTGGGATGCTATGGCCTAATATGCAGGGTTAGGCCGGTGTCACACTTGCGAGAAACTGAAAAGTATATATGTGTAAATAATGTTTTGGGTTTTTTTTGCCTGTGTATCAGCCAGATGATAACACAACATTTAAGTTGAAAAGAATGCCAAATAATTTATTGAACATCTTCCGCCATACATCAGGACACAATAACGTGGTGGTGGACTTCCACTGATGTGAAGAAAGTATTCAAACGCTCCAGATGTATCAATCCTGGAAAGAAAAAAAGGATATAAATCAAAAGAATAACACCAATACTCTATGTCAGTCTATACTAAGTGTTACAAAGTCACTGCACAGAACTGTGAGGTTTTCTCCAATAATATTCAAATTAATTGACTATTCCCATTGGAGTAATATAAAACATACCTTTTATTAATGCATTTAAAAGTTCGAAAACCCCCAAACAATGTGCTAGAAAATAATTAAAATGATTTATCTCAGCATATATATATATAGGTAATATTGATAAACATTAGACATTACCCTAATTGGGGTGCTATGTGCGTAATGAAATGTCCTGATTTATGATATAAAAATAACCAGGACTATAAAAATTCCTTATTGATACATACAGTTTTCATGTCCAATGCTGTTCTCCGATTAAAGCTATGTTCACACATTAAAAAACAAAAGAAATGCAGTACAATATGGTGTATAACATATATCAAATCTGACAAAAACCTAATAATAAATGAAATCAATCAATATAAATACACCACTAGTTGAGACTGCACCCCTAAATGCGGATGAATGACCATCCAAAGGAATACAATGAACACCCAAGTGCAAGAGAAGGAAGTGGGAAAAAACCACCAAGGCAGGTTTGGACACAATAAGTATTTTTATTGAATAATATAGAATAGACAATTGCACAAGATAAAAAATAAATAAAATGATGTTAAAAGAAAGCAAAAACACCACCCTACAGTACCCAATGACCGGGATATGTATCCATATCGTCAGGTAAGTATGTAACACAAAAATGCATATACCAAAACAAATAATATTGTGCAGAATTAATATGTATTCATGTGCAAAAACAAGCCAATAATGTGCTGGAAACATAAATCAGCGGACAATGTGTCACTAATTATTTTAAGACAAAAAAGTGCAATATACCAGACTACGTATAAAGTGCTAAAAAGCAGTGCAATGTCTGTGCTCAAAAAACGTGCAGCAACAAAATACCCAACAGCCAGCAAATGCTGCCATAGAACTGAAACACCTGTATCACTATACCTGGAAAATAACGGGAGGGCAATGAGGGTGGATGGATTGCTTCCAAGAACGCGCCCCGACGCGCGTTTCGGAAGATATTCCTTCGTCAGGGGGAAGGACGAAGGAATATCTTCCGAAACGCGCGTCGGGGCGCGTTCTTGGAAGCAATCCATCCACCCTCATTGCCCTCCCGTTATTTTCCAGGTATAGTGATACAGGTGTTTCAGTTCTATGGCAGCATTTGCTGGCTGTTGGGTATTTTGTTGCTGCACGTTTTTTGAGCACAGACATTGCACTGCTTTTTAGCACTTTATACGTAGTCTGGTATATTGCACTTTTTTGTCTCAAAATAATTAGTGACACATTGTCCGCTGATTTATGTTTCCAGCACATTATTGGCTTGTTTTTGCACATGAATACATATTAATTCTGCACAATATTATTTGTTTTGGTATATGCATTTTTGTGTTACATACTTACCTGGCGATATGGA
This sequence comes from Oophaga sylvatica, assembly GCA_033576555.1. NCBI lineage: Eukaryota > Metazoa > Chordata > Amphibia > Anura > Dendrobatidae > Oophaga > Oophaga sylvatica. The sequence continues at coordinate 117,375,125 of JARQOD010000009.1, read as the reverse complement.
TACATATCCCGGTCATTGGGTACTGTAGGGTGGTGTTTTTGCTTTCTTTTAACATCATTTTATTTATTTTTTATCTTGTGCAATTGTCTATTCTATATTATTCAATAAAAATACTTATTGTGTCCAAACCTGCCTTGGTGGTTTTTTCCCACTTCCTTCTCTTGCACTTGGGTGTTCATTATGTTCACACATTGTGTATTTGCAAGTGCTTTTTTATGCAAATTTTTATGTACCAACAAAGTCTGAGTTTTCAGAAATCTCATGCACGCACCTTGTTTTTTTTCCCTGACTGATTTCTAAAACTGCTTTGTTTTTTTGCAAACTGCAGCATGTCTCTTTGTTCAGCATTTTTCTCAGCGTATTTGCAGCATTTTTACACCCACAGGAAACAGTGGGTAAGTGCAAAAAAAAAAAACGCAGCAAAAACGCAGGTATTGTATTTGCTGCTTTTTTGGTGCCATAACCTAAGAAAGTTAAATCAGGCTTTTTAGGGGGGGGGGGGGCACTAAACTTTATGAACATGAAAGAAAAACATAGTAATAAAAACGCAGGAATATCTGCTTTTTGAAAGCAGCTTCTTTACTACTGAGAGCAGGTTTTGCCTGTGGGAAAAAAACGCAGCAAAAAAGCAACGTGTAAACAAAGCCTTATAAAGGAAATAATCCTAAGTGAATAACATATCCTAATTGTTTTTAATAATATTAGTATTACTAAAAGATCCTGATACCTGGTATTGAGTGGTGTCATGTTTAGGGGCTTATACCGGGGTGATAGAAAGCATGTTTAAAATCCATCACTATGATAACTTTATTGTTCACGGACATGTGACCTATATGTGATGTCATGGAAGGTCCTTGTGGCATATATATGTGAATCTCATACTCTCAATGATTATTATTGGTGGACGTTCATCTACACATTGATCTCGATGATCCCTATTGCTGAATACACTATATCGGACGGCGTCTGACATTCCCCGCCCCTTTTTTGTTTTTCTTAAATGAGGCTCCATTTGCAGGCACATATACAATGGAGGAGTTGATTGGCTGTATCTACTATAAATAACCTGAATACCCAGTGCTGCATCATCCCTTGACGAAGCTAGATGCGAAACGCGCGTCGGGTGCAGTTCCCTAAGGACTGGTGAGATTTTACATTATATGCGCCACTGTGTCTAACTTCGTATTCCATACTCATGGATCTGTATTGTCGGTTATGATTTTGACAATCAATTTTAGTGTATTGTGATATTTGCTATCATGTTTTACTATGCTGCTTTTTTACATTTAGATCATACAAGGTTGTATATACCTTGCATTTATTATCTTTTGTGCTGTGTCCTATCTGACTGTATGTACCCTGAAGGGCATACCTTTTGGTATATTATCTCTCATCAGTCTAGAGTCTTGTGTCTTTGTTCCTATTTTTAACATATCTTCTGCCTTTCACTTTTCTCCATCGTTTTTTCCAATAATATTAGTAGTTTTATTATTGGTGAGCCGATGTTAACCTCTTTAAATTATGGTTTCAACCCTGATATAATATAGGCATTGAACTAAAGACTATTCAGC